>LOEQ01001255.1:112507-124158 GCA_001685075.1 Bramus lutescens
TATATGCATGAATGACTGCGTACACCAAGCCCCATCTTATTTGTTGCTGTTGTCAGCACCTCTCAAATGAACTTCAACCCAATAACGAGATGATGTAAACACCTGATAATGTCCACTTTCTTTTGTCTCTGTTCTGTCCACTCAGAATACATTTCCTCTGTTCGTGTCACCAACCACAGCCATGAGAATGAGTGGGTGTTTCTCTGCTGGATCCTCTACAAGAGGAAATCTTGTTCCAGTGAACAGTCCCACTTAGTGTCGCTGGGAAGTAGAAACCAATAATAACAGGCACTGCCTTTCCATCCATTTTAATATTGGTCTGATAACTGCATGGCACAGTGGGAACACAGTCTATGGATTGGCAAGTTCATAGTTGGGAAACTCACATTCTTCCCAATGATAACCCTTTTATAAAACAGGGAAAGAAATGGTTGTACTAGCCTAATATTAAGATGCAGCGGATTTCTGAAATGACACTTTGGTTTAGAAACATAGTTTGTTTAAAAATTATTTTTGTTTCTGGGTACCAGTTAAATTACAGCCCTGTAAAGGCAGAATGCTCTTTAGTGACTAGCTTTCCTACTAACAGTAAACCACAGTTTGAAAGCACTGCCAATGTATTGTGACTAAAAGGTAAAGTGTCTACATCACTGTGGCTTGCTTCACTAATTCCTGGCTTTTTTTTATAGGGTTTTGGAAGGCAGGCTCCTCTGTAATCTCTCTCTACCTCCCTGTCTCTGTCTCTCTGTCTCTCTCTTTCTGTGTCTGTGTGTCTGTCTCTAATAAAGTCTTGCCTGACTTATTTTGAAGACATAGGTTATTTGTGTTAGCATGTGCCTAAAAAAATGTCCATTAAGGGCACCACTGGATAGATAACACTTTGGAATTATTTTGATTTAATTTCAGAAAAAGTAGATATGAGGGGAACTATTAGCCAGTCAGGAAATTTCACCCACAATTCAATTGGGGAGTTCCCCTGCTTGTCTTGTTTGGTATCTATATTTTGCAGTTAACTTTATAGACACTTCAGAACAGTTTTATTCATAGGTCCTTGATTTAGAGTTTGACACGTTTCTTTAACACGCGGTTTTGTTCCAGCAGCACTGACAAGATGTCTAAGCTATTATCACTGCATTCGTGAAGGAAACACTAGGCAGGTTTCTAAGCCTGTTAAAAGGCTTATGTGGCAGTCAAACCCAGTAGAGAGAATATCCAGAAACAGTTTTCAGCGCTTGTTTGGCTTGGCAAGAGGAGGGTAAATTATTATGTTACTGTGAAGCAAACCCCAAGTAACAATTTCTCTATAAATATTTATGTTTGTATATGCAAAACCATAAGGACTCTTTGAAGCCCAACTCAGTTCTTTCTATAATTTTAAATGCCATTGAAATATTTACGCTGCCAAATGTTCTTACTAGCTTATTAAAGTACAAAATTTCACATGATATGTACATTAAAACCAAGGTGTATGTCTTTTTAAGACTATTTGCTTTCCCTTCTTCTCTTTCCTCCCTTTCCCATCTTCTACTTCTTAAATTATATATGATGACAAAACATTTTTTTATTAATTGAATTCTGCAATTCCATAGTTTCATTTGACACACTCGTCATCTCCTGTTTATTAAGTCCTTAATTAAATTTAAATGAGATAGGAACATGTCTGCTTTTGCCTCATTGTCCATCATAACGCATCGAAAACTAGAAAATGAGCATGAACTTCTTTCATTCTTCATCCAGTATTCTTCTCAATACATCTGCAGGCACATTGGCTTTTTTTCCTACGTAAAGAGGCTGAGACAAGATAGCTCAGAGAGAGGAAGACTGGAGAGTGGACTGTAATCACATCCTCTGTCATGCTTGGAAAGGGAATGAGTTAACAGCAAGGCTCTCCTGGAGACCAGGCCGGTGTGTTTTCATAGCTGCACAGTAGCATGCTGGACCACATCCAAGAACAAACCAAAAGACACCACTCAGCCAAACATGTTATTCAGGGTCATACTGGCTGTTTATCTTTGGTAAATTTCCCCCAGACACTATTTCATAAAATGTAAGCTTTTCAAATGATGACGGTTTTTGTTTCTGTCATTTATCTAACAATAACTCTACTGTATAATGCTGAAGCAAAACAGAATCTCAGGTTTAGTTGTGTCTTAGATGTAATTATCTGTCCTTGAAGCCTGTGGGACCTAGATTTTTAACTTATTAACGTCAAAACCTTTTTGGGTCCTTGTCTTCCATACTCACTGCTTTCTATGTTTTAAATGCACAAAACACAAAGCTTTAGAAAGAGACTTAAAACTCACATCAGAAAAAAAAACTCACATCAGTACTAAAATATTTATTATGGGATGCAAATTAGCATAGCAATATTAAATTTTTAAAATACGTTTCAAAAAGGACATGTTTATTAGCATTAGCTCATGGTTTCAGGAAGGACTTGTTTATTGCCATTAACTCATGAGACTAAAATGAAGCCATAACATTCCTTTACTGCCCATCTTTTACTTAAATAGATGCCTAAACCATGTGCCTAGAGACGTGCGTGTTAGTGTTGATATTTAATAGCTTTAGGAATGTGAGGTGAGTTTCATTCTTGATACTGTGGGGAGACATGTTCCACAGGTCTCCTGCGTTTTCACCCGTGTTCTAAGCACAGGCATCTATTATTCTTAGTAGAGCTAAGACAAAGGCCCAATTAGTAGCACAGGAATTTAAAGTAGAACAGCCCTACTCCTCGTCCTCCTGCTTAGACAGGCTTCCTGTCACTGTAACCACATATCTGACCAAAAAAATATAAATGGCAGAAGCAATTCTTTTGGTCCACAATTTCAGAGGATTCTGACCATTATTAGGGAGCCTGATTGTAAGAATCAGAGGGTGACACAAGATTTTAGAGGAGCAGGCTGCTCACTCCATGGCCAACAAGGGTCAGAGAGGGCACAGAGGAGCTATTGGCAAGATGAGGTGCCAAAGATGCACCACCCTTAGTGCCTTGCTTCCTCCAGTCAAGCTCTTTCTTCTCAAATTTCTACTGACTTTGAAAATAGTGCCACCATCTGAGGAGCAACCCATCAACACATAAGCATCAGGAAAGAACATTTCAATTTCTAATCAAAGCATCCTAGAAGAAAGGACACATTTATTTGCTTTGTGTAGATGCAAATTTCTGTCCTGCCCAGTCCCACAGTAATTGATTCCTAAAGAAACACACAGTGGCTTATACTAATTATAAACTGTTTGGCCTATCATTCAGGCTTATTATTAACTACCTCTTGCAACTTAAATTAACCCCTAATTCTTATCTATGTTTATCTATGTGGCTTGGTACTTTTACTCAGTAAGGCAGTCTCATCTCACTTCCTGTTTCTGACGATGACTGTGTCTCTGTCTTTCCTCTTTCCAGAATTCTCCTAGTCTGGTTGTTGTGTCTATACTGCCTGCCTAGCTACTGGCCAATTAGTGGTTTATTAAAGCAATATTAGTAACAAATATTTGCAGTGTACAAGAGCATCATCCCACAGTAGCTTTGAGTATGATAAAAATTCTCTCTAGCCATGGGTGAAAAGAAGCTTCTTATTTTTTCAGCCCATCCTAAAATATTTGAACTGCTGAGCTTTGGCTTCTCAACTATACCACAGTCACTCAGTGGGAATGGGGGTTTCAAGTAAAAATGTGTCTTGTAGGATTTGTTATTTTATGAGCAATAACTGGTTTGTTTCTTTTACAGCAATCTTATCCTTTCTGCTGCTTTATCATAATAGTATGGTGGGTTAATTTTATAGTGTGCCAACTAAGTAAAACATATTTGGTCCTTCTGAGTTAAGAAATTACATTATTTGGTTAAAATATGTAATTGTTTATTCTCAGCTCAATACAAAGAAGAGAGTGGGTCTTGGCTTACGTGTTCAAGAACATATCAATTTCTGACATTAAAAATTTGCTAAGTGCTTTGTGGGAGCCTAGTCTGTTTGGATGCTCACTTTCCCTAGACCTGGATGGAGGGGGCGAGGACCTTGGACTTCCCACAGGGCAGGGAACCCTGACTGCTCTTTGGACTGGAGAGGAAGGGGGAGGAGGAGTGGGGGAGGGAGGGAAAAGGGAGGAGGGGAGGAGTGGAAATTTTTAATAAAAAATAAATAAAAAAGGAAAAAATTGCCAATTATCATAAGCACTGTACCTTCAGCCCAGTTGATAGTGAGAAGTGTCTAAGAAGGTGTCACAGTTTGTGTCTAGATGGTCTCCCAAATGCTCATGTATTTAAAATCAGGCCTCCACACATGACTGCTGGGAACTAGTGGAAAATCAGATATGGAACAGAGAGGAGACCACCGAGCTGCTGAAAACACCATCTTTAAGGGAACCTTGAGATCTTCACAACACCAATATCTGTTCCTCTTTCTTTCTTTTTTGGCTTGAGATGAATGAGTTTCTCCTGTCATGAAGTCTCACTATGATGCACTATGAGAGACTTGGAATCAATAGACTAATCAACAATACTGTGACTCAACAATCTGTAAGCCAAAAGAAACCTTTCCACTTTTTAAGTAAATTATCTCAGGCATTTTTTTTTACAGTAATGGAAAGTTCATGTCTATGACTGGGTTGGAGAGAACAGATGTGTTTAAATATGAGCAGAGTATATAAAGATACATGATTGTTTAGACTGAAGAGAAGAGATTGGATAGAGTATTGCCTGCTAGGACTGGGAAGATGGGAAGATGATCAAAAACACAGAATAGAATCTGATTTCAGTGGTAAAGTGGCATGTTAGTATGCTAACAACATAGGAAATAGCCTCATAGTTTCAGAGATTTCAATCTTTTGTCATTGAAGGTCTGTAGTGATAAAGACAATCATAAGAAAAGGGTTTGTTGTAGAACAAGTCTTCTCACCAGAGTGGCCAACAAGAGACAAAGAAGGAGCCTGGGGAATATGCCATCCCAGGCATACCCCCAGTAACATGCTAATTATGCCCCATCTGCTATAGTTTTACCAGCTCATAATTGTTCATCTAATTATGAATCCAGCAACGAATTCATCAGAGCCTTTATAATCCAATTTCTTCCCAAGTTTCATCAGTTGGCAAATAAGCCTCTAATAAATACTGCTTTTAGGAGATGTTTCTTGTCCAAATAACAAGAATATTAGTTTTATGGAAAAAAATCCCTGGAAGGTAAGGAACTCTAAGAGAAAAGCTGATATTAACAATAACACAAAAGATGGAGGAGATAAGAATTCTTCCTTCTGCTTGGTATGTCCTTCCTCACAGTTCCATGGGAATTCTGTCTGCTGCATCTTATACGGTTTTCTATCAGAACAGCAGCTGAGACCATGGTGCTTAGCAGGAAATGGTACAGAAGACATCCCCAGCATCATCCTGGTGGAATCTGTGGTGCCTGCCTGTGTGCACATGCAATTGTCATGGAGAAGTAGGGTTGTTTGACAAGGGGTTCTCAGGAAGCTAAGCTTTGATGCAGTTGACACAACACTGAAGCAATATTGGTCATTCTCTTGATGTGGCCTCCATCGTATCCAGGGCGATTGAGGCATAAGAAAACTCAAATTACACAAGAACTGGAGTGAGATGTGATGAATAGTGTAGCAGAGCTTGGTGTCATGGAAACTGAGTGGAAAATATTTGAGCTAGGTCTTAAGGGCTTTTCAATAAACAGGTAATAAAACAAAGAGAATTCTCTACAGAAAAAAATATTATTGCAGATGAAAATGCTCCAGATTTCATTTCCAAGTTGACTCCTAAATTTTTGAATTGTGAATGCCAAATAATCAGCATTCCATAGTCAAATTACAAATATGCTACTGTTAGCTAAGGAAAGTGTGCTTAAGGGAAATATTGTGTGTGTGTCTGTGTGTGTGCGTGTGCGTGTGTGTGTGTCTGTGTGTACTTCCTGGTTGTTTATTTCCATCAACTTGACAGAAATAAAGTAGACATAAACAGGCTAGAGTCATGTGTGAAGAGTGACCTTAAATTGAGAAAATGCCTCCATGAGATCATCTGTAGGCAAGCCTGTGTGGTGTTTTCATGACTGATGACTGATGTGGGAGGATCTAACCCACTGTGGGTGGAGCCCCTTCTAGACAGGTGGGGTTCTGTAAGCAAGCAGGTTGAGTAAGTCATGGGGGAGCAAATCAGTAAGCAACATCCCTCTATGTCTTCTGTTCAAGTTCCTGTCTCCACGCTCCTGCCTTGAGTTTCTGTTCTGACTTCCTTTGCTGTTGCATTGTAATATGAAAATAGAAGATGAAATGAACCCTTTCCTCACTAAATACATTTTGGTTATGGTGTTCATCACACTATAGAAACCTCACTTGTATGTGCCTGTATATACATCCTTACAGTCTTTTAGTGTGTTGCATATTAAATACAATATTATCCTTCAAATTTATATATCCATTTCATATTTTCAGTGAGTTTTTAATTCACTGGATTTCCATCTCTTTGTTATTCTATAAATTGGTCTGGAAATTATCGTATTTGTTATAACTGTTATAAACATCTTAAAATATTAGCAATTTTGCTTTAAATCTTATTATTGACTCATTACACAGAGAGTGAGAGACCCTGGAACACACAGCTCTAAATGGAACCTCTCCCTGAAATCCTTCCCAAGAGCTTAGGGAATCATACAGAAGAGGAAGAAGAAAAAATGTAGGAGCTAAAGGGGATGGAGGACACCTCTATATCAACATATGCAAAGCTCTTATGAACACACTGAGATTGAAGCAGCATGCATCGGGCCTATATGGGTCTGCATCAAGTGCTCACATATATATTATAACTTCCTGTTTAGTGTTTTATGGGATTCCTTAATGTGTGAATAAGTGGGTCTCTGGTTCTTGTGCCTTCATAGGCTTTCCTTCTGTTGGTTTGTCTTGTCCAACTTTTATGTGATAGTTTTTGTTTTAATTTAGTATAGTTTATTGTTTTATGTTTTACAAATGCTTGAATGAATAAATGAATAACTAGCTACCATGGTAAAGGTTAATAAGTGAACTGTCATTTATTCCTGCAGGCAGAGGGAAAATCAGTTTTCTTCAATGGACTGAGATTGGATATATCAACCACTCCAGGGAAGGCCTCACACTTAGGAGTAGTTGTGATGTAGGAGGGTCACAGTATATAATGGACTCCAGAGATGTGTGTGTGTGTGTGTGTGTGTGTGTGTATACCCTTTAATTTGATTACAATTTGGTGGATTTTTTTTCTTTCTTTTGGGTGATTTTTTTTGTTATCTTGATTTGGAGGATTGCTATATTTGATTCTTGTTTGTGTTTTAGAAAACATAAAGTTGGGTGAGCAGGAATGGGGAGAGGATCTGGAAGGACTCAGAAGAGGGGAAGAACATGACCAAAATATATTTAAATTAAAAAATGTCTTAAGTAATAAAAGCATTTAAAAATTCCTTTTGCTCTGTTAAATCACTCCACTGACGTTAAGAATTTTATTACATAAAAAAAGAAGACCTAAGGGCAGGAGAATTGTCTCAGAATATAAGAATGAATAACCTTCATTCAGAGGACCTGAGTTTGCTTACAAGTACCCCCATCTTACATTTCACAGTCTGTAATTCTATCTACAAGGGAACTGACTCAGATGACCTCCACAGGCACATACTTAAACATGCCCATACACAGGCAACCACACATAGGTAATTAAAATTAACAAAAATGAATATCCTAAGACTATAAAAGAAAGAGTGACTTTAAAGCTAACTGATACAAAGTACCCAACTGACATGACTGTTTACTTCAAAGGGGGACCAGCAATCCCTGCTCAGTGTTCCCCCTTTGACGTTGATATCTGTAATTACTTTGCAGACAATATTTTATGGCCTTCTTTGGCATCTTAATTCAAGGTAAATTATGTTGGGAATCCTGGAGGCATTAATGAATACCATGCCACTTCCTCTTATTACACATGGCTCTGACACGTATCCCATTATTAAAGCCTGTGTTTATTTCCTTTAAGCTTGGATAGCTTGTGAATAAAACAGTGACAGTGTTATGCCGTCTGTGGACAGATACCGGAAAAGGCTGCACGTGTAACTGCTGTTTCTTTGTTTTCAGACTGTGAGGAAGCACAAGCAGTGCATCAGAAAGGTGCAGCTGAGTTTCCCAGTGAGAGCTAGCATCAATACTCTAATCATGTGAATCCACGAACCTTCAGATTTCTTACTATTCTTCTCATTGCTCTCACTGATATATCATAATTTGAAGAGTATAAAAAAATCATCTGAAGTGGTTTGGTGGTTTTGTTCCAGTACATTTATCTATTATATACTTCTTGTTTTATAAGGTGAATTTGCTTTTCCTCTATCATACATGGATAGAATTAATAATTAGATCTTCATTCTCACCCAGATTGACCACTGGGATCAACAACAATGACTGGCCTGAGCAAACATCCCCGGTGACACAAGAGTAACATGAATATTAGGATAGTAAGTAACCGTCCACTTCTTGATTGGATATCAGTCTGTCTTAATGAGGTAGAAGCCATTTCTGGCACTGTCAACAGGATCTAGAATCTATGATGAAATAACTCATACACCCTGGGGAGGAACCTAATATCATTATTCTGCTGAATAGGCATAATATTAGAGAATCTGCTAATGATTTATTATTCTACCCATAGTACAGGTATGCATATTACAAAGGCATAGGGATCTTCTCAGAAGAGAAGTCAATAAGACTGTAAGCCAGAGATGCTGGGTGACTTCAAGAAAAGAGTATTTTCCAGATATAATGAACAGATGCACAAAGGAACTTAGAGTGATTGTGACGGCATGCACAAAACCCATAGAAGCTTAAACCAGACAAAATCTTGGCATGCGAGGAGTAAGGGACTATATACCAAATCCCACTCCTAACGGAAAAGCTATTGGAATTTGGTAGCTTCTGGGAGAAGGAGAGTGAGTTTTCATAAATGATTTGACCCTGTTAGGTAGACCACACTCCAGGACAGGCCCTACTCACAAGACTAGTTGTATACAGAAATGAGATTTGATGGGCTATTTTGATGGTGGCTGTTTCTTTAAGTTGGATAGATCTGAAAGAAGTTGAGGCATGGGGTGAATAAGATCAAAATACACTGTTTAAAATTCTCAAAGAATTAGTAAAACTATGACTTCTAAATATATATAACTATGCCACATTAATACTTGAAAAATTATATTAGGGTTTCAGTGGTCTTTGAGCACTGTTGACAATAGGCATTTAATATTACTAAATAAAGACACATTAGCTAAGTAATGAAATGGTCATTCATAAGGATCCTTTTCAATATCTGCAAATATAATTAGAGTAACTCATAAGCAGGAGCCTCCCAACTGAAGAATTTTGTTCTTGGCATTCTTTTGTTGGGAACAGTAGGTACTTTGGGGTGTGCCCTTAAAATACCAAAATATCCCATTTGTCGAAAGCTTTAATGTTCCTACTTAGAAAAACACTCAAGTGAAGAGACTGAATACAGATAGTTTTCATTGTTATTTAAGAAAATAAAATAATCAAACTAACATTTCTGGTGTGATTTAGCTGAATACTGCTATCTGTTTCAATAGTCATTAACGCTGTGTTGTCTGAGGGGCAGTATTTACAGCTTTCTGTTCCTCACATGACACATTTGTCATGTAGGAGAAGAAATTAACTCTTAAGCTACTGGTCAGCAAATGATGTCGCTATACAGAACAGTCCATTGAATATCTCAATGTGTCCAGGAATTATCTTGTACATCTAGACAAGAAGTTCTAAGCGATTCATTTGCTTTGAAGTACAATATTTATCTTAGACTATATGAATTGTGTGTGTGTATATACAAAACTTGATGTGTCATTGTAAAGTCAAAATAACTGTAGAATAGTCAAGCGTGTTTTCCCCTAATTTTATCTTTTAGAAACACCTTATGGGCCTCCCCCACCAGACTGTAAATTGCAGGAAGGCACAGTGTCTGTTTTATCCTGTAGCTTCATCTCACACCTCCCATACAGTAAGATCAAACACTTGTCAAACCAATGAAATGACTTCTAATTGCTGTCTCCTTTCCATCTCTTATCACAATTAGTAAAAGCAGGCTTCTCTCACTCATTATTTATCCCCGATTTTAGGCAACATCCTTCTCACTTTGCAGAAACTCTTTGCACCTAACCAAAGTGAGCAATACTCATTTGCTTGCCTAAGTCAATAGTTTTTATCAGCCCTCATGCTTTTGAACCTTTTTACAATGTTAAGCACTTATCCACACCTCATACTTGAAATTCCTTTTTCCCTTTTGGCTATTGTCAACCCATTTCTCTTTTGTGTTTATATTACTAAATCTTGCCTGCAAGTCTATTTACTGATCACTTCACTTACTGTTTCTGGACATTTTCTTCCATTCTAGGCCTTCAGCTGCCAAACCTTAGTTGACAATACCTAAATCAATACTCACATTTTGGCATTATTTTCTGAATATTTTTCTTTGCATAGTGACTATCTCAATTCGGGTAAAATTTAAGGCAACTTTCATTCCAGAAACTAAGGGACCCTAGATAATTTAGGCAAAAGAAAAGAAAAGGAAAAAAGTTGCTTGTAGGAAAGATTACTGGAAAGTGACAGCAATCCTAAGGGTGTGCCTTGGTTAGACAAAGAAATCAAAGTTCAAGGCGGAGGTGAGAAAATACCTTTTCTGTCTCTCACTGGATACGTTCCCTCTCCTCACAACTTTCTATGCCTTCTCCCCTACTGATGACTTCTTCCCCTCTTGCTCAGTGGTTTCCAAATTTGCAAATACCAAGCTTCAGCCGAGAAAATCATCTGTATTGTTTTATCTGTTCTAAGAGTTATTAGAAGAAAATGGGAACTCTTTGAAGACTCTGTGCAGTGAGAAAGGCATGTTTCAAAAGCAGGAAACAGTAAAAAGAATAAGAGTCCCTTGAGAAGACTAAAAAAATCCCATTTCACTATCCTAGACACACGGCACCCAAAATCCAGCAGCCAGACTTAACTATCGTCTATTGACCCAGACTTGCCTCCTGGAAGAAAGACCAAAAAGCAATCCATGGCCCTTCAGGTAAGGTCTGATTCCGCTCTGTTTGAAGTGGGAACTGCTGAATTCACCCACCAATATATTAGCATTTTTTAGTCTGCTGGTTAAACACAGAATCACCTAATGGTTCTGTCTTTCCCAAGCTTTTGACACTGCCTTCCTCTGTTGAAATCGCCCTCACAGCAGATCCCTACAAACTCACTTGTTTTTCCAACATCTGCCCAGCAAATCTTACCGCATCATTTTTAGTTAAAAGCCCTCACAACATATACAATAAAGCAGGTGAGTGAGCTTTCTGTAGCCCCTCTTGATACAGAGATCACCACCACCTCCTTAGGCAATTTGTTTTCAGGAGGTTGAAATACAGTATTTACACAGCATCCTGGGCTTCTGTTTATGTCCATTTTTAGTCTCAGAATCACTTTGTTCCTGTGCTTATTTTACAAAATCTTCCACAATCTTCTGGTTTTACATTTGTTATGGTTTTGACTATTTAAGAGGCAAGCCACGCCCACTCCCAGTGACCCTGCGCCTCCCCCGCCATCTTAACTCTTTCCCTCTCTTCTCTCTCTCTCCCTCTCTTCTCTCTCTCTCTCTCTCTCTCTCTCTC
>LOEQ01001255.1:124458-141268 GCA_001685075.1 Bramus lutescens
AAGCAGAACCGGCCGGGGCTCATGGCTGCTCTGAAACATTTTTAAAAACATTACAATCCAGTTCAGTCATCATCCTCTCCACGAAGCCTCTCAGCACCTCAGAGCAAGGCAAGCCATCTTATCCACTCCTCCTTACCTTCAGATCATACTTTCAGTGCCTTTCTAGTCTTCTGTGCTTATTTTGTGCATTAGTACATTGGCAAATTATTCATATTTTCCCTTCCTCCCTCAGAGCTCCACAAAAGTCTGGTATAGAGAAAGTGTACATGAATATTCATGGATGAACAAAACGTAAGTATTTTTATTGCTGACTACAGACTTTTAGAGCATTTTTAAATTATAAGGAATCTAAGTTTGGTGGATTTCCTCATAAGAAAAACCATTTGATTTTAAAAATGGTCGTCAAGCTCTCCTTCTGTTATGTTTGAACCTTTGAAATAGTGGGACCACCACTAGTGTTGTTTGGCTGAGAATGATATACAAACAAATAACAATTATTGCACATCAGGTTTTAAAAAGGCTCAAGATAATGCTTCAGGAGGAATGGATTAACTGAGGTCGTTAACAAGCATTACAAAGGGGCTATGCAAAGCAGAGGGTGCATAGTTTTAAACGGCATCCAAAAGGTCACCTAAACGAACACTGTGTTTTTTCTTAATTCTGAATAAGTAAGGTACATAGTGCACAAATTCTGTCCTCTAACTACTAAGTTATTTCTGCTAATTTACAGCCCCAGTAATAATTTATGATGCCCATAAAAACCAAACCTAGACAAACATTCTAAAGCACATAAACACTCATGTATGTACGGCTGCCAGTGTTGATCATTTCCTTGGCTGAGCTTTCAGCCTTAGAGTTGAGCTAAATGTGAAGATGACCATGCACTAAAGTGAGGGTTTTCTAAGGCTTAGGGGTGGGTATCAGATTTCCTGCCTAAGGCCCCAAGTCAAATATCAAATCAAGACAAAATGGTTTGCTCTGCTCTCTAGCTTCAGAACTCATTCATCAAGTATTTAAAATCCACCTAAATGGTGAAACCTTACAGAATACAGCACGGTGTTGCCATGCAACCCATTATCAATTATGCTCAGGATAAACCTTTAATAAGCAATCAGAAATTTTGAGCTAATGATGGGTACCAAGCAAAGAAGTCTTGCTTTTTCCACTCCATTGCTTTCGTCACTAAGCATTGGCATTGAACACCCAGTAGGATCTGATCAGGACTCAGGTTGCCTGGAAGAGCTCTTGCTTGGCAGCCTTGGTTGCAGTAGTCCGAAAGAACGGCATCAAAACATAACCTTTGTTGTGAAGCCCCTCTCCTATTTGCGTGTTGACCTTGTAGCCCACAGAGTTTTGTATTAAGAGGACTTTGAGGCTATGATGGGGCCTACCCTGAGAAGGGGATACTGCTGTATGACATTTGCCCTTCCTCTATGTGAGAACCCAGCAATCAGACACCGTCTGTGAACCATGAAGTTCACCTCATCAGACACTCAGTCCAGTGGTGCTTTTCATCTTCGACTTCCGGACTCCAAAACAGTGAGAAGGGATTGCCTGATATTTACTATCTTCAAAATAGATGAAAATGTCATCAAACTTTAGAGAAGATCTTGTTTTTCACTGATTTAATCCGCCTAGTAAAAACACATCAGAGAATGAAATGTTTACATTTACTCTACAAAAAGTGAAGTTGTTAGAATTGGAAATTTTATTTTAAAAATAATATTTTGAGAAGTCAAAATTAGCTCCAAAATATACTAGATTAACTCCACTAGATCAATTTCACCATCAAACATTTAAAATTTCTTATTCAAATTTCCCATAGTTATGCTCTATTACTTTCAGTTATATTATTTTGAAAATGCATTTTAGTTCATACATAATATATGATGACTAATAACATACAGATATATTCCTAAGTGATTTTCATTCTTAACTATTCACGACATCTTTTTTTTTTTTTAATCATCCGGTAGGGTAAAGAGTTCTAGGGAACAAGATGACCTTTTCGTTCATGACCAGTAGAAGATGGAAATATATTTTCCAAGAGTAGTCTCACTATCATTCCTAAGAGTTGTCAGGGGTGTGTGTGTGTGTGTGTGTGTGTGTGCATTCTTGAGCCAGGGCAAGGTAGGATGGCTGTGATGAACAAAAAGTGATACCTAAAGAAGCACTCTAGGGATCTGATGTACATGACAGTTATCTCACATTACATTAGACCCTTTCACTTTTCAGAACAAGCTTATTTATAAGGAAATATGCACAGCCATAGCTGTTCCTTTCTGTGCCCAATCTTGGCTCTCTCATAGACCTACCACCTCATCACAGGGATGTCACAATCTCTTTTTCTATCAACACACAGATTCACATGTCAGCGGTCATTTATAATTCCTTCTATCCTTTGCCACCTCATAATATTTTAACGAATCTACATTTGACATCTTCAAAGAAGTCCTCTCATTGAGTCTGCCAGAGCTGTTCAAAATCTGAGAACAAACTGGAAGCAACAGAGTGGATTCTAGTAGCACAATTGCAGGAGAAACCTGAATTTCTGGATTCACTTCTAGTCTAATAGAATTTTTGTGCTTTTTTTGCAATATAAATAAATTTAAGCATAAAATTACCATCATGAATTTCAAATCTAACACATCCCGCCTCTTTTTAGACCTCCTCATGGAATAATGAGTCTGTTGACAATTTACTATAGTTTTTTTCTCTCAGGGCAACTTTTTGCTAATGTTAACTGCATAGGTCCATATCATCCTTCAGTTCATTAATAAAAACCTCTTAACAGTGAATTCCCACAGCAAAGCAAGAATTCTGTCTGTAGTTTGAAGATGAAATCGTTCACAACCCAGGGACTTATCAACCTTCCCAGAAACACTAATCTATTCTTAATCAACCTGTTATTTTTTTTCTTAAACTAGGGAGCAGGAATGGGGGGGGTAAATACATTGAGTACAGAGTTATTAACCAAAGGATTCTTTGATGATTTTTTTAAGTTTGTATTATTAAACTAACTTTAACTCATTTAATAAACTAATATTGACATGCTTTTTCATTGCTAACACAATTATTAACCTATTTCCATCATACACTAAGAACTAAACTTGGCTTTTAAGAGAATGAAACTTACTTCCCATGTGAATTTAATAATAATTCTTATCTAGATATGGAAATGCAGAATTTTATTATGGAACTTATATAAGAAGAGAAAATTAAACCTACTACTACTAAAAAAATATATCCTAGTCCCATAAAATAGTTGGTATAATAATTTGAATTTAGGATAATAAGATGTAAAATGGCTGCTGCCAAATTTCTAATATTCATGAAGAACTAGTATTTTAAAATTCAGCGCTGTTTCTGAATGAGCACCAGTTCCCCAGTTCCCACTGCTTTTCTTACACTATCTGTTTTTGTTTTATTAATTACTTACCATCCTTTTGCCAGAAAATATAGTACTTTGTGTTAGAATAACAAACAGAAGGACTGGTTTCAACAACCGTTTATTATTGTTCAAAATATTATAATTAACCCTGCTCCATTTGTTCTTGCATATAAACATTGTTGAAGGGAGAACTAATGACTTCTCAAAGGAACAAATAATTCAAAACTGTACCTAATAATTTATCGGTGTGCATGTCCTAACTACTAGGGCCATTGCAGCCAGAACTGACTCAAAGCTTTTGGCTCCTGGGATGCAGAAAGAGCACTAAAAAAATAGCTACCATGAGCAGACTCTATTTTAATTAATGAGATCCAGACAGGGGAAAACAGGAGAGGAAGATTCTCTGCTTCTTTAAAGTTTCTCTTACACAATAGACTCTCAAACCAAAAGCATCCTTCTCAATGCCCTAAATAAACACCATCTGTAGCTCCTTCTTCCAAGGCTTTGACACCTGCTCTTTGCCTGGAGAAACTTGCAAGGAGTCCTATTGTACTGCCAAGGTATAGCCCTCCTTGTAAACCAGGCTCATCAGCAGCTACACTCCATGCTACATTTCCCCCCCAGAAACCTGTGTTTGGTCAATGAGAACAAAATAATGCCAAGAGGAATGTGTGATTAGCAATTTAGATAATAAGTTATTGTACAAGAATGATGCAGCTGTAATAAGGATTGATTTTGCACCAATTCTATCATTACTATTTAAAATGATTACAGGGATTCACTTTCACATTTTTCTCTTTTCTTCCTTCCTTCCCCCCCTCTCTGTCTCTCTCTCATCTCTGTCTCTCTCTCATCTTTCTGTCTCTCTCTCATCTCTCTGTCTGTCTCTCTCTCTGGTCTCTCTGTCTCTCTCTCGTCTCTCTGTCTCTCTCTGTCTCTCTCTCTCATCTCTCTGTCTCTCTCTCTCATCTCTCTGTCTCTCTCGTCTCTGTCTCTCTCTCTCTCTCTGTCTGTCTGTCTCTCTCTTTCTCTTTTTGTGGTCCGCAGGAATAAACCCAAGGCTTTGAATCCACCAGGGAACCATTCTACCACTCTCAGTTGGGAAATTATTTCAACTTTTGTCTTAAATATTAAGCAATAAAATTATTCTTTACTAAAATTAATTTCTCTGCCTTTTACTTTACCATAAACAATGAACATAGGCCAAATGTTAGCTGTGATAAGTCATTTATGAATGAACATAAGCCAAAGGCTTTTTACAAATTGGTTATGAATGGGGACTTGTCCTCAGTAAGAGTCAGCTGCTTTTTTCCATGCTTGACTGACAATAAAACCAGAGGTTTCGAAACTGCTTCGTAGGATATTGGTATTTTCTCAATTGTGATTCCCTCTTCCCAAAGATTCCAGCTTGTATAAATTTAGCATAAACTAACCATTATACATACTACAGATTGTAGGGGCTGGTGAGATGACTCAGCAATTATGAGCGCTGACTGCTCTTCCGGAGGTTCCAGGTTCAATTCCCAGCACCCACATGGTAGCTCACAACTGTCTGTATGTACCTCTAGTTCCGGGATACCCAACACCTTAATAAAGACATACACGCAGGCAGCAATGCATATAAAAGAAAATAAAACATGAAGAAGACCGTATAGCAGAGAACAACTTTTGAACTCAGGGTTCCAACTTTTTAGTAATTAACGCTCCCAGATCCCATAGGTTGATACAGTGATAGATGATATTACCTTTTTTATTGTTTGGCTGAGCATGTATGTGTGAGACTCAGAAATTGAGACTGTCCTGTGAAGATAATGTCAATGTGATCCTTTCCCCATGTTACTACTTCAGATTTCTAACTCAATCCCTGCTCCCACCACATTCATCTCCCGTTTATGGCTCATATTGGAATCAGACTGCATTTTACAACAGAGAATTCTGCTATTATACTCGAACCCACAGTCAGTTAAATCATGTTTAATTAAGAGTACAATGCAAAATCCTTAACCTGCCCTGCAGATTCTCTGTGGTTCAACCACTGCTTCCCTTCTCGTTCAAGGTACAACAGTTTCAAGTTTTTCAAACTCCCTGGATGCTGTTTTGTTGTTTGTTAAACTATGTTTTTCCCTGAGAAGCCACATCTGTATTTTCAGCTAACCTAACTCCTGCTCATCTTCAGTTCTCAGTTGACAGATGTTTATACCTGGACTGCCAACCAGAATTCTGTCCTCCTCATAGATAATGTAACCAGAAAGAGTCCACACTTGTAGTTGATATGTATATCATCGCTGTAACTATTTAGTTAGCATCTCTTCCTGAAGAACAGAAGCTACATGAAGGTCCAGACTGCATCCAATTGATGTATAACCCTTGTGCCCATGGTATTAGCATAATATAACATGGATTCAAAATGTATTATGAAAAATTTGACTCAATGAATGAGGAATAGCCCAACAGTTCCTGGATAGTGCATCCCTTTCCTTTAAAAGAGTTTAAATTAATCTGTTAATCTTTAGTCCTTTCGTCCAGTCTCTGAATTGGTATAAGTGGATATGATAGGAAGGGGGTCTTTTGACAGGAAGTAGTTTCAATCTAAGGTACGGAAATGGTCTAAAAACAATTCAAAAAATAATACAAAGTAGTGAGAAAGTAAGAACTGTTTTTATCTTAATATGCATATGTGAAAATCTTTTTGTTTTTATGCTTTGTTTTCTTTTTTAAGTACTTTGACATTTTCTGGAAGGAAGATTTCTCCTATTGCGGGCTCCTAAGTTGCCATGTCTTGTTTTTGACTGGATTGCCAGTTACATGCCCACTTTCTCTACTTAGCCATTGAGCTCAGAATAGCATCAGAGAAACCATTCTGCCCACATATAATTTTCTTAATAAAAAGTTTTTCTTTTTATAGAGCTTTTGAGAATCAAGATTATTTTTTCCTGTTCCAGGTCACTCAATAGTTCCAGGTCACACTAATAGCGTTAAGTATAAAATTTGAAAATAAAAACATTGTATAAGCTACTGAAGCATGATGTGTTTTCCTAACCCTAGTCTAAATTAAAAACATCCTAGACTTGAGGTAAATACAAAACAATAACTCTCATTATACAGATATGATTTTATCTAAAACCCAGACACTCACAATCAATGCACTTGAGACATGCAAGTCTGTGTCCTGAAGATGTAGCTCACTGCAGGAGCATTGGCCCAAGCTTGTGCAAGGCCTGGAGAGCCATCTCCAGCCTTGTAGTTAAATAACTCCCTCAGGAAATGAACAAATTGTGTTATTTTTATTTTCTAGATAAAGATAAACTCCGATTTAGAAAGATGTTAATATTGGACTAACATTGCGGCTATAATGCAAAAGAGAAGCAAAACCGTAGCTTCTTTAATATTCAGTTAAGGACTCATAAAATGCTGCTTTGCTAGGAAGCCAATTTGCATCATTGTGATGAATGAATAAAAATGTTCCTACTCTGCACAATTCATTAAGCTATAATAAAAATAAAATGATCATAAATATCATTTTATTCATTAGACATCTGCCTTAATATAGAGATATACAGCTCAATGATAGAGTTATTGCCTTGGGTGCACAGGAAAAAGTGTAACTCCCATCCAAAAAAAGGAGGAAAGAAAGAAAACGTAATGTTTGTGTACTTTCATTGTGGCAAATGAAATCATATAATTATTTTCAGGAATGCAATTTAAAAAAATTAAAATAATCCTCGAAGTACAGGAGGAAAAGTTATGGTCAGTTGTAACAGATCTGAAAAGACCAACAAAACTTGAGCAGAGTACCAACAAGAAAGAATTAGAGGAATGGTTCTCCGAGGAAAACACACAGGAAAAGTGAAACACCAGAAACAAAGTGATGTGTTACATAGCTCTGAATTAGTCATGATTGCTTTGCTTTCTGAAGTGCCACTATTTATATTATTATATCATATATTATATATCCAGATTATAACATATTATTATTATTAAGTAAAAGACATATATGTAGCCAGTAAGTTGCAGCAATGCAAAAAGCACAGGTTATAAAATAAACCTTATTTTATCTCAAGCTTCCATTTCTTCATGATCCTCCAGAAATAGTTCATGAATATACGTAGCATGACTAATAAAAACACAGAGACAGAATTTGCGGTTCAACCTGAAGGTCAGAAAAGCAAAACAGCCCATCACTGGCTCTTACCTCTACCTCAGTCCAAAATGGCAATTGTACCTCCAGAAATCTCAGAATGAGATTGTATGTGAGAGTTGTCTCCTCCTGTTTTATAGCCCTCTCTAGTGCTGGGATAAAAGGTGTGCGCCAATACTGCCTGGTTTCTCTAGCAAAACTAGTGTGGCTGCTGGGATGAAAGGCGTGTGACACCACTACCTGCTCTGTAAGGCTGACCAGTGCAGCTGCTTTAATCTCTGAAATTTAGGAACACTTTATTTTTTAAAATACACATGACATATCACTGCAAATATATATACAATTGTATATTTTCATATTTATTATAGAATAATAGAATACAAGGGCCTTTTGCTTTATAATGCTTTTACATGTTTGTTTGACAGAATTTACAGGGTACATGGACAGTGATCATAGGATCAAAAAGAAACTGCATTAAATATTTATAAGGCCCTACTTTTCAAAACAAATATATTCCATAATTTACTTAAGTAGCTCATCCTTAATTTATATTTTCCCTTATATTGCTTGTTATATCAAATACAAACCATATTGTTTCTATAGTTTGCACATACATATCTTTGTGTACTCAGTTTCAACATTAAAATAAATTCCAAAAAGTTTAGATAGCGAAACCATATTTTTAAGGCTTTCTTATTCTCAGATAAATCCTCAATGGCTCTTCAAAGAACATACAACCTGATCAAAGCATATTAGATACATCTTTGAAATTCTCAAAAATTTACAGAAAATATTATATTTAAAAAGTCACAAAATAGTTATAGATTTTAAAAAGAGCTGCTCTCACACCAATAGTCAATATTGGGTCTTCTAATAATTGCTTTTAGCTACTACTAGAGTTTTTACAGATCTTTTAAATGTTTATTTAATTATGGACATATATACATGCCTGTGAACTAACTATAATTTATTTCTATTAATTGGCCTCATTGAGTTTTTTATCATTTAAATGATTATATATGTATAAAATCATTATATATATATAAATTAGCTGACTAGGATAATGTATGTGTCATTTAAGTACTTTAAAGGAAGAGGTCAGAAGATGAAAAGCGCAAAACCAGCCTGAGCTACACAGGCAGTGATACCCAGTTTTCAAGAATAAATAAGCAAACATACATATTATGTGCTCACAATGCTACAAATTTCTCCATGCTTGCTGTTGCACTTTAACTGTATTTATAATACAGTTAGTATTAAAACATGCATGTATGTATGTTATCTTTGTTCCTGCTATGAATTCTAGATTTCCCCACTCAAAGAAATGAAAAATATTCTCTCAGATTCTCTTCTAGTACATCTTAACGTTTCTCAGCTCTCAGGAGATACATTTACTACTCTGAGAATACTGTCAGTATAAGAACTACATCCTATTTTTACTGTGTGATTTTATGAGTTTGAGTTTCTAATGTCCATGAAACTAACCAATTCAACTCCACTACAAACAAGGTCAGGATTTTGCTATCACTCCCAAGTGATTCGTTGTTCTTCTTCATTCATTTTTCTCCATAACAGGCAACAAGTGGCTGTGTTTAGTTTACACTTTCAAGAAGATAAATCATTGCTCTGTGTATTCCCCTGTGGCTGATTTCTTTCCATTAGCAATGAGATCTTGGGGTCTATCCAAATTGTTTTATGTGGCCATAACGTATTCTTTTTTATTGTTGAATAGTATTCATTTGTATGCATACTGCATTTTCTCTCCATATACCTGTTAATTAATATTTGATATAATGGGACCTGCTGTGTTTAGAAGGTCTTGTTTCTTTAGTGTTGCCCATCCCTTCTGGTTCTTATAATCATTCTGCCACCTCTTTTACAGGGTTTCCTTATTTCTGGTGTTATAGAGATATCCCATTCAGGGACGAATGCTCCAAGATCTCCAAATTTCATCACACTGTTGAGCTTTTGTTCCTATCTCCTACAGGAAAAAGCTCCTCTGATGATAGCTGAACAAGACACTGATCTATAAGTCTAGCAGAATGTCATTAAGAGTCATTTTATGGTTATATTCCTGGAAAAGAATAATAGTGTTTGGTTTTCTCCTAGGTTTCTGTCCTATCTAGTCTCAGGTTCGTGGCCTCCTGAGCAGTCTCAAAGATGGGTTCTATCTTCTGGAGTGGGCCTTAGAGCTGGTAAAACATAGATCAGTTACTCTAACATTTTTGTGTAAATATTGTACTAGGTCATCACTGTGAGTTTGTAGGTGGTTTGGTGTTTACCTTTCTTCTTTGGTAGCTTGCAGAGTACCTTGCAATACAATAGTAAGAATAGAAGATCTCGGTAGGCACCAGATCAACTTCTCCATGCTCAATGAGTTTTGTAGGTGTTGCCTTCAGCAATAGTCTTACCCTCAGTTTTTGGAGAGTGACCAATTACACTGGCAATAGCCTGGGTTGTTTGGGGGTTACCATGGTGTCTCTTTGGGCAACAAATTGTTTAAATGTAACCCATCTTCAGAAAGGGAAGCTTCATTTGATAATAACAGATGTGCAGTTAGGGCTCCATCTTCCTCATTGTTTGGCTATTCCATTTAGATCACTTTCGTATGAGTATATATTTTAGGAAGCTACTACTGTATTAGGTCTCTACACAACCTCACAAATTGCCCTTAGTTTTAGTTGTACCTTCCTGTCTTCCCTCTATTTCCTCCTTCTACTGTTCCACTTCCTGTTCAATCCTACCTTTCTAGCCCCATTCCAACCCATAATAACTTGGATCCAGGATATTTTATATGGTTACAGGCAGGTTTAGCTGTGGTATTATAGCATTATTGGACACAGGGAAGAGGCCTTTTCCAGCTCCTAGTTTCAGTCTTATAGCTGATATAAAGCAAGAATACCCAAGTTGTAAGAAGGGGCTGAACACTCTCAATAGTCAAAGGATATTGAAAATTATCTCAAGGTGTTAGAGATGCCAGAGCCATGGAATACTTGACAAGGAAAGCTATTATCTGGGTTGTGGAACCAGCCCAAGTAAATGAAGTGCACTGTAGTCAGCAAATCTGAAAAGAGTTGAAGACATGTCACGTGGATGCAAAATGTGGAAATAGCCTGCTGGTTTTCAGTCTTACTTTGGTACAGTATTTCCTCACTATGTTCCTTTTACTACATTTTGAAATTGCAGTGTATATTCTGTGCCATTGTATATTTCAAAGTATGTGATCTGCTTTTTATTTTGATTTTACAGTAGGTTACAGTTAAGAAATTATCATGATTCCCAGAAGAGACATTGAAGTTTAGGCTTTTAAACAGTGTTGAGATGATTGTTGTAGACTATTGGGACTTTTGAAGTTAGACTGAATGCGTCTTTGTTTTATGTTGTTTTGTTTGTTTGTTTTTTGTTTGTATTATAATATGTTGAGATTGTTGTAGACTATTGGGACTTTTGAAGTTAGATGGAATGCATCTTTGTTTTATGTTGTTTTGTTTGTTTGTTTTTGTTTGTATTATAATATGTCTACAAGCCTATAGGGAGTGGGATGTGATGGTTTAAATAAGAATGGTCCCTAGAGGCCTATATATTTGATTGTTTAATCAACAAGGAGTGGAATTACTTGAGAAGGATTAGAAGCTGAGGTATTTTTAGAATAGATATGGCTTCGCTAGAGGAAGTATCTCACGGTGGGGGGGGGTGAGCTTTGAAGTTTCAAAATCCCATACCAGGTTCAGTGTCTCTCTCTCTGTCTCTGTCATCGATCAGGATGTAGTTCTCAATTACTGCTCCAGAGTCTGACTATGTGCCAGCATGCTTCTTGTCACGATGATAATGTACTAAATGTCTGAAAATATAAGCAAGCCTCCAATTAAATGCTTTTTCTTATTGTAGTTGCCTTGATAATGATGTCATAGAACAGTAACTAAGATGCAATATTCAAAGCTGTTGCCATACTACTTTATATAGGAAACCATCAATGGCGACTATATTCTTCATCAAGTTTCTGAAAAACTAAGTATTCAGGTACTATTCTATTTACTATGCCAATGTTTTAAAGGGACTTACCAATCTACTTTAAAAAGCAAAATCTGGGAGCTGGAGAGATAGCTCAGAGGTTAAGAGCATTGCCTGCTCTTCCAAAGGTCCTGAGTTCAATTCCCAGAAACCATATGGTGGCTTACAACCATCTGTAATGAGGTCTGGTGCCCTCTTCTGGCCTGCAGGTATACACACAGAGAGAATATTGTATACATAATAAATAAATATTTTTAAAAAAGCAAAATCTGTCATACTAGAAATTTCATATAAGGCACCACATCTAAATGAAGAGATACATAATTTGTCAGATGTTTGGATAATAATTTTTGCTCAAAACTGTATTAACAATATTGAATTATTATCTTATATTCAGAAATGTATTTAATTATTCAAACTACATTAATCAATATCAATTGGTCATTCACTACAAGAATTCTAAAAGCAATTTACAGATACAGCATTTTAAAAAGGCTCCTGCCTACTCCTGCACCTTGGTCCTTATGATGCCCATACAAATGATTTGGACAAGACACATTGAAGGTAATGTAGAAGATGGGAAGAGTTTATTGTTGAGTAGAGGACAGGGAACCCTCAAGAGAGAAAAGAGAACAATGGTCATAGGGGCTATTATCCAGATGTACATTTTGATCAGGTATCACATTATTTATGAACTGTCAGACAGCTTTCCTGTCATGGGTTTTCTTTTCAGATAATTACCAGGAACATTTGAGTTCAATTTAACAGGAATGAATCATGGCTTTCATGTTCTTTAATATAATGCCAGCCTGCTATGTAATAATCTGCAAAGGTTTATGGTTCCTGGACTCAGATTTAAATAATTACCTAGCAATGACCATCTGGGAAATTTGGAATGTCACTCTCCTCCCAAGAGCAGAGACGGGTACTTGTCTATTCTTCTGAAACCTACAGTTCCTTGGTTATATATGTTGCTGATTGTGAAGGAAGCATCCATTTCAATGACCTTCAAGCCTGTGAATATCTACATATCACCAAACAAGAGGAGCTTATTCATTTCGAATCATATATAATCATACCCTGAATCATACATAATATTACCAAGATATGTGTTATTATTTCATTCATCTAGCATTAGAATGAGATAGGGTCCTCCTGAAGACTTCTGCTCTAGAAAAGCATTAAGGTGTCCCAGTTTACTTATTATGAACCTGGCCTTTGACCAGCCATGATTATATCTAAGCTGACTGACTAGAACTTCTAACATCTTCCATGGGTGTTCAAACATCCATCACAAGGAGGGATTACTCATAATGCTGAGATAGCCCTAGAGCATCTTTGGCCTTCGTTGTTGATTTGAGATAGTCTGCTGTCCTGCAGGCTGGCAACAACTCTCCATCCTCCTGTTTCATACTGCTGAGTGTTGGCTTCATAGTCATTCATCAGCACACCTGATTTTGGACGTATTATTTTCTGATTAGTAGGCACCTTTCTTCTTTCCACTAGAATCAGTCCCGGACTCTGCACTGTAGTTTTATGATAATTCTCCAAAACAGAATTCAATTCAAAACAGTCTTATTGTTTGCATAAAATCTTCCACTGACAATTTTTTTTTCAGTTTAAGCAAAGCAAACGCTTTTGAAAGCATCATTTTTGAATTGAAATATCCTTGGTTTCGTGACTGACTGTTGTTGGAAAATCATGACTGCAGTTCACTCAAGACTGAAGTATTAGTGAAGAGAGTCACGAATTTTCCGTTTCCATTGTTCTCCGGTGCTTTCCATGCTCCCAGGGGTGAAGTATGCAGAGGCAGAAAGGACATGATTTTCTCCTAGCATCCTTTCAAATTGCAGCATGAATAATATTATCTGATATTTAGTGGTGATTCACAAAAATTGTACTTGGTTTCTTATTTCAGAAAGGTACTTTTTGAAATGCCTTGCCTTTTAAGAAGATCATCACAGACTTCATAAATGAAGCTTACTGAATGGTATTTGTAAAGCAAGAAGCGTGGACTACGAGAGGCAAGGAAAAGGTGGCACCAGGAAATACTGCCCTTCAGTGAGCTAGATGCCTTTTTTCCATCCACATACTTGATGATGTGTTCAAGGTATACTGCATAGAAATAAGTTCAGTGTGTTCTGAAGAAGGTAATTATTGTGCCCACTTAAAAATCTGATTTTACTTTATTTAAGGTATGTAATATCTCCTCTCTTTATTCATAAATATAAGTAAATACTTTTCATTGACCTCTTCAGTTAGAACTTTTCAGGTCCTAATGTATGATTGTTTCCTTTCCCTTTCCTTACCGTAAGCCTGATGTTGTTTTCCCAGCCTTTACTTTGATTGTTTTTACATAAATATATGAAAATATATTTAAATAGACAAATACAACCTTCTCAGTCCTTATAATGTCACTTGTGTTTAATATTGAGTAAACATTTGGTGTGCTCTTCCCTGGGGAAGATGACTCCTTTCTCAGCATTCTTTAGCTACCAGTAGATCTTTTGTAGGATTGGGGTCTCATGAGCATTCCCCTGTGTTAACATGTCTATTGATGTTATTCTTGTTCAAGTCAAGTTTAGGGAGACTTGTTGGTGAGACTTTTATGGCTGTTGTCTCTAACATTTCCAGGAGACACAATTCCATAGCGAACTCCATGTTTCCATGCCTCTCATTGTCTTTCTGCCCCCTCTTCTGCAATGATCCCTGAAACTTAGGTTCAGAGTTTGGTTGGAGATGTATCAGTTGGGACTGGTCTCCACAACTCTGCAGTTTGCTTGCTTGTGGTTTTCTGTAAGGTTCTCTGCCAGTGGCAAAGAGAAGTTTCCTTGATGAGAGATGAACACCACACTTATCTGTAGTTATAAGGACAAATATTCAGGCTATAGTTAGGGATTATGCTGGTTTAGTAAAGTAGCAGTTACAAATATTCTTTCAAGGTCCATGATTTCAACTAGCCCTGGGTATTTGACAAAGTTTCCCATACTAGGCATGATTTCCTTTTTGTTGCGTGAGTCTTAAATCCAACTGGGGAGTTAATTCATGGGCCTCTAATTAAGAAGCATATTTGTTTATTCAGATTTGAATTGAACAACTTATTTTACCTACAAACCATGCAGAATAAATTTCTAGTTCTAGTATATCTATTATGGCCAATAAAAATAGAAAAATATAATGACTTCATTAATATTTCTATAATATTTAATATAATTATTGATAAAGACTTAGAACTATAAGGTCAGACTCCAGACAATGGGTAAAAATGCGGTCATTACCTTAGCTAGAATAAAAACCAAATCTACCTCCTGTCTCAGTGTGTTTCCTGGCTCTACTTAGTATATCCTCTTGATCAAGAGTAAAGTTTGCTTTGTCCAGAAGAAAAAAACACAAAAAATATCAAGGATTTGGAAGAAGGATGAGATTAAATGGAGCTTAAGAAGTACCTTAACTGCCTTAATACCTTTATTCTTTCAGCCAATATTTAGAGAAACAATAACAACAAAACCCAATAATAATAATAAACAACCATTAGTTAAATATGCTCTCTGAAGAGATACTTAGCAAACACTATTTGATGATGATGAATTATAAGCAGTATGCTTTTAGTTCATGGAGTAAAAATGAGCAAAATAAGTGAGTGATTGGTAGAATCTTGCTCAATGCTACATAATAATTAAGATTTGAAATTTATTCAACTTTGTAATGTATATACTTTGTGCACAAGACAAAATTGTGGTTTTAAATTTTGTTTTATGAACCATTTAGCAGATAACGAAGTCTAATAAATGTTCCCACATTGCCTTTTCCAATTACTGCTTAAGTACACTAGAGATGACAAAGAAAAATGTAAAAGAATGTGGATGAAATTATAATAGTAAAGTTTCTTACCATGGGAGCAGGCCTGAGCCAGCAGCCTTCACAGCAGCAAGTCTGAGGGAGTGACCTCCTAGGAAGCAGGCCTGAACCTGTGACCTCTGTGGGACCAAGTCCAGGCCAGCAACCTCTGTGGGAGCAGTCCCAAGCCAGGAACATCCTCAGGAGTAGGCCTGGGTCAGTGATGTCCACTGGAGCAGGCCCAAGCCAGCAACCTCTACTGGATTAGGGTTGATCAAGTGACTTCCACAGAAGCAGGTCCAAGCTAGCTACCTCCGCAGGATGAGGCCTGGCCAGGGACCTCTGTGGGAGCAGGCCCAAAACAGGGACACCCCCAGGAACAGGCCCAAGCCAGTTACCTCCACTGGAGCAGGCCTAAGAAAGTGACCTCTATGCAACCAAGTCTGAGCCAGCTACCTCTTTTGGAGCAGGCCTGAACCAGTGACATCTGCAGAAGCAGGTACAAGGGAGGGAGCAGGCCTGAGGCAGCAACCTCGGTGGGATCAGGCCCAAGCCCATGACCTCTGTGGTAGCAGGCCCCCAAGTGAGCAACCTCATGGGACCAGGTCCAAGAAAGTGACCTCCACAACCAGACCCAGGCCAGCAACCTCTGCAGGAGCAGGGCCTGGCCAGGGAAATTCATGGGAGCAGGCCTGCCAGACCTGAGTCAGCAACCTCCTCTATGGTAGGCCCAAACCAGTGACCTCTGCCAGAGCAGGCCTGATCGAGTAACCTCCATGGGAACAGGCCCAAGCCAGCTACCTCCACTGGAGCAGGCCTGAGTGAACAATCTCCACCAGACCAGTCCCAAGTCAGTGACCTCCACAGAAACAGGCCTGAGTCAGTGAGCTCCACAGGAGCAGGTATGCGGGAGAGACCTCAATGGGACTAGGCCCAAGCTAGTGACCTCTGTTAGAGCAGGCCTGAGCCAGGGACATCCACCAGAGCAGACCTGAGCCAGGGACATCCACCAGAGCAGGCCTGAGTCAGGAACATCCACCAGAGCAGGCCTGAGCCAAGGACATCAGCAACTGCTGCTAGAAGAGTCCCCAGTGAGCAAACTCCATGGGAACATGTCCAAGTCAGTAACCTCTGTGGTCCAGGGCCAGGCCAGTGACCTCTGTGGGAGCAGGCCCAAAATAGGGACACCCATGGGAGCAAGCCCAAGTCAGTGACTTTCATCAGAGCAGGCCCAAGTCAGCGACCTTCACAATAGCCATAAATAACATAAAATAGCCACAAATAACATAAAATATCTTGGAGTAACTCTAACCAAACAAGCAGAAGACTTGTATAACAAGAAATTTAAGTCTTTGAAGGAAGAAATAGAAGACACCAGAAAAATGGAAAGATCTCCCATGCTCTTGGGTAGGTAGAATCAACATAGTAAAAAT
>LOEQ01001255.1:141356-167371 GCA_001685075.1 Bramus lutescens
AAAAAAACAGGATTGCCAAAAATAGTCCTGTGTAATAAAGGAACCTTTGGAGGCATCACAGTCCCAAACTTGAAACTCAAAACAGAGTTACAGTACTGAAAACAGCCTGGTATGGCATAAAAACAGACAAGAGGACCAATGGAACTGAATTAAAGACCCAAATATTAATACACATACCTATGAACATGTGATTTTTGACAAAGAAGCCAAAAATATAAAATGGAAAAGTGAAAGCATATTCAGCAAATTGTGCTGGCATAACTGGATGTCAACATGTAGAAGAATGAAAATAGATCCATATCTTTTACCTTGTACAAAACTCAAGTCCAAATGGATCAAAGACCTCAACATAAAACCAACCACACTGAACCTCATAGAAGAGAAAGTGGGAAGTACACTTGAACACATTGTCACAGGAAACCACTTCATAAATATAACCCCAATAGCACAGAAACTAAGAGAAACAATTAGTTAATGGAATCTCTGAAAAGTGAAACACTTTTGTAAAGCAAAAGACATGGTCAACAAGACAAAATGGCAGTCTACAGAATGGGAAAGATCTTTACCAGCTCCACATTACACAGAAGTTTGATCTCCAAAATACATAAAGAACTCAAGACATTGGTCATTAAAAGAGCAATTAATCCAATAAAAATATAGGGTACAGTCCTAAACAGAGAACTCTCAACAGATTAATCTAAAATGGCTGAAAGACACTTAAGGAAATGTTTAACATCCTTAGCCATCAGAGAAATGCAAAACAAAACATCTCTGTGATTCCATCTTATACCTGTCAGAGTGGCAAAGACCAAAAACACTGATGGCAGCTTATGCTGGAGTGGATGTGGGATAAAGGGAACACTTCTGCATTGTTGACCAGAGTGCAAACTTGTGCAACTGCTTTGGAAATCAGTATGATGATTTCTCAGAAAATTAGGAAACAACCTACCACTAGACATAGTGATGCCACTTTTGGCTATATACCCAAAGGATGCTCAATCATATCACAAGGACATGTGTTCAGCTATGTTCATAGCAGCATTATTTGTCATAACCAGAACCTGGACACAACCTAGATGCCCCTCAGCTGAAGAATGGATAAGGAAAATGTGGTACAATTGCACAATGGAGGACTACAGAGCAGAAAATATAATGATATCTTGAAATTTGAAGGTTCATGGTTGGATGATGTAGTAGTAGGAGGCTGTTTGTTCATTTCCTGGCCACCCAGACTCCCGAAATAACCACACAGGAACTGTATTGATTAAATCACTGCTTGGCCCATTAGCTCTAGCTTCTTATTGGTTAGCTCTTACATCTTAATTTAACCCATTTCTATTAGACTGTGCATTGTCATGAGGCTGCGGCTTACCGGGTAAAGTTCTGGCATCTGTCTCCAGTGGGGCTCCATGGCTTCTCCTGACTCTGCCTTCCTTTTCACAGCTTTCAGTTTCGTTTTCCCTGCCTAGCTCTACTAAACCCTGTCAGGCCAAGCCACTTTCTTTATTAACCAATGGTTTTCATAGCATACACAGGGGAATCACACAGCAGATGGATCTAGAAAACATCTTATTGAGTGAGGTAACCCAGACCCAGAAAGACAAATATATGTACTCACTCATAAGTGACTTTTGGATATAAAACAGAAAAACCAACCTATAATTCACAATCCTAGAGAACCTAGAGAGCAAAGAAGACCCTAAGAGAGACATACATGGATCTAATTTACATGGTAAATAGAAAAAGACAATATCTCCTGGGTAAATGGGGAGCGTGGGGATCATGGGACAGGGTAGAAGGAGAGGGGAGAAAGGGAGGGGAGTGAAGAAAAATAGATAGCTTAATAAAAACAATTAAAAACAAAAAATATATAAAGTACTATAAATATATAAATGCATTTATATGAACATATAAATTATATAAAATAACCACATAAAATATATATTATTTTTTTCTAGTAAAAACATTTTCTTAATTGGAGGAGATGAAACCAAGGTGTCATTAAAATAGTTCAGAAAACTGGGTCTAGCTATGTTGTCTCCATAGTGGGGAACATGGGCTTTAACATTTCTCAAGTTAAATTATTTTAATTATCGTTATAAATAATAAGTGTGTTACTCACAGTATTTCTGCAGTTGTTATTTAATTTTTATCTGTTTAGTTGGTTGCGATTTTGTTTTTGCTCTGCTTGAGCTACATAAATATCTAAAACCAGATCAGTAATCTTCCTCAATAGTGGTGGCAGCCATAGCTACAAGACCTTTAACTTACAGAAGATTCAAGAACATCAGCTAACAAACAAAGTGTAAAGTGGAATTTTCTAGGCAGAGGTCCAAACTCTGGAAAGCTAGTATATGGAGATTGCCTTAGCTTATTTATTCTACCCTCCTGAAGCAAAACATGAAACTAGAGCTCTATAATATAGAAGCTTATAGAAGTTAATGTATGGGAAGAAAACAAAACAAAAACAAACAGAGAGGGTGAGGAAGTCACTGTGAATTTCTGCTGGCAGCCTTTGCTCCCAGTGGTTCTGGGAGGAAACTGTGCACTGAGACAATTGCAGAGCAGTGTGAGTCCTCACCTCTACTCCAGCCAACTCTGCTTTGGGTGCTAACAGCTTTGCTGCTATAATTTGACCACATGTGGGTAGGGCGGTGCAGTCTCAGCAGTAAACAGAAATCCCCTGCAAGCCTAAAGGGAAAATGCAACAGATATCCACTGTGAAGGAGGATCCTTGCTGCCAGGTTACATCTGTGAGCAGTTGGTTGCCATGGCAATGGCTAGAGTGGAAAAAAAGGAGGCTGAGAGGATAACATAGGCACACAAATACGTAATAGTTCCTTAAGAGAATGAGTGGGTGTTGAGGATTGGAGAAGCTGGGTACATTGATTTCCTAGGACTGCTATAACAGGGTACCTCAAACTATGTGGTTTCAAAAGCCAGAAATTTATTCTTTCACTTTTCTATAGACTAGATATCCAAATCAAGGTGTGGGTAAAGCTGCATTCTGTAGAGGAGGGAGATATTCCATGATTTTATATTTGCTTTAATTTACATATACATATGTAAGCATTCACACATGCATATATGTACAGAAAGAATCTTATTAAGGTGCAACCCAAAATAACCTAAAACTCCTGTACCTCTTGATTCAGACTCAAAAGTATCTTGAATTACAGCACTACCCAATTTACCTCTCTCTGAGCCAACATTTCTTGTATCAATCTCAGCTTTCATATGTCATTTTCCTTGTGTGTTTGTGCCTTTGTGGACACAGCAATCCATGTGATGAGAGGCCCCCCACACCACCATGACTTCATCTTAACCAATTACACACACAATTACCCTATTTTCAAGTCAGGTCACACTTTGAGGTACTGGAAATTACGACTTTGAACCATCTATTTGGGAGGATACAATATAACTCATAGCAATGACTTATCATGGTTGGCTGACTAATTCATGAGACATGGTGGCGATGTGAACTTCAGGTGAGAACGTGGGAACAGAGAGGCTGCAGCCTGAGACAGATCATCAGGGTTTAGACAATGAGAATGAAAAGTGTAGGTGTGGTTCTGCTGGGATGCGTTAAAACCCCACATTGGCAGAAAGGAATGTTTACTTTATCAGGCTCTGGCATATCAGGAGGAAGAGACTGGAGGATGCTTCATTAAGATTACATAGTTTTACTTTTCATGTTTCCTTAAAATCAAGGACTTTCTGCAAGGCACTACACTTTAAGTTCTGCAATACATTTCCAATGCTGTTAATATTTAATGGACTTCTCCTAAGCCCTCCTGCTTCAGATCCTAGGTTCTTTCTTTGAGAAGAACAATACAAAGCAGTGTTTCTTAGGCATAATGATCTGCAACAGAAAGGAAGGGAAAAGACCAGGAAAGAGAACCTTGTAAACACTAGTACCTCGGTGTATGTGCCTAGTTACATAGAAAACCTATGTGTACTAACTTTAAACCATGGTTAAAATGTAGTGTTTGAATCAAAATGCCAATATATCACTAGTAGCAGCATATATTATATTTGTATTATAGTATTTGATGCACCTTTACATTTTTAATGAACAAAATTGTAATTTTCATCATAACGTCATCTTTCACTCACATTTGGCTCCTTCCTCATCCTCCTGCTCTCTGTCTAAATAGTAGATAGAATACAAATTGCTGGGGAGAGAGCAAGAAAAGATGAGTATGAGAGATTATGAAGACACATAAGGAGGAGAGTGTGGGTTTGTGGCAATGCCCACAGGCTTCAAGGAGGACAGTGGAACCTGGTACATGCAGTGGCCTGGTGCTCTTGCAGCCCCTGCCCCTCGCCACAAACTCACTGTCTAAACAAAGGGTCACCCCGACTCTGAGCAACAGCACAATGATTGATATGGAGCAATGGAGAATGGTTTATTTTCTGGATTTTGCCTCCTCAAAAGACCTTCGTGGTCTGTGCTGTTCCTGGATGCCATGTTGGCTTCCAAGGTCCATGCAACTGCCTGGGGATGGGGTTGGGGGTGATGTAGATATCTGTGAACGAGCTGCTGCCAGAGGTCATTTTGATGTCTGTGGTTCCTGCTGCCTGCCAAATGGTGGCCATGTTGATGTCTGTGGTCTCTGTTGCCACATGAAACCTTATTGGTGTTCATGGTCCTTATTACCACCAGAAGACATGCGTATGTCTGTGGCCTGAGTTGCTACCTGAGGCCATGTTAAAGTCCATGTTCTGTGCTGACACTGGATGCCATGTGGAAGCTCACAACCTGTGCTACATACAAGTGGCTGATATGGGCAAGGAAGCTTCTTTTGTTGTGCTTTCAATGACTGCAGACTCATAATCAAGAGACACTGAATGTTTTTGTGACAAACTCCCCACCTATCTGATGTGGGATGTCCTGCTGTATGTGTGTTGCTTTTATTGGTTGATTAATGAAGCTGTTTTGGCTAATGGCTTAGGAGAGTAAAGCCAGGTAGGAAATATGAACAGAGATATAGAGAGAGAGTAGGCAGAGTAAAGGAGATGTCATGTAGCTGTTGAAGGAGACAGACACCAGAACCTCCCCAGTAGTCCACAGCCTTGTGGCGATACACAGATTGCTAGAAATGGGTTAATTTAAGATATAAGAATTAACCAGGAATATGCTTGAACCATAGGCTAAACAGTGTTGTAATTAATATAGTTTCTATGTGATTATTTGGGTCTGGGCAGCTGGGAAATGAATGAGCAGTCTCTGTTTACAGCTTCCCCCACCCCACAAAAAGAAACAGTCTAAACAAGAAGTCATTGAAGAGAGTCCTTTACTTTTTACCTATTTATTTGTTTGTTTGTTTGTTGAGACAAGGTTTCTCTGTGTAACAGCCCTAGCTGTCCTGGAACTAGCTCTGTAGACCAGGTTGGCTTCAAACTCACAGATGCTGAAATGTAGCTCTTCACAGTGGATGTCTTCTGGTGTGTGTGTGGTTAGGGGAAGGGCTTGGTTATACTATTGAATGCAAGCTGAGAGATTTGTTGAATTAATTTCTTGACCTTGCTTTTTCATGCAGGCCTAACTTCATGTTACACAGATGGTATTTACCAAGTTGAAATTTCCTAAATGACACTAGTGAACATTTCTTCTATGGACTTTAGAAATACCAATAAATGTGCAGGAAAAGGCACACTTCCAATGCTTTGTTGCCAGAAAGGAAGAAAAACTGGGAAAGGGGATGACAAGTTGTCTCTATAGCTTCAATCACTTTTATTATGCACGTTCTCAGAGTGACATATGTAACAACCAGTAAGCTGGAGGAGTTTATATTTTCTGTAATCAGTAGTCTCAAGTAATTAAATTGTATTTTAAGATGTCTTGCCAATGGATAGGTCTAATCCTGGGAAAATTTTCTGTCTTAATCTAAATTCTCTTTCTTTGCCTATGACTATATTATTTAGATCTATGTATCTTAGCTACCAACTTGTCTTATATTTCTGTGATAATTATGCACATGCAATAAGTCCACACACATATCTATTTGGCTAGGAAGATAGCTCAGTAAATAAATACTTGTCATGCAAGAATAGAGACCTGAATTGAGATGCCTACTACCGATGTCAAAATGCATGTGCTCTATCATGGACCAGTGATTCCAGTCCCATGGAGACACAAATAGGTAGTTTTTTGGGCTGTACTGAAAACATTAATGTGCTCATCTCAGAGGACTGCAGGTTGCTTCCTTGTTAATTCCAAATTTAAAAAGTTGCTCTTAAGGTGAGATTGGAAGAGTTTATTCAAATCATAGTGCTGGTCAGTCAAGATGAAATGATGCCCCTCTTCATGGCATCTATCAAAATGTAATTAAGCACAACTTTAATTTGGATCACCAGCTATGGAAGAGGATAAGGCCTTATATGTCAACCACATGTTGATTTTACTTTTTTTTTTGAAAAGCAACTGTAAAGTTTATTAGTTATAAAGGTTAAAGGTTATTAAACTCCAGGAAGCTTTAGAGGCTTATAATTTCCTCAGAGTTATGAGGTAGTCTGATGGCTGCTTAAGAATATTCAACATCATAATGTATCTCAGTTCTTAATTCATAATCTACTGTCATCTTTAAAAAATCCACAGGGTTTATTAGTTGGCAATAGAACACTATCCAACAATGTAGGATTCTATCTTTATTGCCTAATATTTAATCAGACTTAACCATGAGTTAAAGATTCATAAAAATCATTGGAGCTTTTTCTCTATCTCCTATTCATGAGTTACTAGTATATTGCTGAAAGTAAGAATATTCATCCTCTGTTTGCTCTTATTTGCTGTAAGAGCAAGTGTCTGATCAACCACTGTAATTGTAGCTTTCAATCTAATACATTACTATGTTATGTTTTAATGCATATATATGTACAATAGGGAACATATTATTTTAAGAGATTATGAGTAACTATAAAATCAAAATGAGATTTGGCTTAGATGAGAAGAAAATATACAACAAAGGAAATATCTTCAAGGTCTTATTGAAAAGCCACAAAGAAGATGAGGTTCAATTATATACAACAGACAAATAGCTCTTTTCATCTTCCAGCAGAGACAACATCTTAAATGACATTTTTATTCATTTGCAGAACTGTCCTAATTTTAGGCTCTCTCGTGTTCTTTAACTTGCTGATAACTATAATTAGAAACAGCTTTTTCATCAAGGAAATCAATTTTTAGTATTTTGTTTCGACACTTTGCATGGTTTCGTTTGAAACCATGACATTGAAAATATTTTGTTTTCACAGAATAAAAATGAAACACCCTGTGAACTGAGAATTCAAAGACAACATAGAAGGCTCAGTCACCAATAGCTAAGTGTGCATAAGAGGAAGTAATACACTCCTTCTGTGAAACACAAATGGCTCAGCATGATTAATTTTCATTGATCCTGCCAACGTATTGCAGTGAACTCTAACAGCTACAAATTCAGTGCCTTCCCCTCTGCTAGCGGCATTATCATATTTTCCTGTGAAGTCACGACTGAGCAATGATTTGACATCTTGGATAGGAAATTGAATAGATGTAAGAAATCAAGTAGAAATTCAAATCTCTGTTACGTCTCACAGAAACGTAAAAATGACTTCCATAGCAGCAAGATTTTCTAAGATAAAATTAGAATTTTAATAGCATGTTTATTTCAATCAACATAACTCGAGAGATTAAAAATCTTCTTGCCTTCACAGTATATGTTGTCATCTTGAGTAGGCAAATCATGCATATGAAATGTCCTAAAGAGACATGGAGAGATATTGTGATTCACTTTTACTACGAAATATTCTAAGAATTTCTCCATTTAAAATTAAAATAACTGTATCTTCATTTGTTTTATTATCATTACTAAATTTTTCCTAAATGTCTACCAATTTTTGGACAGTAAACTGAGTGTCACCATCACAAAGTCATTTGAAGCAGCCTTTACCTGCAAGGCATGTCATCTGGTTGAAAAAGAAAATAAGTTTACATTGACAGATGTTCCTATAACCTCTATTATTCTTCCTCTTCTTTGAAACCATGCAACTATTAAGCATTTGGGCTTTGATTTGGCATAAAGTTTTATTTCTATTTCTCATTCCAGAGGAAATAGTGAGAAACCTACCTGGGATCTCAAGGCTCTGCATCAGACCAGCGTTGGACTCATTCCTTCCTACATCAGCATTTACCCATCCATTTGTTTTTATTTGTTTGTCAACAATATTAAAAGTTCTCAATTTAGCACCATTAATTAGGCAAATTGTAAAAACTCTTTAAATAAATGAACTTCTAATCTTCTAATCTTTTGACTGTATTAAGTGCAGAATTACAATCAATACTTAATGACTGTTTCTTCTGAATTTCATTTCTGCCTGAAACAGATACAATCCTATAACAATTCTATTTGAAGCATATTACATCTAGTTATTTTCCCCACAGATGCCCAATAGGAACTATAATAACAAAGAAGAACAGGAAGATTCTCTACAAAGCTGAGTAGTGCCCACTAACTTGACATTTTACAAATGTTATCTAGTGGTCCATGTTCAGAATGTGAAGAACAAAGGGAAAGTCACAGATTAAAATTCATCATAGAAGGAACTGAATCTAGAGAAAACGTCAGTGTGTCCTTTACTTTTCTGATCTTTCCTGTGACATGGTACCCCGTATGCTTTTCTCTAATAATTGCTTGGTTTTTAATTCCCAGTGAAAATGTAGGAGAGTACAGAATTTCTTCTTAGAAGGTATGTAAAATGCTAAGTGATAGAGATCTTATAAGTATTTAATGAATGAGTAAGATGTTGGCCCAAGGAGGTGTAGGATCTGTCAGAAGAAGGAAATGCTGTCATGGTAGCAAGAGACATTTAGGTCCACCCACAGGTCTCTCTTCAGGGTTCAGATTAGATGCAGCAGCAAGCAAAAGGACTTTTTTCTTTGGGTATCTGAGGGTGAATGAACAAACTCTTTCTGTGCTTTTTCAAGTCAGTCTCTTTATTGTTCTGTTTCTATTCCAATTATCCTATCCTGGTTTTAATATTTCCTAGTTTCTTCTAGTGTCTTCTCTAGCCTAAAAAAATAAATCTTTTTGCAAGAGACTTGAGGTGATTAAAAAATTACAAGAGTTACTTTTCATTGGTCAAAAACACATTCTCAAGGTAAGCAATAGGGAATCTGCCATTGTCATACATGGTTCCAAGATAACGGGAGTAAGATTGTGACCAGACAGAGCAGGCACCGTTCCCGATGACAGAGCTTAAGAAAAAGGTCTATTGTCAGCAGGCTGGCAAGGGAATGCTTTTCTTAGGATGTTTTGTGTTGCAATCTTGGTTGTACAGCTACTACTCTGACCTGTGCATATTTGTGAAGTTTTAAAATTATGACTCATTTACTAAAAGCCTTTAGTCTTGTTTGAACTTATTCTGAGGTTAAAGTAAGCTAATTAAGTGCAGTAAGTCTGAGCAAAAAAAAAAAAAAACCAAAAAACAGAGTAGTCCTTTAAGTGTCTAAAGTCATCATGGCACAAATAGATCTAGTTATGAAGCATGTTCTAGCCCATATTCTATATACCAAAATTATATAGGTAATTTAATGAAAAGTCATCTTCCTGACCATCCACAGATATGTGTGCCCATAAGATTGAGATTCAATCATGAGATTACATATACACAGTACATGAAAATTCCTGACAATGGGGAGATACATAGCTACTTTAGCAAAACTAAGCAACAATCTTCAGAGTAGATTGTCCTGCAGGCCTTACTTTGACAGGATTAACCTCCATCAGAGTCACATCTCTGATGGGTGACATCTGAATTATCGATTGTCACATGCTGTATATTTTCATGGCCTCTGACATTGTGAGATCTTAAGGAACATGATTTAATGGTTGATATAACTAGGAATAATATGCCTGACCTGTCCTGTTTATGGAAATAAGGAAAAGCACTAATGATTTGTTGAAATACTCTTTTAAATGCTGAGACACAAGGAAAAATTCTCAAACATCTTTGACATTCACAACATGACAGCTATCTGAATGCTGCTCTATCTTATATCTGTGTCTCCTCTACTCTTAGTGAGTTTCTTATACTTAGTAGGCAGTGTATTTGTACAGCTTTTGTTTCCACAGAGTTTAGTGTTCTCAGCTCTCAAGTTTGCCATATTGAATACCAAAATACAAGAAAAAAAAGAAACTCACTATAAATTGGTCAATCACTTTTCAACAGGACCATAATTTTTCTATATTCATGAGAACCTGCACAGAAGCCTACATGAGATTAAAAAGTGCATTTTTGTATGCAGGTTCTAGAGCAGGAATAACTTGATGAAAGTTGCAAAGACAATGAGATAAATGGTACAGAATGTATTCCTATTCCTAGAATATTATTTTGGTGAGGGCTGATGGATGCTCACCTGTGCTGACACAGTGATATGCATAAATATCAAGTTTCTAGAAAGATTTTAAATTTATCACTCACAGATGTCTCATCTTACTGGCATGCCTGTTGAAATAAAGGAAAAGTCAGCCCAGAAACAAGAAATATTTTTATTCAATACCCCCTTCAAAATTGCATATGAGATGCTTGTCTTGTGGAGGAAGTGGCAATTTTATTGAAGTTCTGGAAAATCTGACACATTTCCAAAGACACCAGGAAATAAACAAGACATTATATTTTAGTTGGCTAGAAATCAGAGGGGAACTTTGAAAAGTAGTGAAGAAGCAAAATATTTAAAATTAAAACAATTTAAAATAAAAATATAGTGTCAGGTACAATTAATGGTAATAATGACTTAGATTGGCAAGAGATGATAATACTCATTAGAATTGTCTATAAGAGTTATCCTGTAAAAATTGTAAGAAATTGTCATTGATGTTTGCTGTACAAGTCAATATTTCTTTAAAAACATTGTGCTTATGCTACACATCAATTTATGAAGAAATTAAAGACATAAGTGATCCATACCTGATCAATAGATATTATGTAAGTATATTGAGATGCCACATTGTGTCTGCTAGTTTTTGAAATTATTATATGCTAGCCAACATTGTCTTTGTAAATTTTAACTAGCCTTGAGCTGAGCTGTGCACAGTACAGGTGTGTCAGATCAGTGTGTACAATTAAATTACTACTTAGTAAAATTAATATTTATAGTTTTCTTATATTCCTGCCACAATTGTGTTTTAATGTCAATTATTGATACAACAACTTTGTCAATAGACAGAAAATTTCTATATTTGACTTTCTCACCATTGAACATTTGGGAATTCAAAATGTTACAGATTATGTATGTGCATTGCACTTTACTAATTATTCCTAAAATTCATCTTGAGACCTCTGCCTTTCAAATTCTCCTTTTTGAAGCAACATAAAATGTACAGAAATATTAAAAAATGTCATTAATTTCAACTACATACTCCAACAAGCCATCACCATTATCAAGACAATGAATATGTCCCTCTATCTTCAAGGTGTCCCCAAAACTAAATCCAATCAATCTTTCCTGTAAATTTTCAATATCCAAGTAATCATTGGTGTATTTTATATAATGGTTTATTAGTTTACAAATTGTTTACAATTGTTTAGAATTATAATGGGAGTTTATACGCAAACACACGCATGCACACACACACACACACCCCTAAATTTTGTTACTCAAAATAAATATTTTGAGATGCACTAATTTTGTAGCATGACTGTTTATTTTATTTTTACTGAGGAAAAGTATTCTATTGTGTAGCATACCTCAGTTTATTAACCTCTTCACTTGCTGGTAGACATTTGAGTTATATTCCAAGTTGGAGAAACTTAATATGAACTAAATGCAAACATGAGTGCATAACTCTTTGTATAGACACATGTTTCCACTGATTTTGAGAAAATACTGAGGAGGGCAGTGACTGAGTATGCCACAAGTGTATAGTAAATGCTGTGAAAATGCTCAAATTTTCTCAAATCAGTTTGATTTGGTTTTGGTCCCACTGGTTTATGGATTTCCATTTCCTTATTTCATTGCCACAATGATACAGAACTATGAAATTTAATTAGCATTAATCAATCCTTTTAATTCTAGTCATTTTAACAGGTAGCTCATCTTTTACTCTAATTTTCTTATAGGCTATTGTAAGGATGTTCTCACAATATTTTGACAATAATATTCATTTTTAAATACAATTGTATTTTGAGAATTCTTCATAAGTGTTAGTTTTGGAACTAGGAATCATTTAATTCTTTGTGGTTCATTTCTATACTATCTTAACCATTAACTACTTTTCTAATTTTGAAGATTGGTTTACCTATGGAACATAGTTTGTTTCCATATCTAATACTCTGAGTTCAAGTCCAAATATTTTCTCTTATTCTTACTTTTAGTTCTATATTTTAGCATTTTGTGCTTTGGAATCTGATACATAGTATGTTAGTTAAATTTATATAATGCAAAGTAACAATTAAATCTCACTCTCTTTTGTTTGGTTTGCCTGATTTTGTGTGGAATTCCATATTGACCTTTAGTTTTTAAAATATTTAAATATTTGGTTTTATAAAAAGAAAACTATACAGTATGAATTGCCTCTTTTCAAAATCAGTAGTCTTTATATTCATTTTTTATTTTTATCTCATCTCATTATACTTATGTGAAAATTTTTTGTTACAATATTTTCATACATCTTAAAAATAAACAAAGTTAATATTCAAAGTCAATATATCTAATCTTTATGGGAAGTCGAAAAAGACAAGATTTCCTGAGTAAATTGGGAGCATGGGGACCTTGGAGGAGGGTTGAAGGGAGGAGGGGAGAGGCAGGAAGGGGAGCAGAGAAAAATGTAGAGCTCAATAAAAATCAATTAAAAAAATTCAAAGTCAATTCTTCTTAAAATTCATTTGAGCTGTTGCAGCCTTTTCTCTTTATTTAATAGTAAATATTAAAATATTTCTAGTATTTATTTTATTTATTGTATGTGTATGAAGAAGAGAGCGAGCAGGAGTGTCGCAGCAGCAAGCATGTGGAGGTCAGAGAACAATTGTGTGGAACCCATTCTCTCCTCCCATCTTCTGTGCTTTTCAGGGATTGAACTTAGATTGCAATGACTGAGAGGCAAGAATGTGTGCGTTCTGAGCTATCTTATTTTGCTGTCATTTTAATTTTTAAACAGGTTGTTGACATTTTTATTTGAATTGCTCTGAAGATTAAGGAAGGGAGGAGGGAACGGAGTGAAGGAAGAGGGAGAGGGTAAAGAAAAAAATGTTTATTCTCATTTAACAAAGTTTTGTAGAGGTAGCATAAAATAATGACTACCTTTAGTTAAATATATAACATATTTTATGTTATTATAAACATTTAATTTGTATAATTCAATTTTCTGAATATTCGTTGCTCATGTAAAAATAGACTTGAATATTTGTATATCTCATAAATATTCCTAATTTAATTTTATTTAATAATCATGTTTTATTGTGGATTTTATTAGCTAGCTATGATTTTTTTTAGTTAGCACCTATATTATTGAGCAAGCATATTTATGCCTAGTAATAGTAATGCAAAGTTATCTTGTGTGGTGCCACTAGAATATTTTTATCTTAATTCCAGATGTTTTGTTTGTTTGCTTAGGTGCCAGGCAATACACCCAGGACCTTGCTCATGCCATGCTCTACCACATCTCCAGCCCCTGTATATCAATTTTTCTAATATAGTTCTGTCTCTATTATTGGAATATGCTTCATATAGTTACAATTACTTTTCAATCAAGTTTGATAGTTAAATTTAACTCAATATTTTAGGTCATTTACATTTAATGTAATTATCATTATGATTATACTTAATTTACTATCTTGACAATTTTTTGCTTTTTTCATGTATTATTCATTTCCTTTTTATTGTTTTTCTGTAATGTAAGTTCATTAAATTTATCTTTTGCTATTTTTCTTGTCCTTGAAAGATAAATGTTGTCTGCCATCATGGCCATCTATCTCCAAGTTCTCGTGCTTTTGTACTCTTGGCCTACAATGCAGGAACATTTTAGAACTTTGCCATGCAGTCCTTCATGTAACAAATCCTATGGCTCATTGTCATTATGCTCATATACCCAAGTACTTATTTTCAAAATCTGAAATAGTAAAAAATATAAAAGTATCTACTGCCATGTGGCTGCTATTTCCAGTGCTTTACACGAAGCATAGAGGTTGATGTCTCCATCAGGTACTGCTTTCCTTCCATTTGATGGATTGCTGTCAACTTTTCTTGTGTTCTATGCCTGCTTGTGGTGATTGGTTCCTCTTACATGCTAAGCAAAATTTCCTCTGAACGCCCTCTGAGTCCTGAGGTGCTCTAATCTGGCTAGTGGTATTAAACGCTTCTCATTCTCTCACAGCAGACATGCTCACTTCTAACATGTTGGGTTGTTACCTCCTTGAACATGTGTATCATAACTCAGCTGTAGAGTCATAGGGTATTAACATTTACTGAATTCTGGAAATTTCTATTTGTGTTGCTTCAATCTCTCTGCTACTCAGGTCTTTAAACCCCAGCTGCCTCAATCTACTCAAACTCTCAGTTCAATCTCTCCATGAAGAAGTTTATTGGAATCTTTCTAGCTCCTCCTTTTTGCAGGTCTGGCATTCATATCCGCCGTGTTTTCTTCTTTTTCCTATGAATACCAGTGAAAATAGTGATTCCTCTTCCCAGTCAGAATATCCACATCTGTATGGTTTATCATACTTGTAGTGTTGTATTGTCAGACAGCTTCTTTTACTTGACTCCTACTTCGTGCTGCATAACTACCTGCCTTATTTCACCAGAGAGGCTCCATACTTGGTCCATATAATGTTTAACAACACTATAGAACTTGTTCCAACACAGGAAGAGAAAACCCCTGTCCCTAACATCTGGCTAGGTCAGGGCTGAGGACCTAGCTTCCTGTTCTCTGTATGGAATCTACTTAGCACTGTGAGTTCCTGACCCCAGTATCAGACAAGGTGTTCAGATTCCTGCTCCATTCCCATTCTGACTTGAGCCCTCTCATGTATACCCAGTAAAGACATGAGAGTCTTCCATTAGGAAACCACTGACATGTATGTTCATAACCATCCTCTTTCCCTCCATTCATGCACCGCTCCTGGTCCTTGCACACACCTCAGCTAAAGAACACTGAATCATAGTTTTGATTGAAACTCAGTTTTCAAAGGTAACATACCTAATAAAGTTGGAAAATGAAAGAACATGAGCAAGACAATCATCATTTTTTGAAGAACATATATTTGTAATATGTTTATGGAAAGCCTCTGAGACCTGTTCTACACACCTTTTAAAAAATTGTTCTTTATTTTTGTGACTTTTATATACATATACATGTACGGTATCTGCTCCTTTATTTCCCCCCCTAAGTCCTCTCATGTCCTAGGTCCCTCCCAATTTCATGTCTTTTTTTTGGGGGGGGGTTGGTTGAATTCCTCTAGCTCTTACACTCTTTTTGACTCCTTTATGTTCCCTGCGCTTTGGTGGTGCAGGAGGCGTTGACACAGGTGCTCAGGTGCTCTCTTTAGCGCTGATCAACTTGTCTCTTATTCTCTGCATTTCATCCAGTTCTCCGTTTCTCTACCGACTGTTACCCACTGCAAAAAGGAAGCTTCTCCAACCAAGGTTGTGAACGGTTCAGATCTGTGGCTACACACACAAATAATCAGATGTAACTTTGTCAGGATGATGATTTAGCAAAATAACAATAGGAGGTTTTACCCCACGATCTGCAGCCTCCCTGGCCATGATGGGCTTTTTGCCAGGTTTAGAGTTCAAGGCATGAAATGCCCTCCTGTAAAAGAGACCTTGGACCCAACACACAAACAAAATCATTTTGAGCATGTTGAATAGTTAAGTGAAATTTCCCAAATATCTCAAGTGAAAATGATAAAAGAATAATTCGTCATTTTGAATAAGAAAAGAAAATAAGAAAACACGAATCATCAATTAGGAAGCTGCAGCTTAAGAAGGCAGGTGAATTGCACACACGGCTATGATGTCTGAAGAAGGGAAGCTTTAGAACTCTACCCTGGATATGGCTGTGGAAGGCTCCTGCGAGCATTGTGACCTAACACTTGAAGCGACCTGTACTCTGTCTGAGTTTGCAAATACCAGAGTGACTTTAAATGGAAGAAGCTAAAAATATTTGCCTCTGTGCTCTGTCCTCTGTCACACTTTGAGATTTGTTTAAACGGGTACTTTCAACGCAGTGGAGTGATGCTAAGCATGGGATACCTAGCTTAACTTACCCAGTTGGCAATGGTAGAAATAACTCACTTTTGGTGAATATAAATTAGAAAATGAGGAAATACATTTTAAGTCATTAAAGAGTTGATACATTGCTAATGTGCAAGCACTACTGATGAAATGTTGGATTATCGTGGGAAACACCATCACCAAAATAGGATTTCTAAATTTTCCTCTATAAATGATTCTTGTTATTAATAGGAACTAGTAAAGTGAAGTGCTGAAAGGGAAAATCTTCCCCGCTTTAATACCATTATTCAATGATTCAATAACGTAAGATACTTGGTCAAACTGTACTTATCTAATAAGCTATAGCAAAGTCTTAAACCAGGCACTTAAGAATCTTAAGAATGTGACCTCAGGCTGTGGAAATGGCTCCTTGGGAATGCAAGTGGATCTGCTTGGTTTGGCCAGTCAGTTTAAACAATGTATGAATTCCAGATTCGAAGAAAGACTGTCTCAAAAAATAAGGTAGGACTTCATGAACTTCTGTCTTATCCATGCTGGGATTTTGCTTAGCTTGACTTCATGCCAGTTTAAAGTGGTACAACTCTGTAAGTTCATATGTGCTTCTGGGAATGGGCGAAACGCCAAGAGGCTACCCATCTCCCAGTACACAGCTCTATGCCCATATACACATTGATAGCACTAATAGACCCACGGAGTCAAAAACAATCAAACAAAATAAGAAACATGAACTACGGAGATAATATCAGGGACAGAACAGGAGAAGAGTTGGGGGTGAAAGAATGGGAATGTGGGTTCGATAAAAACACATTGTCTACATGTTCAAAATTCTCTAACAAGAAAACAAGATGAATGAAAGACACCCAGTGCAGACCTCTGGCTTCCGCATGCATGTACTCAGAGCTACACATACAAGTACATGTATACACAGACATACACACACACACAAACGACTTTATTTGGAAAAGGAATTTGTAGATATAATCAAGCTAAAATGAGCTCACACTGGGTAAGTGTGGAACTAATGACAAGTGTCCTTATAAGGAGAGAAAGTACAGACAGTAAAGACCAAGTGATAATGGACACAGTGGCTGGAGTGGTAACTGACTGCCTACTGAGGAGAACTAAGGATTCCAACATCGTCAGAAGCTATATACCCTGCATGTAGCAGACTCTTCCACGGACCCTGAAGCTAAATATCCATGGAAGAGATAGTAGCACAGATCCTGCCCTGTCAAAACATAGAAGATAATTTTTTTTGTTATTTTAAACTATAGTTTCTTTCGTGTATTTAGCTAACTTGGCTGGCATGACAAAGCATCACAGGTTGGGTGGGTTCACTACCAGGAATAGGTTCTCTCACAGTTCTTGAGACTAGAAATCCATAGCCATAGAGGTTAAAATTTCATTTTATGAGGAGGGATTTCTTCCCCATTTGCCTGTGACTATCTTCCTTCCTATTATAGAGCTTGGGGAGAAACAGCAGAGAGAGACATTTAACCACCTTGAACTCTTGGACTCAGGGTGTCAACATATAGTTAAATGGTGCACAATTCAGTGCATAACAGTGTGATTTCTCTCTCTCTCTCTCTGTGTGTGTGTGTGTGTGTAATTGTTGTTTGTTAGGTTTTATTTGACTTTTCTTCTCTCTCTTTAATACGATCCACTCTTTCTGTGACATTTTCCTATGTTTAAAATTATGTCAGCAACACTTGGCTCATGTGCAAATACAATCCCACACCAAGGATGGTGTCTGATGTAGCCTTATCAATTCAGAGAACATTATATTTATGTCTGACAAAGAACACACAAGTCAATGAAAGCATTTGTTAGGAAGTTTGAAGACGAGATATTAGCTACTGTAATTTTTAGTTCCCAGGATGTTGCCTGAGTTCCACTTTACTCACTGTGGAATGAACTTGCCATAAGATAAAGCCACAAAGAAGAAAATCTGAGCCAAACCGGATGGAGAGCAAATCATATGGACGTGATGTGATATGATCTATCAGAAATTGGACCTATTACAGTGGGTTTTGAGATACTAGAGTGTTAAGAGATTGAACTTGAGATGTCTTCCACATGTTTTTGAATGCCTGGTCCCCAGATATTGGTACTCTTTGGAAGAGGCTGGAGAGGTGGGATCAGAATAAACTGACCTGGGGTCTAGGATTCTGTTTCTGTTCTGTCTAATGTATTCTGTGCCAGACTTTCTTGTTAGTGTTCAGACAAGGGGAGTGGGAAGAAGATAAAAATGTAAAGATTTTAAAAGAGAAAGGGGGCAAAGAAAGAAAGGTAGCCCCCAAAGGGTGTGATTACGTGGGGTGGGGGAAGAGAATTCTATGGCTAGAAGTTACTTGGAATCATTTATGTATTGCATCATATTTCATTTCTCTTCAGGGGTAATACAGTTTTTCTCCTTAGAAATAAATGGATCCAGAATATAGCTGTGTGGGTGCCCAGGATCATATTAGCTTCATAACAGTTTGCTACCATTTGAAATCCATTCACCTTACTTTAAGGTCTATTTATAAAAGTTTCCTTCTGGAAATGACTTTTGGCTATTCTCCCCTAAGATCAACATTTTTCCACAGAGTGTGAAAATGATGTTAAAAATTCCTGTATCTCCAAAGAGCTATGATACTATGTTGTTTAATTTAAGACTCATACAGCTTTGTAAAATTAACACATACATAATTTTACTAATGTAAACACATGTCCATCTCTGTTTATTACAAGACATTTCTTAACAGCCAAATCATGAAATTAGCTTAGGTGTCAGCCAACAGACTAATGGACAAATAATATGTGATGGAGTGTGTTTTGTGGAATTGTTAGTGCACCATGAGAAAGGAAAAAATTTGTTAATGATAGAAATGGGTAGAAATGGAGATCATCATGTTCACAAAACAAGACAGAGACGGAAAGAAAAATACTGTACTTTTCCTCATCTGTTAGGTCTAGATTTTAAATAGTAACAGCACATGAAAGCATAAAGATGACTATTTGGGAGATAGGAGTAGAAACAAGAAGACATAAGAGACATGAAATATGATCATAGTACATGATACAGATGTATGAAAATGGCGTGATGAAACATTATTTGGACAAAGAATATACGCCAATATACACTAATGAAAATTTTTTGAGTAAGATTAAAATCAAAGTGTGTAGCATCAATTTTATAAATAAAAACACACAATTATCTATATAATACATTTTCTATAAGCAGTTTCATCAATTCTTGTTAAAATCTAATACCTATAGAGAGCTTATGGCTACAACTAAACAATAAATATAGTTTTGAAGTGAACATTGGTAGTCATTCAATCTAGGTTTGCAAGTAGAGCAGAAATAAAATGCGATAGATGCACCAATGTCACTCATTGATCAGTAGCTTAAGTGGCATTTAATAGATCTAGTAAAATACCTTTGGAGCAGAGAAATAAGTCTCTTAATTATTGTGTCACTCACAATCTAGTGGCTCTGAGAAAATTCCTACAAGTTTAATACAAGCATTTCTTCCCAAAATATCTTAGGTATAAGCCACAAAACAACAAATGAAGCCGAAGTCTGTGGCATGTGATAATTTCTGCAGCAGAACTATTCCTACTGTAGCCTAACTAAAGGTACAACATGTTGACTCCCAGAATGTATGGGTAGGAGGAGCTGAACAGTACCAAATACACCTTCAAAAATAAAACCCAGCATGCTACCATTTTCATGATAGATTGATCACCACAAGATTGACATATTGGGAGTCTAACATCAAAGAATCTAGTAGGCACCTATATACAAACATGGCCAAATAAATGGTATATGCCTGACTCATTTTAAGGCTCAGTTGGCATTCAAGCTTAATACCACCAGTCATTTTCAACCTATGGGTCTTCCCTAAGTGAGCATCACTCAACGATGACACTGTTGGGGACAGTGATATTATTCCTATGTTCATCTCTGCTGAATGCCATCAGCTGCCCAGAACATCCTCTAACTTGGGCAAGCAGTTTTCCCACTGGGTATCCATGTGGGAGAGGTAGCTTGCTCCCTTGCTGAGACTTCTCCCTGTCTTTTGATATCTGTACACACATCGCCTACACTTGCCTAGGATTGTCCCCAGGAGGGAAATCTGAAAGTGGCACCATGCACCTTCTCCATAAGTAAGAGACTCCTCAGTCATCCCATATAAAAGACCGCTGTCTTCCCCATTATAAGGTTAAAGAGTGATACTCACTACACAATGCTGCTCTCTCAATGCCAGGTACTGAGTGGACCTTTTTGCAGAGTCCATAAAAGGCAAGAAATGATCCGTTGAAGGTCATTTGAAAGACTGTATCAAGACCACAACAACTTAGGTGATACTGGTGGTGATAGCAATAGTAATAGAGGGAGAGGTATTGGGGTGTGTCATGAAGATATTTTTGTCCCCTTGCATCATGTGAGTCCTCCCTTCTCAGACCTCTCTAGGGTTGTTACTCTCAGAAATGACTGTTGAGAGTATATTGACAGTTCTTGGCTTAAATTCTCCCCACAACATCTTCTTGAATTCCTACAGATCCTGTTCCAGTAGTTGAACCTTCTCATGGCCCCATACCCTCTCTGACAATCTCCTAAAAGCAACAATGTGATCAGTTCCCATCAGTCCCTTCTGATGTTCTGCATAATCCTCAGCTCAGACACTGGATCTCACTGGTTTATCTCCTCTGCACGGGAGAGGAGTGGAGTGGAATAAATATAAATTGCTTAGGAAAGTAAAAGAGAGCAAAAAAGTGGTTGAACTTTCCAATATGAGCATTGTTTACTCTGATAATATTTTTAATCAAATACAAAATGTCCTTTGAATAGTCATTTCCCAAGAGAAGTGAATATTACCCATTACCTTGACATTAGCTATTTTGCATAAAGAAATACCTTGAACTTATTTTGCCAAAGTCCCAATTTCCTTATGTATCTCCCATTAACTTGCCAATGAAAACCACGGTCAAAAAAATTAATTCTCACTAATCTCAGTGACTAAATATTGTTTTCCTTCCTCACTGGGGGGTAATCAATACATGCAAGGCAAGGGGGATGCACAAAATAAATCAACATTAAATTAGAACCACAATCTCATTTAAGAAATATAAGAAAAGATTTTTATTGGGATTTTATCTTCGGAATAAGACCACAATTATAAAAATACAATAAAATGTAATCTAATAGTTAACCAAACTTAACCTATAATTGCAAATGTAATTAAATTCATAGAAAAGAGAATAATTTTATATAAATCATTAGAAAATTTATATGTATGAATATTACATTGTATTCTGTTAAAAATATTATGGTTAGTCTTAATTCAGGTTTTTATTGCTGTGGAGAGACACCATCACCAGGACAACATTTATAAAGAAAATATTTAATTGGAGTGGCTCACTTACAGTTCCAGAGGTTAAGTTCATTTTCATCATGATGGGGAGCACGGCTACATTCAAGCAGACTTGGTGCTGGAGCTGCTACATTTTGCAGGCAACAGGAAGTCAACTGAAAGTCACACTGAGTGAAGTTTCAGCATAAGAGACCTCAAAGCCTGATCCCATAGTGGCACATTAACATACTTCCTCCAACAAGGTCATACCTCCTTATAGTGTTACTCTTTTGGGGGCCATTTTTTTAAACCGCCATAGGATTAAAATAAATGCTAGAGTTAAAACAATGGGATTGGATAGACTGAGGAAGGTAAATAAGAGGGGGCATCACTGAGCATGAGTTAGTTATGCTCTTTGGATACGAGTAAGCACAGGCTCTGGCCAAAATAACAAAGCCAGGTTATGGAGCCTCTGGCCAGCTGGTATACAGAACTTATGAGGAACAGACGCATGGCTTTGCTGCCCTTTCTTCTAGAAAATTTCTCAACATTATGGGTATTTAGACTGTTGAAATAAGGTCGCTTGTTGGTTCCCGACTGCTCAGCCTCGAAATAATCACACAGAAACTGTATTAATTAAATCACTGCTTGGCCCATTAGCTCTAGCTTCTTATTGGCTGCCTCTGATATCTTAATTTAACCTATCTCTATTAATATGTGCATCACCACGAGGTCATGGCCTACCAGCAAAGTTTCAGCATATCTGTCTCCTGCGGAGGCTCCATGGCTTCCCCCTGACTCTGCCTCCTTTTGCCCAGCATTCAATTTAGTTTTCTCTGCCTACCTAAGTTCTGGCCTATCAACAGGCCCAAAGCAGCTTCTTTATTGACCAATGGTATTCACAGCATACAGAGAGGAATCCCACGTCATTTAGACCTTTTCGTGTATTTCTACATTTGGTGCATCTTATTATTACTGACTGAATTGTGGGTAAGCATAGATTCTAAGAAAGCCTACAGCTGTTCCAGGAAGGAAGACACCCAAGAGGTGGGCAAGGGAGAGGGGAATTGAAAACCAAGACTTCTAAGTTCAGATACCAAGGGAAACCCTTTACTGTTGTCTCTTGGCTTTGTCTGCCCTTGTCTCTGGAGGAAGTAGCTTATCACACTTTTCATTCCCCACCTGCTGAAAGAATCCTGGAAATCATCTCTCGTACAAACTATTGTATACTTCGATGTTGACATCATTCTCTTTTAAAACTTCTGTCCTCATTCCTGATCATTCTTTTCACCCTTCTCCAATTGCTAATTGATCATTGGCTAATGATTTTAATTAAATCTAACTATTTATTTAATGGTATCTTATGGTCATTATATATTTCTAAATATGCTGGCCAATATATTTACAACAGACTGACCTTGCAAATGTAAAATAATAGAAGCAGGAGTAACCTGGTGAGCTGGGAAGGTGGGGGAGGGGGATATTCATAGACTAAATTATTAGAGGAAAATCTAAGTTAAATGGTATTTGAAGAGAAATTTAACTTTTCATGGATAGTTCATTTACTTTTTTGTCCTTCAAGTATCCATATATCAGTGAAAATAAACAGACAAAATTGGTGCCCTGCATATAGAAAAAATTTCAACTGACCTTCCAATATGCCTCAAGAAATTAAAATGGAAGTTCTTCTCTACATTTTAAAATTCAGTCATGCTTTAAAAATCTGAATAGATTGTATGTGTGTCGTGGGTATATGTGCATGTGTCTTCCAGGTGGCTGTTGGCATTTGTTTTCAGGATGTGCGTACACTAATGTGTATGTGGAAGTCAGAGGACAACTTCAGCTATCTCTCCATAAGTGCTATTTAAATTTTTATTTTTATTTTTTATTTTTAGGAAGGGATGCTTACTGCTCTGAAAAACAACAAGTAGGCTAGGCTAGCTGGGCAGGAAGCCTTGAACACTTGCCAGTATCAGAGGCCTTTCCAGCATTGGGATTATACATGTGCTACCAGGCCCAGACCTTTCTAACATTGGAATTGACTGCATCTCTAGCAAGCAATCGCTATACCAGCTAAGCTACCTGCCAAGCCCACAAACCTTGCCTGATTAATGTGTGCTATATAACTAAAACTCTGTTAAACATTAATATCAGTCCTAATCAAAACAATTGGCTATGTACAAACTATGTTCCTGTTCTGAAGATGGATAGGCTGGCTCTGGGGAAGGAAGTCACTGACAGTGCTTACTTTTTTCCAAGGCCCTGGTAGATAACGTTTCTTAGACAATTTGATACTCTACTGCATTGCTTGGTTATCTCTGGCTGCACAACAGAACACACCACGATTTAATCCCCTAAAGTTACATGTTTATCATATGCTTCTGAGGGCTATGAGGTTAATTTATGTACTCCTCACTGGTGGCCTTTTATGTGGCTACAGTCTTATGCCAGCTGGAGTTCCAGTTACCTGAAATCACAGGCTTATTAGCTGAGGTCATTGCCAATGGGGAACCAAGAAGGGGAGTACAACAACTCTTCCTGAATATTTGGGTGGCATGATCTTATCAACGAGTGGTCATTGGTTGTCTTGATGTGGCACCCCAAGAATAAATGCTCCAGAAGATTGGGAAGGAAGCTTGAGACTATGGTGACAGTGCCAAAAGTCACAGAACATCACTGGAAGTATTCTGTTGGCAAAAAGTCAACAAGTCCAGTTGAGACTTAAGAAGCTGAGGTGACCATTAGCTCACCCCTCTTAAAGAGAAAGGGCTATGCTATGAAAGGACAGGGTTCTTGTTGACATTTTAAATGTAGATTTTTTTTTACCATTACTCCCAGGTTTCCTTCAGAAAATAGGGTTCTCCAATGGTGTTTATTCAAGAACTGCTCCTCCTATACTTGTTGATTTCTTCATTTAAAATAACATTTTTATGTTGTGGCTTAGAGTCATGTCTTTGCATAAGAAACAAAAATCATGTGAGTTAGTCTGCTAATGACTACTGGGCTGATGTCTCACTCTGGTAACACATATGTCATCAAATTATGGATTTTTATGGCAAATGACTCAAAATAATTAAATGAAGAGATCACTTGGGACAGTTCAAAAATATACCACAAATGGCAAATGATTACTTAAATGCCTTGTAATAAACTCAGAGAGCTATACATAATGCCTCATTTCGTCTTCATAGTAACCCTGTGAGTAAGGTATTGTAGGACTATTTTCCAGGTGGGGTAATGCTCGGAAAAGGTAAAGAGCTTGGAAACAAATTGATTTGTATCCGGGAAAGGACAGAGCTTGAATTTGCTCCCAGATACGAATCAGACTCAGTATTTGCTCTCAACCACTACAAACATTGCCTCTTGGGCCAATAAAATCTGTCTCCTTTCCCAAGAATACAAAATTTTCCTGAGCTTCATTTTCTTCTAATGTTTCACAAATCCTTATGTGAGGGTAATAGAAAGAAACAAAAGATAACCAATTGTTTTACATAACCCTGCCCTTCACTGCAGAAACAGTGGGGTACCTAGGGCTATTATTCATATGTAAATACACTTGTAGATATCTAAACATAACTTTATTAGTTACTTTTCTCACTGTTATGACCAAGTACACTATAAAAAGCAACTTAAGGGTAGAAAAGTTTATTGGCTTACGGTTCCCTGGGGTCCAGTCTAAAATAGGAAAGTCATGATGGGAGAAGCACAAGATTGCTGACAATTCATCTACAGTCAGGAAACAGACTGAAGAGAAAGTGCAGCTGGGCTATAAGAGCTCAGGCTTGCCCCTGCCCACTTCCTCTAACAAGGTTCTATATCCCCAGAATTCTACAACCTTCTGGAACGGCGCTGCCAGCTGGTGACCAAGTGTTCAAATGCATGAACAGATAGAATATTTCACATTCACACCACAGCACACACCTTAAGGAAGTAGATCTTCAGATTTTAAGACTACCAGGCATCCTGATTCACTCCAGTAGGAATGGCTCCATCTTATTCAAATAATGCTGAGTAATTGTTGGAACCAAGATTCCGTAGAATTGCATTCAAGTTAACTAGGAAGTGATATTGTTGATACTATTTCCATATTAAAGTTTCAAAGATTAAATAAAATAAATTCATAAAATATTTTTCAAACTTTCTATCTTTACTTATAAAAACATTTCATTTTATTGTTGAACATATGATATACTGATGGTAGCATCTCCTGGAGTTTGTTCTCCTCTCATTTTCAGCCTGTATGATATAATATATATTAATATATAAATATATCCCCCATAGTCTTGGTGTGTTTAGAGTTTAAAATAGAGTTGATTTTGCAACACTATGCTATATTTTTAAAAAGAAAATTATAGAACCTATTCATCATGTCTATTTACCATCATCTGTCTATCATCCTATCTGTCTATCTATCAATCTATCAATCTATCTATCTATCTATCTATCTATCTATCTATC
>LOEQ01001255.1:173800-186566 GCA_001685075.1 Bramus lutescens
CCAATAGCTGCTGAAATACCAGCCCACTGGGCGTGGTCTATTTCTCTTTAAAAAAGAGCAGCTTTTTCTTTAAAAAAGAGCAGCAGTCCTCTGCTTGCTCTCTTGTTTCTGGCTCTTGCTCCAGCAACTAGACTCCTTTCCTGGCTGTCGGTGTTCTGCAAGTTTTTCCCCTAAAATAAATAACCCTTTGAATCCAAACTGGTGTGGGATTGTTTCACACATTAGTGCTAATTATACTCATGGTCCTGCTTACTGTACCCAAAGTCTCTATAACTTTGGAAATTATCATTTATTTATTTTTATGTTGAACCCATTAGTACATTAGTTTTGTACAAAAGGAATTACTTTCCGATGCCTTCATCCTCATAGTGAATATAATGTGTATCACATACTGGAAACTTGAAAAGAATCCTAGCTAAATTACAGCACAAAGTCTGAAAATGTGCTACCATGTTATATCCATATTTAATACCTTTGCTAACCATGAAAAAGCTCCAGCTCTATTCCATCTGCAAATTTACATCTTACTTTACCTCTCTTTGACCAGCATGTTCCACCCTGCATATATTCACCCCCAACACAAGCTTATTCGTCGTTTGTTCCATCTGTCTCTAAGAACATATGTCATAGCCTGCTTCCAGTAAGGAAAACTGTATGACTTCTTATGCCCTGAACACTTTCTGTGAAGGGAAATTTCCATGCACCAAAGTGTTAAATCATGTTTCAGAACTGCTTAAACAAATTATCTACTGTAATTGGGCTCATTATTGTTACCTTAATTTTCTGATTAAAAAAAAAAAAAGGTCAGCATGGTAGTGCACACCTTTAACCCCAGCACTCCAAAGGCAGAGGCAGGCAGAATATCTGTGAGGACAACCTGGTCTACAGAGCAAGTTCCATGACAGCTAGAGCTGTTACACAGAGAGAGGGTCTCAAAAAACAAATAAATAAAATATAAAAAATAAGTAATATTTGTAAGCTCCTGCAAGAAGTGTAATTCTTAGACACCATATATACTATACTGATTAGATATGTTTGCTCCTATTCCAAGCACAACCTAAATGTACTTTAACATCAGAATCTTCTCTGTTGCCACCCAACACACATCAGCTCTTTGTGTACATTCTATCAACTCAACTAAGTTTAGTAATGAATTAAAGGTGAAGTGTTTATCTTATTTATATTTCTATTTCTTCAATGTTTCCATCATAGAGTTTGATGCTTTCAAAGTGAGCATAAATAACATTTGATTTGATGCTGATTTTCTGTGACTTAGCATCTAAGGATGTTCACATGAAGGAAATTGACTTTTGATGACCCTGGACAGAGGAAATTGCTGAACCTGAATGGTAGAAAAACATATTTTTTTCTGGAATAATGAAATGAACTTCAAATAAAAAGTTCAGGTTTTAGGGCAGGAGTATTCTTGATCAAGAATTATATGAGGGTAAAATTTTAAGATTTATTTTGAGTTACACACTGATAGTTAAAGTGGGGTTCATCTCAGGACAGAAAAATAGGAGGAGCTGGAGAAATTAGTTTGTATGTTTAGACTGTATGGGATACTGGAGTTTTATTCTACTTTTAGTGTTGTCTTTATTTTATTAAGTAATAAATAAATTTTCATTATGTTCAACATATTTACTTTTTAAGCAACTATGGACCTTTAAAAGAATCACAATCTTAAATATGACTTAATGCATATGGTCAGAAACTTTAAATATTATTTCCACAAGATCAGCCTTTCCAAAATTCTCAGCCCAACTTGTTAAGAATCAAATAGTTTTTAAACAAACCTGTAAGCAATTTTCTTTTTGGTTGAAGCCATGGATGATTCAAGCTGAAAAGCATAATAATAGTGACTGTCCTTTCTTGTTTAAAAGTTTGTTATACTATTCAGTTTTGCCAAAGGTATTTTTATGCTGTACCAACCCCATCTTTAAAGGAAAAAAATCTGGTGTGCTACAGTTCAGAAGGAAACCAAGAGCAGCTGGTGCAGATCCTGTTTGCTTCCATGGATCTTCAAAGGAAGCCAAAGCGTAGCACCAGTCATACAAGAGGGTAGACCAGATCCCCAGTGCCCGTCCAAGAACTTGAGAAACAGAAGCTGTATGCATTATACTTGTTCAAAGAAAATTTTAGTGGATTAAACATGGAAATTATCAGGATGGGAACAACAATCACCTTGCCTTTAGTCTGAAAATGTTGTATAAGTGACAATAACTGTGCTTAAGAGTGTGCTGGTCAGAAATAGAATTGAATAGGAAAGACCTGGTAAGAAAGACAGACAAAATGTCAAGAATGTCTACAAGATGGAATCAGGAGGTCAAACCCATGCCAGAGTTACCTCCCAGAAAAGGGAATGTGGGCAGAGGAGCGAGCATGAGAGGAAGGGTGATAAAGAGAGGACACTGGCTCCCGCTTTGAATATACCATAAATATACACACACGCAGTCATGTTCGTGTAACATGATAGCGTAACAGTCTGGGTAACATGGAGTTACCAAGAAAGGATGGCAAAACCCAACTGAATTATGAGCAGAAAGACTGGAAGCTTTCCGGGGAGTCTAATACAAGAAATAGTATAGTCTGTGTCATGGTGGCTTCTCTTAAAGAAACCTGGGAAAAACAGGCCACACCCTCAGAAAAGGGAAATTGACAGCACGGAATGAGTGCGACAGAAGGCACAGTCAGTTGTATAAGTTGAAAGAAATGTTGTTGAGCTGGTTAAAAATAGAAATAAGTTGAAATCGTGTTTAGATGCGATTTGCGGCTATTCTCACTTCATTTACATATAGAAACACAAAGAGGACATTTTATGTTTTGCTCATTGTGATATTAAAGAGCAAATAATGACTCCTCTTGCCACAAGAAGTTTTCAACATGTAATGAACTAGGAATGACTGATCAGGCTCTAACATGCCAGGAGGAGGAACAAACCTTTTTTATGTGTTATTGAATTTAGTCTTTAAAATGTGTGATACAGAAAAGATGGCCACCTTTTACTTTATGCTCTGTCTTCACTGTATGGGTCAGCCTCTGGCAATCCCAGATTTTCCAGTCCTCAGCAGACACTCCTACCTATTACATTGAAACTGCACCAAAGTCTGTAGAATATGGGGGCAACCTTATGATTGACTACAAAGAATTAATTATACCTGTTCAAAACTCTGAGCCACAGTTCAGCACATTGCAGCAAAAGCAAGATAAATTGTTAATCAATATTGAGAAATAAAACATATCTTAGACCCCTTGAAAGGTTTTAAAATCTCAGCCTAATTCCAGTCCATATTTTCCTTTCAACCATTTTACAGTTAAAATATGTACACCACATATTGAAAATATGGTTGATGACAAGCCACAACTGTATGGACAAAAGTGACTCCATAAGATTATAATAGAGCTGAGGGCTGAGGATGTAGTGGGATAATGTTTGTCCAATATTGTCCAAGGCCTTGGGTCTCAACTTCAACAGAATTATCCCCCCTAAAAGATTACAATGGAACTAACAAACCCCTGTTGCATGGATGTGGTAGCTAAAACAGTACTGTGGCACATTTTGCTACTCACATACTTTTGTGATAATGTGTGAGCACACCTAGTATGCGGCTAGTTTGTATGAAACTATAGTACATTAAAGTGATGCCATCTGCAGCATGTTCTTGTATAATGACACATTTTTCAGATGATATCTCTGTAGCTAAGCAACTGAACTGTGTCTACAATAGAGAAAGCCCATGTCACATATGAAATCCCTCCCAAGCAAGTAGAAGTAATGTATGTTGTAAGAAGTAAATACGCCAATGAACAAATAAGCAAGTTATTATTCCGTTTTTTTCTCAGATTCTGTTGAAATACCATTTAAATGGTTTTTTGTTGTTGCTAAAAACATTTCTTTCCCAATTTTAAGATGGTAAGGATTCTCATTTAAAAAGCTATCAGTCAGAAGTAAAGACAATAACTCTTCTAAAACAGAATGTATTTTATACCATCTCTGGATATAATGTAAATCTCAGAGGGAAAACAAAGTTTTTAAATAAATTAACTACACATTGAAGTAACCATGTTACTTTTACCAACTCATTAGGCTGACTTAAAGGAACTTAGAAGAACATACCAAAATTGGTTGCAGAACCAGGGATGATTGTGGGTGGGGTGTTTTTTTGATTTTAATTTTTGGTTGTTCTTTTTGTTCTTTGGTTTATTTTTTTTGTTTTGTTCTGTTTGTTTTGTTCTGTTTTTGTTTTTGCTTTTAAAGGAAGATGTTCTTTACACATCCAAAAATGTTCATAGTTTTCCTCCTTGACACACTACCTCGGAGTCCAGACACTGAAAAAAAAAATCCAGGACTATGGTTAGTGTGCTATGTGAAGCCATCTTACAAAGGCTCTTTGAGAGGAAAACTGAGTATGAAATGCTTACTTTAAATAATGAAACATGGAAGGAATAGTTTTATCTTAGCAAATGGTAGCATAATATCAGACCTACTAGTCTGGGTGTTTAAGAATTCTTTCTTTGGGCTTATATTAAGATAGACCAGTGTCTTAGTTTCTTTTCATGTTGCTGTGATCAAACACCGTGGTAAGAGCAACTTAAGGGAGCAAGGGTTTGCTCTGGATCACAGTTGACAGTATTACAGTCACACTCTGGAGCAGAGAGTGATGGATGCAGGTGCTACCCAGTTCCCTATCGGCATTCACACAGTTCAGCATGCTCTGTGTGGAATTCAAGGTAAGAATCACAATCAACTTCAAAGAAGAACTGAATATAGCTCGTAAGTCATAAACGTGTTCAGAAACTATGTCAGCTAAATGGCAAACCACAATTTCGTTGCACAAGTCAGTATCTATTTCCTGTATCATCCACGAACACTGAACACTGTCATTAACCATCACTGTGCATAGTCTCCGCAAAGAGCCACAGTCAGTGAAGGTACTCTGATTCAGGGCCTTTGATGAGAAGCTACGTCAAGCGGGATCTTGATGCTGGGTGAACCACTGAAGCCTGTTCCACCACCTTGTTCAGCCAGCACATGGGCTTAGGTCATGTGTCACATACTGTTCTGATTCCCATACACCATAAAAACACATTGCAGCACCTTTTCAGAAAGCTCAGTTCACCATAGGAAGCACATAGACAGCTTTCTCATGGGAGAAGCACGTGCCATCACATTTCAGAAAAGAGATTGTAAAACGCTCTAGTTCTGTGCAAACTAAACATGTGTTACATGTGCCAGTGAATAGATGGATACACAAGTCCAATGATTTACTCATTTCCAAACAAAATCTCTTTAATAATAGGCTGTCTCCCAAGATGGGGCCACACCACTGCCCTCTGGGTCTCATGGTGTAACAAATTGGGAATTCTTTCCATTTGAGAATTCCCTTGTCTCCCCTTCTCCCACCAAGACCTGCACAACTGTTTTCTGCAGGCTTTTCTTTCTGCCTTGTGATTGTCTCTGCCGCTTTCTTTCTATTTCCCTCAAGAATTTCCAGAGCTGTCCAATCCTCTCCTTCTTTGGAATAACATTTATATTTAGATGACATTAATGGACATAAATGTAGCTATTGATGCATTTTTATGGTTCTGACTATCTCCTTCATTTTCACAAAGCAGATACACATCTGCTGCCTTATCAGAAGTCCGCTGAGCATTTTTCAAGTGAAAATAATTTATCAATGTTTTTTAAATAATAAAAAACAGCATGCCATATGCTAGCTAGCATTTATAATTTTCCAATAACTGCCATTAGCCTTCATCTGTGAGAGTTTTCCTGTTCTCTGTAAATCAGCCATTACTGAATTTGCAAGACCCAGAATGCCTCTTTTTGTATCATTAGAAATGTTTGTCCGGCTTTCCTCTTCCTTTCTTCAGGTCAATATTACTTACTCTTCTGTATTCTCCAAAGCTACTTCCACTGATAGAGTACTTAAGAGTTCTGCCTAACTCTGCACCTCGCTGGAGCAGCAAAGTAGAGCTGACCCTGATGGTGTAGGTGTGGGAGGAGAGCTGACCCTGAGGATGTGAAAGCAGGAGAACTGGCCCCGCCCCAGCTCATCACTGTAAGGGGTGAACTGGTTGGAACAATACTGAAGAGCTCTCTCTGGTCCTGAGGACAAGGGAAAGATGGCTGGAGGACTGACCGGTCCTGCAACTACCCAGGCCTGGAACCAGGGTTATGGATTGGCCCACCCCAACATGCATCTCATCTGTGATCTGCTGGAGAACTTAAAGGGGCCTGTCCTGCAAATTCAAATCTGCAGGATCTCCACAATATAGGCCAACAACAGGATATCCAAGAGGAGTCCCAGTGAGGGCCCAGCATCAATAGTGTAGTAGAAACCAGAGGCCTTGAATCAGACCAATGACTCTTTGCAATGAAAACTTACAAGTAAAGAAATATGGATTAAAGGTTTTACTGTGTAACTCACTATGTTACACTACAGCTTCAATGATGAGATTTTTCCTTTTTCCTCTTTTTTTCTCTTTAATTTTAGTTTATTTTGTGGGGGGAGGCTGCAGAGGGCAGAGGGTGAATATGAAAGGGCATAAAATGAATGGGATCGAGATGCATGATGTGAAAGACACAAGGAATAAATAAAAAGAAAGTTTCCAAAGAAGTTTTCCCTAGACATTAACAATAAACTATTGTGCCACCTATAACAGGAAGCTGATAATCTTAGCTATAACCACATACATATGTATATACGTACATATGTATGCATTGTAGTGTGTGTGTATGAGAGAGCAAGAGGAGAGAGAGAGAGAGAGAGAGAGAGAGAGAGAGAGAGAATCTAAGTGGTTCTCTGAGACCACTTGAAGAATCTGTAGACCTTTCCTTGCTCCTGAGAACTTCGAATAAAAGGAAACCAGATACATGGTTCTAAAGGCATGACTGTATATCCTGGCTTTCATAATTGTTGGCTTGGCACCAATAGACAACCTCTGTTTTCTATACTGAAAAATGGAAACGGTGAACTGACTTGTGGTATGGGCATGTTATTAACTAATACACATGACACACTTGCATGAAAGCAAGTCAATACCCTGAGAAGTTTTCCAAATCATATATTAAGTATATTGTTATTATATTTGAGATTCTTTTAAAGGTACATCTGCAAATTTTTGAGATTTACTTCATAATATTTCAATAAACATATCAATCAAGGTGTATTGACATTGATCAATTAGGGTTGTCATGAGCAGGGTTGGGATGGGTCTAACAAAGAATTATTGTAGTGTCTCATTACATGACTTGTACTTAAAATTCTTAGAAGCAATTTGTTTTAGTTTGTTTTTAAGTGTGCTATTATGTTTAATACATATGTACTTCATAGTGCATAAATGTACACTTCCTTTTATTAGGACTATATGAATTATTTCATTGCATGTGGAGATCCTGCACATATTTTTCCTTAAAATTGTTCCTTGTAAAGTTATGTTCTCATGCTCTGAAGGCTGGAGAAAAAGATGATTTTGAGAATAGAAGATTCTGGATTCCAGACTTGCTTTTACTACAAGGACACAATATGTTCTGGGTGACAGATATTTGACTCACTGTCTCTGTGTCTCTCTCTGTGTTTCTCTCTCTGTCTCTCCATCCCTCCCTCCCTCCCTCCCTGTCTCTCTCTCTCTCCAGCATGTCATATAGGAGCACACATAGAATGGTAACAGCATTCACTATTAAATATCCATCAACTATCACTCTACTGGGTTGTTTTCTGTTCTATTTTCAACTTTCCTAAACTATACACACTGTGAACTTCAAGCATTAGAGACTTTCCACCATTGTATAATAATTAGCATTATCCTTTATGATAGATGAACACATGGGAACTTGCATATAAGGGAAGAACAATTATAAAATTTATTTTTTTAATCGTGTGTATGCATTGCAGGGGGATTTTGTACACATGAATTCAGGTGCCTGTGGAGGCTTAAAGCATCAGATCTCCCAGGAGCCAATGTTACAGGTGGTTGTGAACCACTAAATACTGGTACTGGAAACCCAACTCCACTTGTCTGCAAAAGCGGTAAATGCTCTTAACCAATGAACAATCTCTCTAGCCCAATTAAGGAATAATTTAATGATAGAGATTTTTGCTTGACTTCTGTCTCCCACCTGCAGGAGCATGACCTTGACTGTGGTCTCTGTGTTTTAGCTTCTTCCACTTCCAAATGGATATGCTAATGTCGTCCAAGAGAGAGAAGAGGAGGAGGAGGAGAGAGAGAGAGAGAGAGAGAGAGAGAGAGAGAGAGAGAGAACCAAGTTGGATGAGTTAGGAAGTGGGGAGGACCTGAGAGAGAATGAGAGAGGGGAAATTGTAATCTGAATATATTGTACAAAAATTACTTTCAATTAAAAAAAGGGATGAAACAATCGAACTATACTAAGTAAGTAAAATGTAAAAAAAAACTTTGTGATATGGCTTTCTTTTTTAATGCTAAGAAAATTGGGTTTCAGGGAAATTAAATTGTGGGGTAATAAAATAATTCAACTAATATAAAGCGAGTGCTAAAATATTTATTTTATGTCATACTTCCCCATCCCTTTGTTAATCATATGCATTCAAAAATACTTTACAATAAATATGTGTTAATAGTCTAGCCTTAAGAATTTCATGATTGATCTCCCATGACTAATAGTCTTCTAAGAAATCATATAGCACTTTATTTTATGCACAGCAACACAATTTGCATATTAAATAACACTATAATGACTTGATTTGAGAGAGTTTTAAGCAGAAGAAAAAAGGGAAACTTTTCAGTGTATAGAATTCCTCTCCCTGGAACAAATTTTTAAAGAGATTTAAAGTAAGTCAGTACAGCGAATGTGCTAAGCGACTAGCCATGTCCAGCTCCTTGTGCACTGATGGTCCATGGAACAACCGTGGCAAAGCCATGAGCTGGCTGTCAGTAAATTCTCCCCTGAGAACTACAGATTATTGTTCAAAGCATATTTTACAAGTATATGTTATAAAATGTATTTAAAAATTAAAGACTTTCTAACTAATACATGTAATCTGTATGTTATCTGCAAATAAATAACCAACTAACAAATGTATGGAGAGTTGTAAAAATTATCTACTGAGTGTGTAGACATTAACACTCATATTATTGGAATCAATAGTTTGGTCTGGCAGAATGTTTTTTAATCGTGCATAAAGCCCTGAGCCTTATTGTTCTACCACAGAAATGAAAGGTTCATATTCCATACTCAAGGTTATTTTTGAAGAAAATTCTGTCTACCATGAGTCTGATTTTGTAAATCTAAAAACTCTTCACACTTGAGAATTTCGGTGGAGGGAACATAAATATTTTGAGTGTTGAAGTATTTATTGAAGCGTGGCTATTCATATTTAGTTTCTCATTTATTCACACTTAATGTCTTTATTTGCATATATATTGGTCTTCTTGCAGGATTCTATAGTTTTTAGCTATAAGATTATATGACATAGTTTACAAACTGGAAGTAATACTTCAGAGGCCAAAATAAATAAAATTATTCCTCAAGACCTTTGGAAATTGTTAATATAACTTAATGGTAATTTGCATTGTGTTTTTATGACACAACATGAAAATAACAAAAAAATGAAAATTTTAGGACATGATTCTTTTTACTTTCCCTTAAGCCCCTGTTCTAGCATTTAAATGTCTTTAAAACCATGCATATAAACAGTAAAAAGAAGTAACACTTGACTTGAAGGAAACTTTGTTTCTGCTAAAAAACAGTCCAAACCACTTCTGCCCTCAGATATTTGGGTTTATCTGAGTACAGATTTCTGCAATTCATCAAACTCCTCTCACAGACACAGCCTCGCTACTAACCTCTGTAGCTCTTTGTCCAAACATTTACAAAAGTCATTCTACTTCACTGAAAAGGGCCTTAAAGACTGAAGTTGGCTAAGAATCCATGAGAAAAAAATCACCCTTACTCTTGACTATGAGATATTACTTCTAGCACATTTTCTCTATCATGAATCTTGATTTGTGATTTGAAAATTATTATAGTAATCTGATTAGGAGAGAATAAACAATGTAATGGCTGGAGGAGCTTCTATAGAAAACAAAGCATCCAACTAATTTAAATATACAGGGTGACTACTATTATTTTCTGGTTGCTTTGATAAAATACCCTGAGAAAAGTAATATAAGGAAAAAATAATTTATTGATCTCACAACTGATGATTGCAATGCTTTGAGGCAAGGAAATCATGCCGAAAGGAACTTGAGGGAACTGGTCACATTTGGTTTGCAGTCAAAACTAAAGAAAACTGGATCACGTTCTTTTTCTAATACAGTTAAGGATCTTCTGATACAGTTAAGACAACTATTCCCAAATAAATTAATGTATTCAGAACAATCACTCCTTCAAGGCATGCTTAGAAACCTATGTCTCAGATAATTCTAGGTTTTGTCAAGTTTACAGTTATCACCAACCATCGACCATCGCAGTTCTGTGCTCATCATTTGACACCCAAAGACATCATTTTTAAGCCGTAACTCTCCACCCTTGTTCATATTCTCTTGTTCTTCTCATCATATAAAATACAATTCAAGTTTGAAAGATCATATGGACATTAACAGCTACCAAACTTTAAAAGTCCAAATTCCAAGCTGGGCGGCGGTGGTGTATGCCTTTTCTCCCAGCACTTGGGAGGCAGAGGCAGGTGAATACCTATGAGTTCAAGACCAGTATGGTTTAGAACATGAGTTCCAGAACAGCTAGGACTGTTACACAGGAAAATCCTGCTTAAGTGAAAACTAGAAAGAAAGAAACAAACAAACAAACCCACCAAGTCCCTTAACTTTGAGCTTCTACAACATCACAAACAAGTTCTGTACTTCCAATGTTTCATGACACAGAGTAGGCATTCCTATTCCCAAAGGGAAAATCCAGGAATGGTCAAACCACAGCGAAATCAAAATCCAGGAAGAAATAAACAAAACCAAAACTCTACCCCTTCATTTCAATAGCTGGGTTTCATAATGTAATTTCCTGACGTTTTCCCTTCAGCTTACCTACTTTCAGCACAGGTAGACTCAGGCAGGCTCCACGCGCCTACCTATCTTTATTACGTGGTCATGCTCCTGTCATTTCCGTTGCAGCTTAGGCTTCACCTTCACATCTTTGCTGCGTAGCCTCTTATGGCCTCTCCACAGGAATTCTAGCCCGGTCACACATGGGCTGCCAATTGCATGTTATCCATGATCACTTCAGTTCAATTCTTCATCTCTGAAGCTTTTGAAGCCAGTACCATGTGGACAATACTGTCTAGTTCTACTACCAGCTCAATGACTTAGCCTTCTTGAGTTATGTCAACGTTCTTGCACTCACTCTAAAGAAATGATTTCTTTCCTGTTGGCTAATGCAGAACATCAGGTTTGTCTTTAATGGCACCAATCTCACTAACAGGTACAGCTATGTGTTGTCTGCCTGTTTGAAACTTTAAGCTTGCCAGCATACATTTTCCATCATAAGACAAAATAGTCCATTATCTTTAAATTCAGCTTGACTCACATTCTTAGAACATAGCAGAATGAAGCCAGATTCTTTATGAAAATGCCACATAATGACCCCAACCCAGTTCCAGGTATAATCCTTGCTCTCCTCTAAAGCCCCAGGAACTGTGCCTCCACTCTCCACATTTCTCCCATCGAGAAACTTGTCTTTCAAGTTCCCATTAGAAGAGCCCATTGCATTCTCCATCTCACGTTCAATAACTTTTTCAGTCCAAAGCTTTAAAATTCTTCACATTCCTTAGGAAAAAAATCTCCAAAGGTTTCCAATAAGAATATGATTGCAGCTCCTGCATCCTTGGTGGGATTTGGGAACACAGTTTGCTACAATACAGAGAGGACTAAGAGGTGAGTGAGCAGCAGAACACCCCACCGTCTAGGACCTCCACAATGGGGCAAAATTCCAAGCCCCTCCTTCATCTGCCTCAGTTTCTCTAGCCAGCCAGCAGGAGTTTCTTGCAGGTAGGCTGCCCCAATACTCAACGCCATCCATGGGACCCTGCAACCTACTAGCCCCACCCAACCCCCAAAACTCACCTATCCTCCTGCAATCTCAGTGGAACTCTGAAACACAGCTTACTACAATACAAAGGGGACCAACAGAGAGCTAAGAGAGGAACAAGAGCCAGCAGGAGAGTTTTCTACTGAGAGGACCAAAAGAGAGGACCAAGAGAGGAACTCTAAAGCACAAGCTGTGAATGTACAGAGTGGACTAAGAGAGAAAACCAGGAGAGAAGACCAAGAGAGTAGGCTAAGAAAGACCTCAGTGGCTCCCTGAGACACAGACATTGATATAACAGAGCAGACCAAGAACAATTCCCAAAGATTCAGACAACCACTGCAAAGATTAGACCAAGATGCAAAGACACTGTGGGCATCAATTGAAAGAAGAGATGGGTAGGTGCCAATGGAAGAATTCATCCAACAACCTAAAAAGCAACATGGTAACACCAGAACCCAGAGGTCACACAACAGGAAGACTTGATCATCCTAACCCAGAGAAAACAGAAGAAAATGATTTTAAATGTAACTTTATGAAGATGTTGGAGACCTTTAAAGATGAAATGGAAAACTCCCTTAAAGAAATGGAGGAAAAGACAATCAAAAATTGTGAGAAATTAATAAATTCCTCTGTAGAGAGCCCCATGGAGCCGCACCTTAAAGATGGCGCTGGCTTCCGCCCCCCCTCCTTCCCCGCGATCCCGAAAGCGAGTGCTCTCTGTGAAAAACAACTCCATATATGGCC
>LOEQ01001255.1:186574-214656 GCA_001685075.1 Bramus lutescens
TCCATTGCTATAACAAGGTCCTGAATAAACCGCTTGCAAGAAGAGCTCCGGTGTTGCGTGCGTCATTCCTTGCTGGTCAAGGGTGGGACGCGACATTCCTCAAACCTAAGAACACCAAGAAGAAACAATCAAACAGGTGAAGCAAACAGTTCAAGACTTGATGACTGAACTAGAGGCAATAAAGAAAATACAAACCGAGAGAATTCTGAATATGGAAAATCTGGGTAAATGAACAGGAACTACAGAGACAAGAATAACCAAGAGAATAAGAGATGGAAGAGAGAATCTCAGGGGTTGAAAATACTATGGAGGAACACTGTTCAAAGAAAACATTAAATCCAACAAATTCTTAACACAAAACATCCAGAAAATCTGGGACACCATGAAAAAAACCAAACCTAAGAATAATAAGGATAGAAGAAGGGGAAGAACTCCAGCTCAAGGGTACAGAAAATATATTCAACAAAATCGAAAAGAAAACTTTCCCAACCTAAAGAAGGATATCCTTATGAAGGTACAAGAAGCTTATAGAACATCAAATAGACTGGATCAAAAAAAGTTCCCTAGCCATATAATAATCAATTGCAAAACATGTAGAATAAATAAAGAATATTAAGAGCTAAAAAGGAAAATGGTCATGTAACATATAATGAATTACACCTGACTTCTCAATGGAACCCATGAAAACTAGAAGGTCCTGTGCAGATGTGCTGCAGACACTAAGAGACCATGAATGCAAGCTCAGACTATTGTACCCAGCAAGGCTTTCAATCACCATCAATGGAGAAAACAGGATATTCTTTGACAAAACCAGAATTAAACAATGCATTTCCACAAACCCAGCCCCACAGAAAGTACTAGAAGGAAAACCCCAACCCAAGGAAACTAATTACACCCACAAAAGTATAGGAAACAGATAACCTCCCACCAGCAGAACCCAAAAAAGCGAAACACACAACCACTACCACCAAAATAACAGGAATTTACAACACTGGTCTCAATATCAATAGACTTAATTCATCTATAAAAAGACACAGGCTAAGAGAATGAATACAAAAACAGGATCTTGCCTTCTGCTGTACATAAGAAACATACGACAACCTCAAAGAAACATTACCACAGAGTAATAGGGTGGGAAAAGGCTTTCCAATCAAATAGACCTAAGAAACAAGCAGGTGTAACTATCTTACTATCTATCAAAATAGATTTCAAACTAAAATCAATCAGAAGAGATGAAGAAGGACACTTTATCCTCATAACAGGAATAATCCATCATGGTGAAATCTCAAACCCGAACATCTATGCCCCTAATACAAGAATACCCACATATGTAAAAGAAACATTTCTAAAACTTAAATCACACATCAAACCTCACACACTAATAATAGGAGACTTCAACATGCCACTCTCACCAATGGACACGTCAACCAGACAAAAACTTAACAAATAAATAAGAGAACTAACAGATGTCATGACTCAAATGGATTTAATAGACATCTATAGAACATTCCACTCAAGCACAAAAGATTATACCTTCTTCTCAGCACTTTATGGAACCTTCTCTAAAATTGATCACATATGCGGTAACAAAGCAAACCTCCATAGATACAAAAAAATCTGGAGTAACCCTCTGTATCTTATCGGATTACCATGGTTTTAAAGTTAGAACTTAACAATAACCTACTCTCAGAAAGCCTACAAACTCATGGAAATTGAACAGTGAACTATTTAACCACCCATGAGTCAAGGAAGAAATAAAGAAAGATATTAAAGACTTCCTAGAATTAAATGAAAATGAAGGCACAATGTACCCAAACCTATGGGACACTATGAAAACAGTTTAAGAATAAATTTCATAGCACTAAGTGCTCACAAGAAGAAAGTGGAAAAAGGTCACACGAGTGACTTAACGGCACACCTGAAAACTCTAGAACAAAAAGAAGCAGGTGCACCTAGGAGGAGTAGAAGACAGGAAATAATCAAATTGAGGGCTGAAATCAATGAAATAGAAACAAAGAAAATGATACAAGGAATCAATGAGACAAAGAGCTGGTTCTTTGAGAAAATCAACAAGATAAAGAAACCCTTATCCAAACTAATCAAAAGGCAGAGACAGAACATCCAAATTAACAAAATCAGAAAGGAAGAGGGTGCTATAACAATAGACACTGACTGATGAAATACAGAGAATCATTAGATCATACTACAAAAACCTGTACTCCACAAAATTGCAAAATGTAAAAGAAATGGACAATTTTCTGCATTGATACCATATACCAAAATTAAATCAAGACCAGGTGAACAATTTAAATGGAGCTAAAAACTGTAAGGAAATCGAAGCTGTAATCAAAAGCCTCCCAAACAAAAAAAGCCCAGGACTGGATGATTTTAATGCATAATTCTACCAGAACTTCAAAGAAGAGCTAATACCTATATTCCTCATAGTGTTCCACATAATAGAAACAGAAGAAACATTTGCAAACTCTTTTTATGAGGCTACAGTTACCCTGATACCAAAACCACACAAAGACTCAGCCAAGAAAGAGAATTACAGACCAATCTCACTCATGAACATAGATGCAAAAATATTCAATAAAATACTGACAAATCAAATCCCAGAACACATCAAAAAATCATCAACCATGATCAAGTTGGCTTCATCCCAGAGATTCAGGAATGGTTCAACATATGAAAATCTATCAATGTAATCCATCATATAAATAAACTGAGAAAAAAATCTATATAATCATCTCATTAGATGCTGAAAAAGCATTCAACAAAACCCAATACCCCTTCATGATAATAAAGGTCTTGGAGAGATCAAGGATACAAGGAACATATATAAACATAATAAAAGCAATATANGAGAATTACAGACCAATCTCACTCATGAACATAGATGCAAAAATATTCAATAAAATACTGACAAATCAAATCCCAGAACACATCAAAAAATCATCAACCATGATCAAGTTGGCTTCATCCCAGAGATTCAGGAATGGTTCAACATATGAAAATCTATCAATGTAATCCATCATATAAATAAACTGAGAAAAAAATCTATATAATCATCTCATTAGATGCTGAAAAAGCATTCAACAAAACCCAATACCCCTTCATGATAATAAAGGTCTTGGAGAGATCAAGGATACAAGGAACATATATAAACATAATAAAAGCAATATATAGCAAGTCAACAGCCAACATCAAATTAAATGGAGACAAATCAACAGCTAACATCAAATTTAACTCAAAGCAATTCCACTAAAATCAGGAACAAGACAAGGCTGTCTAATCTCTATATATCTTCAACATAGTTCTTGACGTTCTGGCTACAGTAATAAGACAACAAAAGGAGATCAAGGAGATTCAAATTGGAAAGGAAGAATTCAAGCTTTCATTATTTGTAGATGATATGATAGTATATATAAGTGACTCCGAAAACTCTACCAGTGAACTCCTACAGCTGATAAATACCTTTCAGTAATGTGGCAGGTTACAAAATCAACTCAAAAAAACTCAGTTGCCCTCTTATATACAAATGACAAAGGGGCTAAGAAAGAATTCAGAGAAAATCACCTTTTACAATAGCCACAAATTGTTGTAAGCAGGCCACTTGCTCATTTCCCAGCCTCCCAGACTCCCATAAATCATCACACAGAAACTGTATTAATTAAATCAGTGCTTGGCCTATTAGCTCTAACTTCTTATTGGCTAGCTGTCACATCTTAATTTAACCCATTTCCATTATTTTATATTTTACCATGAGGCTCATGGCCTACCAGCAAGGTTTCAGCATGTCTGTCTCTGGTGGTGGCTCCATGGCTTCTCCCTGACTCTGCCCTTCTTTCTCCCAGCATTCAGTTTAGTTTTCCATGCCTATCTACCCTATGAGGCCAAACCAGTTTCTTTATTAACCAGTAGTATTCACAGCATACAGAGGGAAATACCACATCAACAAATAACATAAAATATTTTGCCTAAAGGATAGTTTATTATAGTTATTGACTTAAAAGATTGTGTTTCACTATATCTTTATGAGAAAAAGACAGAAAAAATTGCCTTTACAGTGCCAACTTATAATTATTCTCAGCCTTTTAAGAGATGTCAATGGAAGATTCTCCCACAGGTAATGTTACAAAGACTCATCCTGTTCCAATATTTTGTAAGTCAGCCATTGAAAATGATATCTAAGCAATTTTCTCAATCTATAGCTTACCAATACATGGACAACATTTTACTATCTGATTCAAATGTAGATACTTTGGAAAAAAATGATTGAGGAAGTAAAAAAAATTGCTTTGTTGGGGATTACAAATTACTCCGAAAAAAATAGAAAGAGGAGATTCTATTAATTAATTAGGTTACAAAATCAGTCTACAAAAAAAATACACACCAAAAGTCGCAAATTAGGGGAGATCAATTGTAAACCCTTAATGACTTCCAAAGATTACTAGGAGACATTTCCCATTTATAGTGCATTATTGGGATATATACCAATAACCTGATTAATTTAAACAAAACCTTAGATGGTGACAGGACTTAAATAGTCCCAGGGAATTATTAGCGGAAGCTGAGAGAGAATTGGCTTTGATGGAAGAGAAATTATAAAAGGCACATGTGGATAATGCGGATCCAAATCTTAACTTTATTCGGGTCATATTACCCTCCAAACACTTTTAGGGATTTTAAAGCAGACAGAAGATATTATCTTAGAATGGATATTTTTACCACATTAGCTGAGTAAAAAATTAAATATTTATATGAAAAGGTCTTTGAGTTAATTATAAAAGGAAAATTGAGACTTCATTAATTAGCAGGAATAGACCCAGCAAAAATTATAGTACCTTTTAATAATGATGAAATTGACAAATTAAGGGAAGAAAATGAACCCTGACAAAGAAATTACAGTAAATTTTGGGGCGAGATTAACTGCAGGTTTAAATCAGCTGATACACTTTGATAATGTACTGACCTCAGAATGGAAACCAGGACATGTGCTATGTTGGAGAAGGGGTTTTGCTTTTGTTTCCACAGGATAAGAAAAGCTATAGTTACCATCATAATTGATAAAGATTTGATTTCAACAAGAAACACCTCTTAATTAGAAGAGATGATAGTTCATTAAACAGCATGGATGTTTAATCTAAACTAACCTATAAAGCTAACAAATGCCTTTCATTTGATCTGATATAACTTGCCAAAAGATAATTTTCCCACAATTATGGTTGGTGAAGGGCTTTTTTTTTTCCTTTTCAGGAGAATAATGGTGTCCATCTAAGGAATCTGAAGAATACTAGAGAAATGTAACATCTGAAGAAAAAGATCAAATCATCCAGAAAAAAAGTCTCAAGAAAAAGGGTTAATTGACCTATTGGCATATCAAATTTCCAACAGGATCAAATGTTTGCTTCTGCTGGTTCTCTACAGACGTATAATGCAAATAGTCTTTTTGTCATCCAGCCTAATTAAACATTAAAGCTGGTTCTGGAGTTGGCACTCTCCTTCTCTAAAACCAAGCACACTTGTTAAAAACAAAATCTCTGTCTCATGTCAGAAGAGCCACCTGATAGAGGACAGAAGAAAAGAAATTTTATGGACTATTTTGCTTCCATTAATATCATAATCCTTTGGTTTTATATTGCCTCTTAAACAGTATTTCTTAAGGTACAAAATTATATATATATCTTTTTGTTATGATATTAATGGTCATACAGATGACTAACTAATTCTAGAAAAAGTTTTAATCTACTTTCCTGTACATGATTTTGGGTTTGAATCTTTATTAATTTTCTGTTGTGAACCATGAGCACATTTAACAATGGCTTTAAAGTCTCCAAAAGGAGATTGGTGTCCCACAATGACGATGATTCCTCCATGGCCATCATGATAACAGTCAACGATAGCACCACTAATCTTACAAACACCACCTAAAGAAAGTTTTTGGACTACAAACTGCTCAGAACAATTTCGAGGTGGCTAGCTGATCCAACCTAACAAAATAGTCTAGCCAGGACTTAAGACAAGCCCTGTACTTTTCCATTTTGCAGAAACTAGACAGCAAATGATAGAGCTACCTCTCCAAGGACTTTACAATTAACCCAAATTTTTCTTTTCAGGATCCCCTAAAGATAATCCTGTCCCCAGACATCAGGAAATAAATTTAAGGATATGATGCTGACATTCCCAAGAGGTAGGATGGATGATTTTTGGACATTCAATTGGTTATGGAGATTTGTCCCAACAGTTACCTCCTCCTAACAACCCATGGCCTGTTCTTATCTTTCTGTCCTGTCAGCCTGGTCTATTCCACAAGAAGCCTCTGTCTGACTTTGGTTTTCACAGACACAGAAGAAAAATTAGCTGTGCCTCTCTTGGTTCTCATTTGGACAAGACTCCTGTGGTTCTTAAATCCACTCAGTGTTGACAAGTTCCACAGAGAGACAGTCCACCACTGTGAGGGTCTGTTCTTGCCACATGCAAACACAGAAGGTTGTACAAAACCTGACATTGAGCATCTTCCCTTTTGGCCTTTTACATTTTAGACTTCTTGGTTATATTTAAGACATACTTTATTTATCTTAGACTCCACTCTTATTGCTGACCCTTATTAACATATATGGATTTCTTTCTCATCACTAACAAAGATTTGAAGTATGATATGGAACTTTGATAGTATTAAATATGAACTAAAGGAATTTGGAACTAAGTTCCTTAGCACAAATAGAGTTTTGTATACATTTTTAGTGCTGCAGCTATTTGTTTGTGTATGCACCATTCAAATGTATTTGCATGTATCTGAATGTATGTGGATGTGTGCATATGGATGTGTGCACATTTATGTGTCTGTGCATATGTGTGTGTATACATTCATGTGTATACATGTGTATGAATACATGTGTGTGAGAATGCTCGCTTATGTTTGCATGTTCAAGTGTGTTTGCAGGCATGTGTGTGTGCATATGTACTCATGAGTGTGTGCATGGGAGTGTATGCATTTGTGAGCATATGTATGCATGTTCATATGTGTGCAGTTATGTATCTGTATGTACATGTGTGTACTTGTGCATGTGTGTGTGCTTATGTGGGCATTTTTGTGAATGTGCGCCTGCATCCATTGTATGTTTGTGTGTGCATTGTGTACATGTATTGCATGCATGTGCATGAGTATGTGGATGTGGATCATGTGGATGCTCACCTCTGTATGTGTGTTCATGCATATGTGTATGAGTGTGTACACTTTTGTGCATTTTGTGACTGTGAGTACAAGTTTGCACACATGTCTATATGTGCATTGTATGTATATGTGTGTGTGCATCTGTGTGTTTGCACACATATGAGTGATTGAACCAAGGTCTTCTTTATCAATATGTTTTATGAGTGAGCTAAACATTGTTTTATTTCAAATAGAAAGAGTTTCTTAGGGAGAGCTAAATCCTATTTTATTTCAATTTTATTGCCTGTTTTATTTTATGTTTATAGGTATTCAGACCGCATGCATGAGTGTGCACCAGTTTTCTGCTCAGTGCTCACAAAGGACAGAAGAGGGCCTCAGATTCCCTGGAACAGGAGTAATGGTTGTATGATACAATGTATGTAGTGCTGAAAATTGAACCATGCCCCTTGCAATTGTAGCCAGTGCTCTAGTCAGTGAACCATATCTTCAGGCCCTCAAATCCTTTTTAAGATGCCTGAAAGTCAATGCTAAACCTTGATTTCTTATGACTATTTATATAGAAATTTCATTGTGAACCTATATTTGGACATGTTTCAGAAAAGTATAAAAAGAGAAGAATGCAAAACTTTTTTTTATATTTGTTACTCTCAAGATACAGTTTTGCTAACTGATGTTTATGAATATTGGAAGCTTTATTTATCTTCAATTTCTTAAAATTTTAGAAATATGTGCAGAGTATAAATTAACTTTTGGCATTCACTTTATGTCCCAAAATACATATTTTGGGAGGAAGTGCTAATCAGGATAAATACAACATTAATATGTTTTTATTAATAATATTTATTAATATTTATTCCTAGAAAAGGATAGCCAAGAACATCTTGGAAAACTGGGGGGAAGATTTAAATTACTAGCATTTGGGGTAAATATTCTGATTTCATTCTAAGCCTCTAACTCTTTTTTTTTAATGAGTTAGTAACATTTCTACTGCTCACAGCTTTGGTTTATTTATCAATTTGCCTCTTACTGGCATGTCTTAAGTACTGGGTTGTTTTTTTTTTATATTATACTCTACACTCTGTCTCTGAACTTTCTTCCCCCTGCATAACATTTCATGAGATTATTGCAGTTAATAAACTTTTGATGAACATTCAAAGCATTTCAGTATGGACATGTAAGAACTTGGTATTGGATGGCAAGCATCCCCCTTTCTTTACTGTCCTGAGGGTTCACGCTGTGCCTAACCATAGTTCTTTACTACGTCTCAGAATTTGAATATTTCTTCACTGCTCAGGATTCCTAAGTTCTCATTTTTGGCTGGGACAGCTTGTTCCCCAAAGCCACTACTCCCTTTTTTCCTGCCTCAAAAGTTGCCAGCGAGTTCTTGTGCCTTCCCTTATTAGACAAAAAGGTCATTAATATCTCCATTGATCACTGGAAATGTACAACCTAAGAAGCTCTTTTGGTCTCTCTTACCTCCCAGTAAGGATTTACAATGGAATGGCCTAATGTTATTATCTGCCCCTCGATATTTAGAAATGTTTGGAAATCTATGCCCATATTTTAATGAGACAGTTTACTTTTCAGTTTTGTAAAGGTTAGGAGATGGTGAGAAACTTTGATCTAGGATGAATCAAAAAGAGCATAATTATTTTCTGCTTGAGTGAATGGTATTTGAGATATTTGAGCTTATAGGATTTGCATGAGACATTAAGTTGAGTTAATACTGTAATGTGCAGTACGAATTCTAATTTTTCTTAATAAAAACCCAGAGTCAGATATTAGGGTGTGAAAGCTGGGAGATCAGTCAGATTAGCAGAGAGACCAGCAACTAGAGAGACCTTTTACCTCCGCAATGCTCACACCCAAGGGACGATCCTGTCCTCAGACTTCCTCCTAAGACTTAGTCCTCTGACTGACTGCTTCAGACTGCACTGAGCTCCTGCCTCCTCCTGCCTTATACTCCTCTCTCTGCCCAGCCATACCTCTCCTGTCTCCAGATGGAGAGACTAAATTTCTGTGTTTTCAGTTACTGAGCTGGAGTTAGTATTTGTTTGACAACAGCCTCAAAAAAAAAATGTGGCATCCTTTTCTCCTTTGCAGCTGTGCTCACGTCATTGCCAGGAGTTAGAGAAGAGCCAAAGAGAGGAGGAGAAACTGTCAGGCTATGTCTATGTTTGACAAATAATAGAGATCGGAACATTGTAAATTATGAACAACTATTCACCTACAGAGAGTATTATAAAAGCTAAATACAGGAATAAATATATTACAATATTTTTTTGGGGAGAGAGAAAGCAATTACTTGGAATTAAACTCTTCTTAAAATCATTAACTTACGTACTAGACAAGACCTCACATTGTTTGAAATATGAAAGTGGTTGAATTTACTCAAATTTCTAAACCTCAAATTGTTGTAGTCATGTGTATCTGGTATATTACTGACCATGGGGTAATTTGAAAATATAACAAATTATTCATCAAATAAGCCAGTTACTCAAACTCTCCACTGTCATTTATATTCTAGTGCGGATAACCAACTCAAAACAGATCAATCAATATCAGCTTCTAAACATGACACAAATATAGTTGCATACAGTAAGAAATAAAACATACATGGAAATGGGTGTTATTTTCTGTCACCTTTTTTTCTCAATGTCTGCTTTAATGACAGCAGAAAAATGCCTACTCGGGTAGAAGTTTCATTTCTCAGCTCCCTTTGTTCAGCTCTTTCATCAGGTTTCATATCATCAAAACAACTTTTTTCCCTTCTTTTATTTGTTGGCAGAAATGTGAGGTAGCATAAACATAAAGTTTGTGAAGTTGTTGGTCCTCTCAAAAAAGTAGATGTGTGCTGCTGAACTTTAAGAAGGTGTCACACTGGCACGAGCAGCTCCTGTTTCTGGAATGTTATTTAAGAAAGCAAACTGCACATCTCTCTTGAGACTCTTAATTCTGGACTGTTTACTAGCATACGAGCCTACACTTTACTGACTAAATATTCTCATTTGCATAGGAATGGAATGCCTTCATGAGCCGAGAGTAAATAAAGGAAGAAAACGAGATTCCGGAGAGGCAATGTAGCGCACAACTACACCAAATCTCCTACAGTTTGCCCCACTTGGAAATCTACCCAAGATGTCAAAGGATATAGTCTAGCAATTTCCTCCAAAATAAATCTTTCCACCTTTAAGGGAGCCTTGTTAAGACACAGAACGCTGCAAAGGGATTTACATTTCCTACGTTTCATTCTGTAGGAAAGCTTGTTAAACTCGGGAGACAAACAACTCAGTCATTTCAGGCAGTCAGGCAGTCCCTGTCACTGATCACATTCGCTAGGACACTCGCTCTCCTTATAGTTTTGATGTATCATCCATGGAAGACTTATTATCTATAGCAAGTACAGTAGTGCATTCACACAGTAAACTTAGAAAACTTACATTATTGCCCCATGAAAAATTATCTTAGGCTTAATCCAGGTATTAATTCTAAAGCCACAGTTTGTTTATTGATAAATTCCTGATTCTTGTCAGAAAAAGGCAAATTAGTTTCTTATGACTCCTATTCTCAAAGAGCTCCCCAAAATAGTTATGTAAGATTTCCCTAAGAGGAAATGAACTAGCTGGGCTGATAATTGAGCTTGCCTATTGAAGGGGCTGAAGTATAATCAGAAGAGTTTTGTGAGCCTGTTTCCTTATTCCCACATTCTTAGAGGAAATTATGCACTTCATAGAAAACTCAAATATAAAAAAGTAATGGAGTTTATTGGTTAACACAAGAAAATCAAGAATTAAGTAGATTGCTTGTTTTAAATGATGCTCAAGGAGATGGGGCCAGTGGTTAAAAATAATGCAGCTTGACAATAGGACTAGACATTGAATTTCACCACAGTTACTGGTAAAGAACTTTTAACATGGATGTGGAAAGAGGAGAGACAGCCCTGTGAGAAAAAAGAGGCAGAATTTCATCTTTAAAAATTATACTCATCACTTGACAAAGAGGAACATTCTGAGAAAAGGGGAAGCAGATGACAGGAATGTGATGTATTCAATACATTGCCTTGACAATTTACAGACACATGGATTTAACAGACAAAATGGTACTGTGAATTCTTTTATCATCAATGAATGCAGTCACGGACTCTGCACCGACAGCTAGGAAGCCGGCATGGGATCAACCTAGGCCCTATGCAGCTGGGTGACAGTTGTGCAGACTGGTCTTTTGTGGGGCCTCTAGCAGTGGGACCAGAACCTATCCCTAACATATGTGTTTGGTTCTTTGGAACCTGTTATCTATGGTGGGGTGCCTTGCTCAGCCTTGATGCGAGGGGGAGGAGCTCGGTCCTCCTCAACTCAATATACCATGCTCTGTTGACTCGCATGTTTTCTGAATGGAACAGAGCAGGATCTAATGGGGGTTAAAAAGGAGGTGAGAGAAGGAACAGGAGGAGAGGAAGGAGGGGAAACTGTGGCTGGTATGTAAAATTAATTAATTAATAAGTAAATTAATCAAAAGTATTTTATACAGACACACACACCCGGAAATAAAAACCTTAAAATCCAAGCTTGTATCAGATGATTCAAAGAGATAGAGATAGAGATAGAGATAGAGATAGAGATAGAGATAGAGATAGAGATAGAGACCCCAATTTAAAGTTGTGAATCTTCCCTTAGGTATTACGCAAACCTTGAGGAAAGCAGGATGGGAAAAGCCTCTTAAGCCTCAGCAAAGCCAGCATTCATCTACATACAGCAGAGAAGGCAGTATCAGTACCACACCAAATGCGTAAGGAGATCAGTTTCCATAGACTCAGTAGCAGAGATTTTGAAAGATGATGACTTGGGGACTCAAATTATCCACAAAAGTGAGTTGGTGAAGAGCAAAACCAGTAAAATTGCAACTGGGAGCAAGAGATGTGTGTCCTGCTGGGTCAGGCTTGGTTAAGAAAGGAAAACACATGAAAAACGAATCTGTCATGAGCTAGAGATGAAGCCATATGTTCTGAATTTTGGTAAACGAACACAGGATAGTACCCAGGTTTTTGGTTTATTTTGTTCCCTCTTTTCAGTCACTGTCTTCTGCTGACATTTTCAAATAAGACATTCTGACAAGGGTGTTTGAAATTTCAGAAATTGAAAGACAATTCTTTACTTACTTTTTATAATATTTTGCATAGCATTTTAATTTTATTTTATATTTTCTTATTTTTTAATCAATAGCCTATATATACTATTAATTCAAACACACACACACACACACACACACACACACACATATGTCAAAATAGCCCTGGTCAAAATGATGTAGAGAGTGGAGTACTTTATTTTGTGAATTTAGATCTGATAGCAATTAATAATTATCCCAACAAACAAGGCAAAAAGTGGATTGTTTTTAACCTGGTACTCTGAGAAACTTCACTTCAGTACATAAATTCTTTCTTGTATGGCATAGAGAATTCTCTGCCCAAATTTTCTTCATAAAGTCAAGATTAGCTTTTATTAAATAAGTCTTGCGAGCCTTGTTTTGTGGTTTTCTCAAATGGTTACAAGAATAGTTAAATAATGTAAGCATTTTCCTAATTTTTTAGAAGAATGACTTCTTCATTTCTGAACACACAGAAATGCACACTGAAGTTAGATACAGTGCATACTTAAGACCATAAAATTTTTGGCTGCCAAGTTCACCTAGGACTTCCAACAGCAACTTAAGTTCTATGCCACAGAAGCCACTCTTAAGTAAAAGACCTCTTGAAAAATTTACAGACACTAAACTATTATTTATCATAAAATAAACATGGCTACTGTTTATTATATGAAAAAACTCATTAAAATAAGCCTAGGGGAAGAAACCTAAGGACAAGTGTCCAGAAGGGTTCTTTTCAGAAGAATTCTTAGTGAAAATAAAGTTCAGTAATCATTAGAATGTCTCTCACAGAAAAAAAGGGGGGGTTGACAATATGAATTGAGCATTCTGAACCCAAGGAGACTCATCATGCTGAAATTATGACTTTGAGGATTTCACAGTGTTTTGGTAATTGATCGACTCACTGAACTCAGTCCTAGTTTTCCACTTTCTGGGGTCTAGCTGATATCATATGGCCTAAAAGCCTACCATAAATCACCTTTCTAGCACTGATTATCACATGGGCTCCAGGGAGTCCACCACAAATAACAAAGGTAAGATAGTTGAGCAAGATGGCTCTGTGGCCATTCTTTTCCTGTTTGTACATATCACGTGGAGGCTTAATTTGATTTTCATCAGTATCAGCACTATAGACACAAACTGCCCCTGGTATATCATATGATCATATGCCAGGAGATGTAGCCTGAAAACCCAAATGCAAAAGATCCTGTAATGGTTAACTGCTAAGTCCCACTTTCCCCTCCATCACTGATAATTAAGTCACGCCACGGGCATGCTACATGAAAGACGTTATTCCTCAGTAATGCGAAGCAACCTTGTTAAGTCTCCCAACCATGAGTGAAATCGCCCTTGCATCATCTGCTATAATATACCCAAGAAGAAATGCAATTCATCTTTCTCAACCATTGATTGTGGAGATAGTAATATAATAATTTATTTCCCTCATTCCACAACCCATTCATTAATTCCTTTACTCAGCCACTAATACTTTATAATTCTATTGACTATTTTTATGTACAATTCTTTATCTTTGGATTTTTTTTTGTTCTTAGTCCTATTGACTATTCACTTTACAGAACATTCTGTATTTTTGGAAAACTGGGAGTGTTGGCCACTGTGTAGTTTCAGCTATCTGAAGCAACAACAGTCTAAGAAGCTCTTCCCCCTAAACCCATTCCCACTCCTACAAGATCAGATTACCCGGGTACATGATTTGTGAGTCATCTACAGTTTTTTACTGTATTCAGCTACATTTTTTTACTGTCTTTTTATTAGTTCTTAAGTACATCAAACGAAAACTCAAGTCAGCTCATTAGATCCTTAGAAGTTCTGCCATAAAGTTTTAAAATGCGATAGAGAGATGACTCAGCAGTTAGGAGTTTGTTCTGCTAAAAGAGAGAACCTGAGTTTGAATTCCAGCCCTCAGAAAAGGCGACTCAAAATGACCTGTAACTCCAGATCCAGGAGTATCTGAGTCCTCTGCCTTTCACAGGCACCTCAACTCGCATGCATATATCTGCACACAGACACAGATCATATATATATATATATATTATAACATACACATATATATGCATACATATATGTATATACATATGCATATATAATTTTGGAAAACAAATAAATAAGGAAATAAAGCTTTAAAATTAGAGGTTTTTTTCTGTATCTGTTGTTTATTTAAATATCTTCCCCCACTTCTGGCACACAAACCAGGTCCCCAAACCATTCCGCTTAAATAAGAAAAAGGATAGCAGAAGCAACATGGTCACAGAAAAAGCAGTGTAGAAACACCAGGTCCTCCCAGCCCGTCTCCTAAGGCTTTTCAGAAAAGTGAACAAACCTGTCTTGTGGGAAGAGGATGCTTTCTTGACCCCTTAAGTGTGAGAACACACACAGAAAGATATGAAACTGAACCCTGCTCTTTTTTTAAATCTGTCCAATTGTAGACAAATGTTCATACTGCTCACTCTTGTTCTTCAGGCTACCATTCCCTGGGAATTGTGTTCCTCTGCCCTCTCTTAGATTTTACAAGCACTTGTGTTTTTTTAATTGGAAGAAATGTGACTTGGCCTTCCCAATCATCCTTGTCTTTCATTCCAGTCCTTTTATAGTGTTTTCATCTCCTACCATGTGTGCAAAACCCTGTCCAGAATGTCTAGTCCTGTCTAGACTCATTTATACTCTTCAGGGCCTACTGACACCAATCTTACTTGCCAGCTATGTGCGTGGTCTCTCCTTGGAGAATCTGGCCCATAACAGTGAGCAGTCTCTTTCTTTATAATGGCCCAAAGAGCTCTTGCTAGCAATTTGTATCTCAGAGTATATAAGGAGATATATCTGAGGGTCAACAGTTGCTATAGCCCCTAGTATTTCATTTTAGATGCCTAAGCAACCACATAAAGAAAGCTCAACAGAATATATCCCTTCCACTTCCAATCACCTTTCAAACCTGGAAGGATCCCTTAGCAATGCACCTCTCAAATTCCCATGATATTTTAATAAAGTTGTGTACCATATAATAATAAACTATTGTCATTTTTTGCCTAATTACAAATCCAGGCTAGTAATGGAGGTTACCCTGAACATGGGTGGCACCATGGTGTGGCCTGGAGGCTCATTCCAAATGAAAAGGAGAAAAGCAGAAAACCAGACAAGTGGGATACACCAAGATATGAGCAAGTAGCTTCAACAGCCTGCCACCATGCCTTCTGTACTATTATGACCTGAACTCTCTCAAACTCTAAGCCAAAGTCAGTCCTTCCCATTTGATCTCTTGTGGATATGTTGTTATAACAACAAGAGAAGTGACTAATGCTGCCCATCACTGGCTTCTCTTTGTCCTGTAAAACTCATAGGAAGATGGCAAGTTTACATATTTTCCTCTTTTAGAATAATAGATGAAAGTGTTCCCAGTGTAGACAGAATATCCATCCACATGATACATTCAAAGAAGAGGCAGTAGCTTCACATAACATCTACTCAAATACTCTGATTTCATTCAACATCCCACTGCAATCGTGCCATTTCTGAGTTCTCCCTGACTAGAGGCTCAGTTCGGATCAGCAGGTTTTCCCTCTTCAAGGAGTGCCAGTGCAGAGTATGACTTCTGTATTCTCTGGACATTTTCTTCATATGGGTATAGCCTTGGGTCCCCAGCTGGATTTTAGGTGAATGTACCTGGCCTACTTGGTAATCTAATCTTGTTTCGATATACTCAATTCAGGGTTATAGCTCATTATTTATTTGCAATGTTTGAAATTACATTAAGAGAAGAACCTTATCTTAGGTTCTGTCCATGTAGGGGAGGAATTGGTTCCCTCCACTACCAGAAGCATTGCACTGAGAAAGCATAGCAGGAGACCTATGATTTTAATACTCAGGAGGAGGAGGCAGAAGGATTCTGATGAGTTTAGCCCATTCCATACCAAATGAACCCATACAGGAGAGCTTAGTGACCATCAAGTAGCTTTCATGACATAAATGAAATAGAGGACAAAGATACATCAAAGGATTATTTTACACCAAAATAAACAGTTGCATCTTAAGGAAACTCTGAGAAGGTCGATGATGAAGATAGAAGGCCTGGAGAGATGAGTGAGGAAAGGGAGCTTAAAGAATCCAAGATTAGCAATCACATGACTCATGCAGTAAAATGATAATAGAATATTATAAATGCTTTTACAGAAATGCATGTTGGGTCATAAACCTAATAATTGAATAACAGAAATCCTCATAATCTCCTAACATTAGTGCTAGGATTTCCCTTTAAAAGGTTTTTCACAAATCGAAACTAAAGTAAGTTCAGATAAAATCGAAATATGTTTATCTGTAATGGTTATTTTGCAAGTAAACCTTATGGTATGATATATTTTAATTATGATGTCCTCAAGTGAACCAATAAAGTTGGCTAGCCCAATATAGCTCAGAAGAGGGTAGGAGCTAACTACATATGTTACTGGGTATTGGGTCTAATATTCTACAGGTACAGCATACATTACATCATTTTATTATCAATAGCTTTCATTGACTAATCGTTTATCTTCACCAATATTTTCTGTGATTTGTAGCTTTTATGAAAAGATAATATTATTTCTACTTGGGTATATTTTTGTACACATCTGTGATATATTTACAATTTTTATTGAGCATTTTGATATTTTTGTATAAATTGGCATTTGGAATTTACAGAAATTACTGAAAAGAAAGACAAATATAAAATTCAAGAAGTTGGGAACATGCTCTACAATTTCTAGGTAGCAACTGTGTGCTGTCATTACCAGGGTGTCCCCCGACAAGACGGCAATGCCAGTGGGTCAGAGGGTGTGGAAGTGAACCACTCCAGAGACAGTTTCAGGGAACAATGTCTGCTGTTTTCCACGTGAACAACCACCTGTGTAGTGGAAGCCTGTCCATTGTGATTAGTGAGCACATTACCTGGGACTGGACAGCGAGCCCTCATACCACCAGGGTCTTTCTGTGGAAGAAGCATATTAAGGGAGACATGAGCACACAGGCACATCAGCAGGCCAGTTCCAGGCTTCTCGAGCGACGTAGGAATTTACTACTCATACTCAGGAGCATGGTGTGCCATGCTTCGTGTTTAGAAATGTTGCGTGCCAGGTAGGCTGGGTGCCAGGTCACACCTGTATTTTCTCCTACAATTATGTTACACAATTACAGAACTGAGGAGGAAGAACCATCTCTAAGCATATTCACTTTTATAATACTTGTTCCTTAGTTCCCTGGCCGCTTCTGCAGCACTTGGTCTCTGGTGAACGATTTCTGTGTGGCTCTACTGTGTTAGAATCTTATCTTGTTTCAGTGAACACTGTAGAGAACTATCTGAAATATGTTGTCTGGTTTTGTTGCTGTTGATGTTTTATCTCAATGAATCCTATTCAATGTATAAGGTTTGTTACCATTTAAGTAGAAATAATATTAATAAGAAAATAAAATTTACTTAAAGGAAATGTTTGGGGCAATGTACTTTAAGTATACAACTGTGTATTCTTATGTATAAATAGTTGTCTAAAAATTCACAGTTCTTTCTTTCTTATCTGCATTCTCTCACTCCCCCATTGAAGACACTAAAATTGAACTCTAATAGATACTCTAACAAGTCCTGAAGATATGGTCAAAATAACGAATTGTTCAATTGGCAACATGTCCAGCTGATTTAAATTTTATATATGCAGCTTCTAGATATGAGTAACTGCTCTGTTTATGTGAAGTTTCAACTCAACTGAATCCCTAGTAATTTTCAAACTTTTTATTTGCTCACTCATCATATCTGTGACAAACTGTCAATCATGGCTAACTTACCCTTCCCAGTGAGCAAGGGAGACATTAAACAAGCTTATAGATAAGTGTAAAAAGACATCGCTATAAGTGCTTTGCAGGATAAGTTCAGAACTAGAAAGAAAGTGTTTGGGGAAGAACCTGACTGAGAAGGGGCATCAGGGAAGCTTTCCTGCAGAGGAGAGGGTGGACCTGAGATACTGAGTGGTGGGGGAAGGAAAGCACTGCCACCCTGCTCATGATGGCATCACAGAGACATTCCACTTTGGTGTTCAATTCCAAGCAATAGACATTTACTGAATCCAAGGAAAGAAAGCATGCTCGAATCATCTGGCCCTGGCATACATTCCTCCCAGAGAAGACTATCAGCTGCATTGAAACAGCAGAGAAGACTTAAGTCTACAAGGACTGGCAGGGGAGGTGCGACCTCCTTGCCATCAACTGTCCTCGAAGTTGCCAGACGTGAGTGTCACTCCTGGACACACCCTGCATTGCCTCTGGCAGAATTAGTGCTCTCAAATTCTCCCAGCTGAACAATTTGTGGTTTCTCCTTTTCAGAGTTCCCATATGCTTTCAATATAGAAATGCTTTCCTTGTACTCATTATTCAGATTTTGAATTCACTCATTTTTATCATTATAATGATGAGAATAATTCTGCCTCTGAGACTTCTGAGATGTACACACATACACACACACACACACACACACACTCCCACATAATCAAGTCCCTTTAATTATCTTAGTTGTGTCTATGATGTTTGCAAAATAAAACAGGAATGCGAGCAACTGTGCCATCTTTAGGGATGTGAGGACTTAGGTGAGTTGTCGATCACTTTTCTGCCAATCCGCGGCAGCACTGACCCTTCTTCCCACTTGCCTGTAGCTGTGCTGTACTGGTAAGAAATGAAAAGGGTGTGTATAGCTGGTTGAAAAAAAGTCACCTTAGAAAAAGTATAAACCTAATCATTCTAAATCACAAAACAGGCAGCTAATTGATATACTTAAATTTAAAATGACAAATCACTGTTTCTAAAGCTTCCACTGTTATTACAGAGCTATGATTGATGGCATATGTTATAAATTTACCCAGTAAGTCAACACACATATTATTTTTTAAATATCATTACACACAAATATGTGTGAGTGTGATGATGTTTTTTTAAAGTATTTGAGCTTTATCTTGAAATCTAACTATTTCTCAAATAAAAAAAATAAGCATTTCTTCACAGCCATTGTAGCTGGAGAAGCTAAAGAAATCTGTTCTTTAAATATCTCCATTGATTGAGATTTATACTTTTGCTGGGTATAGTAGTGTATGTGGTTTGTCAAAGGAGCTGGTTTCTGTTTATGTAATAACATATAAAGAATTCCCTGCTTTGTGCTGGAAACTTCACTTTCAAAAATTCTACCTCTTTATGTTAGTGGTGACCTTAATTCTGAGAAAAAGTGACAGGTAAGTTTCAAAAAGCAAATGATTATTTAAAATGTTCTGAACTCCAAAATAGTTCCCACGTTTACAAGGCATGCTTTTTCAGCCCTGCCTTGGACCTGGGGTCAGAAAGGATGTCTCATGCTCAGACCCTCTACATTAGAAACAACCCCATTTGCATCCAAAGCAGGAAAGATTTTAAAAAGTAGTGCCATTCAGGAATTTCAGGGTGAAAGAACATCTCCAGGTGCATTTGAGCCCCTGTGTGAATTCAGGCTCTGCTCACCAGGCTTCAAAACTGCCTCAAATGTAAGAGACTCAAAGTCACACCCCTAGCCATAGTCAAATTAGCATTTGACTTCTGGGGGAGGGAAAGTCAGCATCTCTAAGAGTATAGAGGCTTTTATTAGTATGGGTAGTAATTAAATTTGTTTTTATATCATTGCACACATGTATTTAACATATATGTTTCACTCTCACCCCCACCTTCCTATCATTTCTGTTAACACTGTTCCTGCTTACAGGTCTGTCTCTCATGAGTGCTCAATGTATGCCCCATTGGGATTATTCAGGGCTGTCTGTGGGATCCTGAGATTGGAGCTTTCCGTTGGAGCCTAGTGAGTTCAACAATTGGTACTCAATTGAAATTAGTGCTTCCCACAGTCCATACTTCCATTTTCCCTTCCCCCACAAGTGACTTCCACCTTCTTACTATTGCTATTGCTGGTCTTCTATGGTACTCATGCATGTAAATGCAGTTGGTTTTGTTTTTGTTTTGAGAGACAAGGACATAAAGTCATAGCCCTAGTTAAGGTGTTATTGACATTTGATAGTTTCTGGGTGAGAGAGAGTTAATTTTCTCTGAAAGTGTCTACTCTAAAAAGCCAACACCTCATGGAAGGTAACATAATACATAGGTAGTACAAATTAGAGTTGATGTGTTTAAGGCAAAAGGATGCTGTCTTAGTTAGGGTTTCTGTTGCTGTGAAAAAAATATCATGATCATGGCAGCTCTTATAAGGAAACATTTCATTGGCACTGGCTTGTGTTTCAGAGGTTTAGTACATTATTGTCAAGGCAGGAAGCATGGTGGCACATAGGCAGACATGGTGCTGGAGAGGTAGCCGAGAATTCTACACGCAAATCGGCAGACAGCATGAGGAAATGAGACAGTGGGCCTAGTTTGAGCATTTGAGAACCCCAAAATACCACCCCAAGTGGCACACTTCCTCCGACAAAGCCACACCCACTCCAAAACCACACCTCCTAAAGTGCAGCTCCCTATGAGTCTCTAGGGACCTTTTCATTCGAACCACCACCGCAGTCACCAAGTAGGGCAGGGGAATGAAGCTGGGAAAAGTTTGCAAAGAGGAATATGAATGTGATCAAAACTCATTAGAGGAAATTCTCCCAAAACCTTCATAAAACATCTATGAAAAATTGATTGAAATAATTGTGTCTATTCCAGAGAATGAAATTTTGCAGCCCGTCATCTGACATTCTGCGACTCTTACTTATTTATGGATCCTGCTTCAACAGGCTCACCAGCCATTAATGTCCTATTTAGGACTGCATCCCAAACCATTGCTGGTCCTCTGCATTTGGAGCAGCCTGTGCACGTGTTTCTACATTCACTCTAGTTCTTTCTATGGAAAGTTTTGTCTGACTAAGTCTAGGAGAGTCTTTTTGCTAATGTATTTACTGTAACTCATAAAACTATTGCTTTGTGTGAATGATGGACTGGGATCTAAAAGTTATTTAGAGCCCTTACTGACCATGTTCACAGATTGTACAGAACCCCCTCTTCAGTAGCATGATGTGCCATATGTAAAGTTCCAGAGCCCAAGTGTTGTGATGAGTTCCAGGTTCTTGCAGCTTTGTGTAAATAATCCCAGGGAATTATACTAAGAGAAAAGAATGTTATCTAGAAGTAAGGCAAGAAGAAGGCTCTCCAAGGCCTCTCTACTTCCCAGAAAGATTTTGCAGATTGATTTCAAACTAAAATAAGTGGGGGTAAAGCATTATCTTGAGAAGAAGGATTTTTAAAAAAGTTTTGAAACCAAAGTTGAACTAACCATATCCTTGTGGGATGAGACACAAAAAGTGATTACTTAAATTATAGTCTTGGGATTAGAAAAAGACAAAGGAATTTGGACAGGTATGCTTGCCAGTCTTCCTTAAGGCAATGGAACCTGACACCCATTCCTCTCAACCTTCTCTTTATGTGGAGTCTGATTAAGTAGCCTGGGATCATTTATTTCTGGACTTACCTGAGGCTAGCATGTTCAGTAGGTCCAGGTCTGCATTCTGTTTAAATTGTCGTGGCTGGCATTCCCAAACTCTGCTTGATGCTGCTGTAACAGAGAGTCTATTTCCAAATGTCCAAGGATGCCAAAATGCTCCCCATATGACGTTTCCTGTTGCATTCTGATGTCTGTCTGGCATGGCTTCACTAGTGTCTTTGCTCCCAGTACTGCACAGTTGCTTTTGTGATTTTGCTTCTTTTGTGGTGCTAAGAAGATGGCACTGTTGAGCAGATGAACTTACTGTGATAACTGTACTAAGAAGCCAGTAGTCCTGTCCCAAAGCTCTAGACGGTTTCTCATTCTTAAGACTCAACTTCTGTTATTCACAGTTGTGTAAAGCCATGGCAAGGTGATGCCATAAAACAATCCTACACCAGTTCAGAATTATTGATTATAAAAATGGTTATTTATTTAAAGGGGAAAACTTACAGATCACCATCCTAAAGAACAGTCCTCTGAGAGCAAACAGGAAACAGAGTCTAGAAACCTGGAACAGGAGCCAGAAGCAAGAGAGCAGGAACACAATTCCTGTGCTTCTTAAACTATAAGAGACCACGCCTAAGTGGGCTGGTATCTTAAGGGCTATTGGCTGAAGGAGCAGAATGTGCTCCCACAGTACCAAGGTCTTGGAATTTATGATATTTAGTGTCATATTCCCTCTCCTTTTAAACTCAGTTCAAAAAGATTAGCAGAGACAAGAGCTCAATTCTGACTAATTAGTTCCTTGTAAGACTCGTCACTTGGGGAAAATAGTATTTTAGATATTCTTACTAATCTGCAGAATGTTTTCAAAAAGCATCATGGGGGTGATAATGGTTACTTACATTCAACCATATTTTACCTGATGAAAGTAAATTCTTGTAATTTTAAGTATCCCATTACAATTTCCTGGGTTTTATTTCCTAAAGGTTATCATTATTAGTATTTACACTCAGAGAACACTTTAAGACAGGTTTTAAGCCACTAATACCTAGAAGAAAATGGCTCTCAATAGGACATCCTGATGTCTACTAAGAATATCTCAGATCATTGGTTTCTCCAGCAAAGCCTTCTTCAGCACTCTGCAAAGGTATATGGGATCATAATTGCCACTAGTCTGTGAGTCACCTACAATAGAGGCCCCCTCACCACACAAAATCTGTTCAGCTAACTTGGTTATATTTTCCTGATTCAACTCATTTGGATTTTATATGAATTTGCTATGTCATAAACCTTGTTGCATTTTTGGACCAATGCCAAAGGATCTGTGGCAATGTATAAAATAGACTGAAGGCTTTTTATGTTGAAATTTGATTTAATATAAGTTTCAGTATTCAGACAAATAGAAAAAGGCATAACTGTGGAAGGAAACAATCTTGGACCTCTTAATTTTGCTTGTATTCTAAAGTAATATTGACTTTAAAATCCTCAGTAAAAAAAAATAAAAGAAATGTACATAGAACATATATCAAAAGTTCAAACAGGTTGGAAACCTGGATGATAATGGCTGGCTTTACACAGTTGACATTCTGGCATGCACAGCTTTGTTCTTGTCAAACTCACTTTATACCTTCACTCTTCTATTCAAATCTTGAGCCTAAAGTCCATCAGTTCCTAGTTCTGCCAGTGGAAAAGACAGGATTCCTTCATATTTACCTTTGTAAAATTCAAACAGTGGTGTTGTACAAATAAAACATGCCTATCAAGTAAAGGCTAAATCCTCAATGGTGTCTGGCTTCACTTTCTATGTATGTAGCTAAGTAGAAATGTTGGCTTTTATAAGTACATATTTACACACCTTAATGTACCTTGGTTTCTTTTCTTATTTCTGTACTAATATTCAACAAAAGCCACTTAAGGTAGAAAGGATTTATTTTGGCTCAAGGTTTAAGATACAGTCCATCATAGCTGGGAATCCATTATGGTAGGAGCTTGAAGTGGGTGTCACGTTGCATAATCAGTCTGAAGCAGAGACAATGAATGGGAGTGTTCAAGTTACTTGCTCTGTTTTACGAAGTTCATGACTCCCTGTCCAGAGAATAGGCCTCCTTCAAGCCAATATGAGTCCCCACATCAATTAAGGCACAGATAATTCCCCATAGGCATGCCCAAATGCTCATCTCCAAGGTGACTCTAGATTGTCAACTTGATAATTAATGTTAAACATCATTGTATGTAGACACCACGTTCAATATGTTGGAAATGTAAAAAATTGTGATATAACGTCTATCTTGTAAGCACTTGTATCATCCTAAGCAAATATGTTATATATACAAACAAATGCATGCCTGACCTGAATTCTGGAGCGCAGAGTCCAGAAAACTCCCCAAGAAGGCAGGAAGAACAGTGATTCCACATTCTTGTGGTTTTATTCCACAGATTCTTCAGTTTTCTGTCTGAAGTCAGCATGCTGGAGTTTAATCAGGATAGGTTTAAGATGCTAGTTTTCTGCCCATTGTCTTCTAGTCTGTTAAATTAATATAATTATTGATGAATAATTGATATACAAATTTCCATTTGGTGAAATGGAATAAATAACAGCAGAGACATATTAATAGAGAGATACTAGGTTTACCCTCAGAAGAACGGAAACAATTTACAAAAAGGATTTTTCTCGACATAAATGTCTCCTCTAGAAAGTCTCCCCTTTTGCCCCCAGTTTAAATTTGGTTACAGTAAACCAGTCCATAGGACAAAGGTCCAAACACACAGCAGCATCTATGTGAAATTTCATGCCAATATATACTGATGCTCAAAACATAAAATGAGTCCACAGTATGACAGCAAGGTTTTGACTGTCAGTCTTTTTTGTTTTCTTCTTACCCAAAATACAGTGGACTTTTTGATAGCATGCACCTTAAAGCCTAATAAGGACGGATTTCATGTGGGTGTATTACAGTACTTGACCTTTTATTACGCATAGCGAAATTAGAATTCCAGTCATACTGAGAAAGGAACGAGCAAACTGCCATTCCGCAAACAGAACCAAAGCCACTGCTTTGCCATGAGTGCTCTCTTGGATCCTCCATAAACAGCCCTTGACGGTGACTTCTGTATTCTGGTTTCTTTATCACACACTCACGGCACAAGCCTTTCACTCCTTCACAGACCTGTTTAGCTGTTGACATTATCCTTCATTCAGAGTCTTTAGCAATCGCTTTTTGTTCTGGTGTCAGTGCAGTGTTTTGAAGATTGAGAGCTCCTCTGAACAGCTAGAGGCTTGTCCCCTCCATGCTCCCAAAGCTCTGGCCTTAGCTGGGACTTTGTTTCCATGTTCTTCTCCACGAAGCTTTTCTGAGCAACACAGTTCCAGTGACCACCCTAGTCTATAAAGTCCCGGGAAGCTGCTTGCTTCATTTCTGAGGAATCACAGGACAGTCCGAGCTTCTGGAGTTTGTGCCCTTATTAGGTCTTTGTCTGAACGATCTTAAAAAAAAAATCCCTTTTTATTTTATTTATGTTTCTAAAACAACTTAAATTGTGTTTAAGTGTTAGCTTTGTGTTTAAGATAATAGTGTGAAGTAGCAATAATAAAACTCCAGCTGACTGTTTTTTTCTTATTTCTGAGAAGATTCTACTTAATTATTTTGTAGATTATAAGACATTGTAAATTTTTTCTATATTTTATCAAGCTGGTTTATATATTGAAAATATCTAGATATCTTCTTGAGGATATTTCCCATGAAAACTATATATAATTTTTAACTACATATCATACTGTCTTGATTCTTCTATATCCTCTAGCATATAACATTTTATTAAATGATTCAGGCCAAGACATAACAACCCCTAACAACTAGAGAATTACAGACTCTCAGACTTATCTCAAACACTAATGCACATGACTCCTCAGACAGCCATATGGAGTAGAAAGAATGTGAAATATTTTTGTTACCAGACCTTAGAATTCAAAAACAAAACACAAACCAAATGGATGAAGACACTTTGGTAAGGTTTAGCCTAGAGATGGGGCATCTTCTTCTCCTTCTCTGTCTTCTGCTGCCAGGTTCTATATCTTGCGCATGCCCCAGAGATACAAAGTAACAATTATGCAAGATTCTTAGGGTTGTAAAAGTTCCTGTCAATTCACGAAGGTTCCTATTTTAAACATCACTCAAACTCTGCCTCTGTCCAGCTAGCAATTCTCCTGTTCCTTTCTCAACCCTATGTATTAGTACCGCAATTTCCAGAGTGCTTTGCCCTACACCTGACTTCAGTAAAGTTTGAGAAATCACCACAGGAAACAACTCTGTGATATTCCTCAGCATTGCAAAATCCCTTATGAAAATCTGGCAAGAGAATAGATTGTCCAGACTTTAGAGGCCTGTACTTGCCCAGGACTGTGCTGGGGGGGTTCTGATCACTCTCTTGCTCCATGTCACAGTATAAGCCCTATCTTAGGATGAGCAAATGGATGTGGAAGTGTGAAAGTATTTAAAAAAATTCTTCATACAGAGAGATCACTTTTGTACTGAACACATACCTGAGTATTTTTCAGAAATCCACTCATCATTGAAGATGGTTGCAGGACTAAAGCGCAGAAATGAACTTTCTGGAGATAACATAGCTTGTTGTAACTTGGTGTACTTTTTTCTTTTTACGTTCATCCAAAAGAATAAATGGACAAGACATGAATTTACATTGTAATTTTCATTTATCTAACTAGAGGGCCTGACATGTACAATGTGATATAGAACACTCGAGTCATAGGAAAAGGTTTATTCTGGGAATCTGTGCAGCCTTGTGTTATCAAGGAGACCAGATTTGCAACTTTAAAAATAAGGTGACAATTGTCAAAGAAATTTAAATTTAAATGCCAAATTTTATATAGACATGAGAGAGATCTGTCCCTTTAGAGCTGTTCAGAATTTCACACAACTAAAGCGATCTAATAATATTCGTAATATCAATTGTTCTAAAATTATCTGTAAAAATCTTAATTCGCATACACAGTGACACTTTCACTTTCTTTTTGTCTGTACCCCACGAGTTTTCAGTTAGATACTTTCAACTGTAAAGAAACTCAGAGTATGTGCCCGACTTTTCAGTTAGATACTTTCAACTGTAAAGAAACTCAGAGATACACGGACTCAAAAGTCAATCTATGAAAGTTGACATTTCTTTGACAGAATATGTGCCCGACTTTTCAGTTAGATACTTTCAACTGTAAAGAAACTCAGAGTATGTGACTGAGTTTTCAGTTAGATACTTTCAACTGTAAAGAAACTCAGAGTATATGCCCCAGGCAGACAGACTGGCATCAGTCCAGGAGTGTTCAGGACATAAATCAGCCCTCCCAAGTTTAGAGAAAAACATACAAGTAAATCTTTCCTGGAGAAAATAAAATACATCACTGTCCAGTTTCCAAACAGGCAAACCACACTCTAATTTCCCTGTAGGGGAATCTACTGGCAACCTCTAACAAGCTAAAAGAGATTTCAGAAGAATCTGCTGTCAGATTCCCAGGGTTCTATTCAATGCAATCTGAAGAACACGCATATTGGAGTAATAGCTGACTACGTTTTCTAATTGTTAAAATTGTCACTATCTCACCACCCACAAAAGTCATTCCTCCTGAAGTCTAAGCAAGGTTAAATAGTACCTTCGTAGTAAAATACAAACAGGTCTTATGAACATAAAGAAGCCTACATAATGTTCTTTACCACAGAACTACTGACTTAATATCATCTGCACCAGTGCCAGTGTGTAGAAAACCTGGTACTTTTTTGGGAGCGGCAGAATTTCCCTAGGGCAGGCAGCTCCTCCCATGCATTCACTTCCCACACAATTACGAGCCTACATTGCTAGTGTGGAAACTATTAACCCTTCCAAGAGTGCGCTCTCGGAACAATTATTTAAACTGTCCTAAGACTGTGTTTGTTTCACGCTCACCTTTTTAAATAAAAGACATGAAAAAACACCTATATCAAATGTAGCATCTATTGACAGACAGACACTAAAACTACTACAACCCTAGAAGTTCCCTCTGAAAAGTTGTGCCCATCAATAACACTAATGTCCCCACAAAGGCAATAAAGAGCCCATCCGTAACATTACTGCAATGTTAAATCTACTGCCAAAAAAAAAATCATGATATCCTAAGGTGAGTAGTTAAGATAATTTAGTGCAGAAGTTGGGAATTTAGTTCAGTAGCAGAACACTTTCCTTGCAAATAAGGGTCCTGGGTTTAGTCCTTAGCTGAGAGAGAGAGAGAGAGAGAGAGAGAGAGAGAGAGAGAGAGAGAGAGAG
>LOEQ01001255.1:231794-245849 GCA_001685075.1 Bramus lutescens
TATTAACCAATGAAAGTAACACATAGACAGATGACCCTCCTACATCATCTATGGCTCCCAGACATCAGGGAATATCTATTCTAATATGCTCAGCACAAGAGTCGTTGAGTTCCTTTCTTCTTCTAGCTCAGGGTGCCACTCTAAGCTTTTCCCATACACCATGAGCATCTGCTCCATCTCTACCCCCATCATACTGTTTCCATTTCTCCTAATGCTGTTATTTCCTTATATAAACGTGTTTCTATTAGCACATATGCAATGTACACACAAACTACTCTATGCCATTCAAGTTTATTGCTATGAATGGACAGTAAATCCGGATTTGCAGTCATGTACAGTTGTTTTGACAATTTCATGAAATTTTCTAATGTATTCCTTTACATCTTCGAAAAGGGGAAAAAACATCCTTTTCTTGAACACATAGTGAATAAAAAAAAGAATAAAAAGGAAAGACATGACTGTTCCTTGGTATTGTGGAAGAGAAGGTTTAATATAGATAAAAGGAAGAGCATAGCCAGAGACAGGGACATCTCAGAGATTCCAGAGTGTACTTGACCCTGAGCAATGTAAAGAGAGGGGCGAAGGGAAGGAAGAGGAGAGGGAAGAAAACCAGATGCAGTAGCCAAGAGGGCAAAGGTACCAAAGGGGTGATTAATCAAAATGGCTGGATTATACAGGGAAGGGCCTCTGGGGAAGGGCAGCCCAACCCCTGGCCTGGAAAGTTTGAGAGAGAGGGTGGGGTATGCCAGTCATACCCAGTAACTGATAGGAACTTAGGAATGCCAGGAGAACCTGGCAGGCAGGTCTGCTTTGATATGTTAAATAGATAGCTCAGCCATTTTTCCCAAAGTCTGAAACATAAATGATGGTGTTGTAGGTAAAGGCACTAGCTTAGTTTAGTGACTAAATGACCTTAGTTTACTTAGTGACCTTAGTTTAGTACTTAGAACCCATGAAAGGCGAGAAGCAAACCCCAGAAGTTTTCCTCTGACTTCTGCATTGTGCCCTAGTATGCACCCATTTCACAAACACACACACACACACACACACACACACACGCATATCCCCCCCACCAATAACAATAACCAAAAACCAACAGCAGTAAATAAAGCAAGTTTTAAAATATACCCTCTGGAATAAAGTAGAGTTTCTATCATTTGGGGTTGGTGTCTGATAAGAAAATGGGATATGACAGGTAAGTCACTGTGTTGGATGGCTTTTGTTCTGATTTGACTTTTATTATTTTCTTTATTTATTCATGTTTCTTTACTTATTGGCCAACTTCGCACAAACTGGGGTCCTCTGAGAAGAGGGAACCTCAAGTGAGAAAGCACTCCTGCCAAATCTGCCTGTAAAAAAAGCCTTCTTGACATTTTCTTGGTTGACGATTGATGTGAAAGAACCCAGCTCACTGGGAGCAGCGCCATCTTTGAATGGTGATCAATGGGTGAATAAGAAAGCAGGCAGGGCAAGCAATAGAGAGCAAGGCACTAAGCAGCAACCTTCTTCCATGGTCTCTGCTTCAGTCTTTGTTTCCGTGTTCCTGCCTTGAGTTTCTCCCTCAGTAATTACCTGGCTTCATTGTATGTGGCTACTTGTGTCTTGCTTCCTGTTGACTGGATGTCCCTCAGGGTCCTAGAAAAACAGTTTATCGTTCTTTAGTTCCTTTTCTTTGGCTACAATGAAACATGCTATATTTGCAACCTAATTCCGTTTCTTCTGACCTCTGACTGAATAAAGACCCGTTCTGTCTCTGAGTTCCACATACTAATAATAATAACCTCCTGAACGTTGCCTGTCCTGGAACGAACCTGTCACCTGTGCTTTCTACTCAGTTGCTATTCAGGGCCGGAAACAAAAGACTCCGGAGTGAGTATAGAAAGTCTCCGGGTCTGAACATGACAACACTCACCACCAACGCCTTGGTTGAACACGTGTGTGGCTGTGTAATACTCTATACGTTAGGTTAACCCTTAGGTACAAGAAGGGAAGCCAGGCAATAACCCAGTGTCCTCGAGGCGTCCTCATTTATCACACGTGCTACTGTCTCAGCATCAAGGCCAGAGAAAGGGAATGCGGATGGACAGCACCTGGCATCCTTGGACTCATTAGCCCGTTTTCCATTTTTGCCTTTCTAAATCTGTGAACTCATAAGCTTGGCTCTAATAGACCTAAAGTAACCATCAGCAGAAGGAAGATTGGGATGGATGACAAAAGGAAACCATTTATTACAGTTGGAATGTGAAAAGGAAGAGATCTTCCATTTGCGATATGCAAATAGAATCCCACAGCAAGGAAACGGCCTTATAAAGCAGGATATGGTCTTGAAAATCGGCCTGCGAAACTGTCCTCATCTGTCTCCCTCACCCTTCTGTATCTTAATAAGGAAGCCTAGAGGATCAGTACCGACATTTTCTTCCAGTGGAGAGAAGATGTCCTAAGCCCATTACGGTTTGTCAAGAGGTCAGAATCATAAAAGAAGGTGGGACAAAGGAGGCGATAGAAAGAGAGTAGTGTCCTGATCAGTTTTTGTCACCTTAACACAAGCTAGTGTGAATTGGGAAAAGAAACCTTGAGAAAGTGTATGCCTCCATTGGACTTCCTACAGGGAAAAAAAGCAGAACTTTTCTTTTTATTCCCCCTTTCCTTTATTTTATTTTTAACTATGCAATATAAATGTGTGATTTTTACATATTTTTATATTTTTAAAAAATATCTTATTTTTCATTTTTTATGTTTTTAATTAAAACAGAATTATACCGCTTACCCTTTCCCCTTCCTCTCTCCAGCCCCTCCCAGACCTTGTCCCACCAACCCTCACATGTTCTTTCACTCTCAAATTCATAGCCTCTATTTCTTTATTATATTTAGAAGCATAAATGTGTATGTAAACAAATATATAAGTACCACTTACTGACTCTGTTTTGTGGGTTTGTGTGTATATGATTTCAGGGCTGCCCACTTTGTCTTAGGTAACCAGTAAGGGGCTCATCCTTGGCGGAGGCCTTTTCTTAAATAATGGTTAATATGGGCAGTCCTAGCCCATTGTGGTCAGTGCCACCCTGGGCAGGCGTTTCTGGCTATAAAAGAAAGCAGGCTGAGCAAGTCACAAGGAGCAAGACAGTAAACACTATTCCTCTGTGTTCTTTACTCTGGTTTCTGCCTCCAGGTTCCTGCCTGAGTTCCTTAGCTTCCCTAATATCATGGTCTCTGGCCTGAGGGTTATACGATTGAAGAACACCTCCTACCCCAAGTTGCTTTTGGCCATTGCATTTTATCAAAAATAAAAATAAAAAACGAATTAAGCCAAGTAGAAAGATATAAAGAAAAGGAGAAAGGAGAGATGACAGTAAACAAGAGAGCAAAACATCAAATGTTTCCTGATCTTGACCCTCAATCTTTCGGGGCCATGGTGGGATCATGTCAATTCATATGAAATTCTCAGATGTAACTTTCCTACTTATCTTTGGTTGCTATATAACATGGGGAAAATCCTTGAACCAATTGAGCACCTGGTATGAAGTTTGGAATGTGAACTAGTTTGGGCAGGGACAAGGTTGTTCCTAAGAAAGAGCTACAGGCTATATCACCAGGGGGAACCCAGATGAGTGCTAGTGATCCTGGTACAAGGTCCACAGAGTCATTAGAAACTAAACTGAGACCGTCATTCAGTGGTTGATCTCACCACAAGTATCTTCTCACGGTGTCAGAAAAGTCAGAATAGGTGCTCTCCCATCCAGGTATACAGACATCAAGATTAACATGACAGGAAGACAATACATTCGCATGGATTAACGCTTCAAAGGGACTCCAAAGAAAGTTCATACTAGAAGCGGGAACTTCAGACTATAGTCTTAAGTCATCCCGTAGCTTCTTCAGCCACACATGCTGCCTACATGTAAGAGCAAACTTCCTCCTGGTTATAGAGATGCTAAGAGTTAGACGGTCATAAGCACCTTTGAGTCCCAAGAGGGATCATACAGTTGATCGAGGGTAGTGGTTGCAGCTTCCCAAGAGGGATTTCAGAATGTGTTCAAGATGCTGTGACATGAAGAGCTTGATAGGAACGTTTGGAGGCAAGCAGAGTTCTTGACTGCTCAGATATGAATTGTCACTCCTAAATAAGCTGAGATGTATCAATTAAATTCAGGAATAAGTGCGATTGGGAAATTGTAGTCACATAAAACATAAGTGATGCTGTTGTTTGGGGCATAATATATACACTGTGCATGCATGTGTGTGTATATGTTTGTGTGTGTGTGTGCACATGTGTGTGTGTGTGTGCCACTGCTAGACTGTTTAAAAAAAAATGGAAACCTGGAATTTGGTTCTAGTCATAACATTTAGACCTTCATTTCAATCCCATAATGCTTAGCTTAAGTAATGTCTAAATATTTCTTGAAGCCACAATATCCTATTTCCAGCAACAAACTCTAAATCATACACCTTTGTATCTGCTGCTCTCTGGCTTGGAATTTGTGGAACTGTCGTGGGCTCTTTTAAGGCTTGCTGACTGCACTCACCTATAAAGTGGGGCTGGCAAAGGAAGGGTTTTTGTAGCTGCTGCTGCAGTCAGATAACTTAGAACAATTCTGTCTCTATATGCTACATATGACTGAGCTTGGCATGGACACTTGTATCTCATTTAGTAGAATCACCTAGTGATTGCTACAAGCCCAAAAGATGCCTTTGAAAGTATAATAATTGGCAGTTAAGGAGGATCTATCAGTTATCAGCATACAGTAATCCAGTTGGCCATAGTTAAGGATGGGAATAATTTCCACATTCAAGACATCTGGTTTTGAGTGTTCCTCCTCGTCCATAGGGATCTGTTAGACGCTCATGGTGGAAAGAATACATAGTACACTTTTAGCAACATCTGTTTCAAGTTAGGATTAATTGAATTCCATTTATGTCTCCCACTTCGACCTCATGACAATAAACATCTATTAGAAGATCAGAAGGTAAAAATCACCTGTTGCAAATGCTATATGAGAGACAACTTCAATCAACAAGAACCTTTATAAAAATATTTCATTATCCTATGATGCAGTCTTAACAACTATCTCTGGTAACACTACTAAGACGACGATCAGTTAGCACTACGAAGGCTCTGGGTTTAGAGATTTCTAGTCATTAGTCTTTATTAAGAACAATAATAATGGTGTGGTGCAGCTCTGCCATTTATATGCTTTAAATATGAATATTTATTATATGAATAATATATGAATAAAGGGCCATTAAAAAGTAAGTCTTACAGAAAGGAACTGCTCAGACTTGCCAATGTAGCACCACGACAAAGTCCACACTGTAAAGAGGTACGGTGGGTTTTATAATGTTATAGTGACCATGCTATCATGTGGCAGTTGAGAGTGTCATGTGCAGAGCCCCACAGGGAGTATTTTCATTACTGAAAAATGCTTACTGACTATTGTGCAGTGTGTGTCAATACTTAACAAGGCAATGTGGCTGAGTATTGCGCAGTAGCATCCAGGGTTGTGGAATCGCTAAGCCTTTATACCTTTGAGATTCCAAAGTTGCTTCTCTCTGTCTGATGTTTCTAGTGAAGTTGCTATGGGGATTCAGGGAACTAAACAATGTTGCAAATACAGGGAAAACGATTTCCTGATGTGTTGAGTCAAAAATTTTCTAGTAAAGGTGTAGAAAAATAAAATAATAACTGCAAAGAAATAAATTATAAGTTTGAAATGATCTTAGAGAAAATAAAAGTGAAAAATACTTTAAGTTTGTCAGTAACCACAAAATGTTGAACTTTATATAAATTAGTTTTAGGAAACACTAGAATCACTTAAAAGAAAAGTGTAAACTGTTCAATAAACAGCAAAATTGAAGGATTGGAGTGATAGCTTATAACAATGTTGTCAATATTCTTCTGTCTACCCAACTGTCATCAGGAGGATGTAATGGATTTCACCAATGAAGTTACTCTGCTATGTAACTTTATTAGGCCGATTTTACAAGCATAGGATTCTGTTAGCAGCTAAGGTTGAGAGAAATGAACAAATCCTAGAATGACTTTGTTTAGAGGAAACGTTCCTGAGAAGATGCCATGTAAGACTAGTGAAGCAATAAGATGCTTACTCCTCTAGATGAGTGTCTTGACAGTCTGCTCACAGAATTTTACAAATTCAAAATTTTAATTTGAAAATTCTTCCTAATCCCTTTCATTAAGTCAGTGGTTATCTAAGACATGAAAAGAGTCAGTGTGATGAGTGTAATGATGGCTCTCCGTGCCTCCTGTAAAGCCTGCTGTAAGAGAGTGTTTCCTTTGCAACATTAGATCAAAAACTTCAGAGTGCAGCCCACTGCAAGGCAAGGCTGTGACTCACATCAAGCCAAATGCTTGACAAACCTTCATTCATTGACCCCTCAAATTATACATCAATATCTCCTGAAAAAGAAGCAGTCTGCTTTCCAGCACTCTCTAACCCAGTGCCTACATGTGCCTCCACCCCTGAACCTGATGTTAATTTATCAGCTCATATTGCCTTTCATCGGTCTAAGCTGTTGTTCATAAATATGGAATGTATAAGACAATGCCCACATTCTTTTCATTGTTCCTTTAGTGAGCATGGACTATTTTGTAGAAACTCTAAATATATTATTGCATGGCTTTTCTTGCATAGATGTCAAGAATCACCTATTTTCCCCAGATAGAGAGAGTACCAGCAGATCAATAAAATGATTTTGTCCAAGTCTAGCTTCATGACTCAGTTAGTTCATGGACGTTCTATACAGCAATGGGTGAGTTACTTGAACCTATACAACTGGCAAGTAACTTATAAGTCACAGCTCAGAAGTCCTGGCCCAGTTTGTTTAATCTCTTACTGAGTAGAGCTTGACACTTGGTGGGGAGGGGCCTCATGAATATCTCATGAGTTTCATGGACCTCAGGCATGAGCTTCCTGCTTCCATCAATGAAGGAGAATCCCCCAAGCGCCTCCTGGATACCATCATGCCAGCTTTGCTTTAAGATATTTATATTGGTGTTCAGCCTTGAGGAAACAGTTGCATTACAGAACAGGTGATAGATATAAACACAGAAACAGTACCTAGAGAGTATGAGGTAAAATGGTAAAGTAAGCAAACAAAAAGATTGAATCAGCCAAAGGAAATAATAAGAAGTCCTTCAAAGCATACAGGTACAGAGGAGAATTTTCTGTGCCCCAGTTCAGAAAAAGTAATTGACGGATAGCATTTCTTCATAAATAATTTAAAAACTTTATCTTACAATTACAACATGTATGTGCTGTGTTAGCAAGTGACTATCTCCCTACTCCAGATAGTAACCCAGTAGACTTAATACTGATTTATTTAATCTTACTTGGCTGTTTACCACTGCTTGGTGGTGTTAACCAGGGAGAGCATGGCCTGAAAATAAGGTAGACTAAAGTCCCAGGCAACCAACTTTATTCAAAGCATCAGACATTTTATACCCCGAGGACTAAGAAGAGTAACCCAAGAAAAGTAAACAATCACAAGAACAAGCCACATGTGGCAAAAACATGTTTATCCAAAGAGGCATATGAACAACAGCAGGTGAAGTGAGCTGACTCTTATCTGCTACACCTTGGAGGAGCGTGAAAACACGTTCCCCAAACAATTTTGTGTTATGGAGGACCTGCAATCAAAACCCTCATGTCTTGTTTTCTTGGAGTTTTCTCACAAGCGCTCAGAATTCCCCTTGTGTGACTCCTTTCTTGGACCGTGTTCCAACACTTGTGTCAATGTGCTTACATTTCACCATCTCTCAGAGTAATATTTTAGCCACTAATTTTATGGTCTGTTTGTAGCTCCTCGGAAGTCCAATAAAGCATTAAGCCATTATTGTAAAATTTGTTTATCATGGAGAGTGAGCTGGAGCCCAAGCATAGCTCATAGCCACCATGGTCTACATAACTAACTTAGAATCAGTACACTGTATCGCAGACAATGAATTAAAAGGCTTGTTATTTAATGGCCCCCCTTTCGGGCAACTTTTATCTTCAATGCTATAAGAAACTCTACAACTCCTCTAGACTGCAGATTCTTTCAGTTGCCAACTGATAATCCACAGATAATGGACCAGACAGATGAGGACAACCCCAGCCTGTCATGATTAGGCTTGGTGTGAGAATTATGGTATATTGGTCATAGCTGGGTAGACTAAGTGAATTAGCCAAAATCCTTCTGAGGTTTCAAGGGGGTTTCTCAACACTGAGAAGAACAGCTGAGTCAGCAACTCAGTATTTAGCTGAAATCCTCACAAATGATTCACAGAACCCTTCCTGTCTGGACTGAGAACTGAACTGGTCCTTGTACCTCCGCCTCTCCCAAACATGTCTTCTATAGATTTAGTTCTCAATCACTGCTAGGCAGGTAGGTAGTATGATTAATCCTTCCTACTTAATGGCTGCTGCTCCTCTCTTTTCTTTAGCTCTCCACATTTGTTTCAATTGGAATCCTGAATAAAATGTTTTCTCCACATTAATAACTCCCACTCACTTTTGTTGTATGCAGCAGACAACAAAATTTTGTAGAAAGAAAGGACATGAAAGGTCTGGTAAAGAGCGTCAAAGCTGTCTTGCTTCTTTCTCAGCAGCAGTCTTGGGAATGCAGATTCAAAGGGTGATACTCATGAAGGCATACGATTTAGTTGATTTTTTTTCCAAAAATATCACAAATAGCAACATCGGTGTAGAATTCAATATAATTCAATGTAGTATTTAAGAAATAGTGATTTAACTGAAACTCATATACCTGGAGTGAGACACCAAGAGAAAAAAATGTTTTCTAGAAGTATTCCTATTTGACCAATTTGGTTCTTGAATCATTCATTCATTGTAGAATGTGCTATTCATCCAAATGTCAACATAATTTGTGGGCTAATTACAAAATGAAAAATATAAGACACTTTATTCAAAAATACGAAGAAATTTAAGAGAACATTGCTAAATTCATTTTATGAGGCCACAGTCACACTGATACCAAACCATACAAAGATTCAATGAAGAAAGAAAATTAAAGACAAATTTACTTTATGAACATTGATGCAAAAATACTCAATAAAATACTCACAAACAGAAGCCAAGAACACATCAAAAAGATCATCCACTATGACTAACCAAGATTCATCCCAGGGATTCATGGATGGTTAATCATAAGAAAACCAATCAGTGTAATCCAACATAGAAACAAACTGAAAGAAAATAAACCATGTAATCATCTTATTAGATGCCAAAAAAGCCTCTGCCAAGATGCAATACTCCTTAATGATAAAAGTATTGTATAGAGTAAGGATACAAGGGACATACCTCAACATAATAAAAGCAATGTACAGCAAGCCAACAACCAGGTCAAACTAAATAGAGAGAAACTCAGTTATTCCACTAAAATCAGGAACGAGACAAGGCTGTCCACTTTCTCCATATCTATTCAATACAGCACCCAAAGATTAGCTAGAGCAATATGACAACTGGAAGAGATCAAGGGGATACGAATTGGAAAGGAAGAAGTCAAAGTATCATTAATAGTAGATGATATGATATGATATACATAAATGACTCCAAAAATTTCATTAGGGAACTCCTCCATATGATAAACACCTTCAGCAAAATGACAGTATACAAGATTATCTCAAAAAAGTCAGTAGCTGTCTTATAAACATATGACAAATAGACTGAGAAAGAAATCATGGAAACAACACCCATCCTAATAGTCACAAATAATATAAAATACCTTGGCGTAACTCTACCCAAGCAAGTCAAATATTTATATAATAAAAACTTGCAAGTCTTTCCAGGAGATGGTGGTTCATGTCTTTAATCCCAGCACTTGGGAGGCAAAGACAGGAAGATCTCTGCGTGTTTGAGACCAGCCTGTACTACAGAGTGAGTTCTAGGACACCAAACTTACAACAGAGAAACCCTGTCTCTAAAAAAACCAAGTTTTTGAAGAAGATATCAGAAGATAGAAGATACTCATTGATCAGTAGTATCAACATAGTAAAAATAATCATCCTATCAAAAACAATCTAAAGATTCAATGTGATCCTGTCAAACATTTCAACACCAAACTTTACAGAACTTGACAGGAAAATATTCAACTTCATATGGAAAAACAAAAAAACACAGTACAGATTAAACAATCCTGTACAATAAAATAACTTCTGGAGGTTATCACCATCCCTCTTGGGAAGATGTAGTATCGTGTTCTTAAATTTACTTGCCGCTGTCTGGGGGTGATGGCATCTTTAAGGGTATCCTGAAAAAATTAGGATAGTTATCAAGTTCTGATAGAGCTAGCTGTATCATTTGTTGCCCGGTTTCTGCCTAAAAGGAAAGTGCAAGTCTCATCTTAAATCCTCGTTAGAGTAGTCTGTGATGATGGACCATCTCAGCTAGCTGCTTTGAAACTGTCCTGAAGAAACAAACTTACTTTTGCTGTCTTAAAATGGAGATAAAGTCAGACACACCAAAGACAATTCTCTCCCCAGATTTGTAACTACATGGTATCATTTCTATGAAATTTTCCATTGCTTTTGAAACTACTATTCTTTCAGACAGAACTTATTTCCAAATGAACTTTGTTTCCTACTGACTGTACTGTAGGTCATGGTATGTCTAGCCAAGGCATCCCAAAATTTCATTGAGATCTATTCACATTGTTCACATGGCTCTCCATATCTTGCCTTTTAGATGTTTATCATAAATATTTAATTTTGTACTTAATTTGATGATTTTGTGTTTATTTGTTGATAACTTGGTAAATATAGGACCCTTTCTCCATTGCTGTTATCCTGGCATGTAAATGCACACCGAGCTTTGGGTCAGAGTCAGAAAGCATTTAACAAATAGTTATGAAATAAATAAATATCTGTTATAAAATGATGTAAAATATCCAATAGACGTAGATAACACGAGCAAGAAGATGAAAGCAGAAAAAGTGGAAATAAAAATTTAAATGAGCCTGACAATTGTAATTGGAAGGTGGAAAAGTCTACGCTGCTGGAGTTTTGACATGACTGGGAAATAAAAGGAGTTAGGGTGTCATGGAGCCACCATGGTTGGGGATGATCACATGACTAGCTGTAGCAATAAGGCCGCACTGTTATATGTTACTAGAAGAGGTAGTTGACTACATCAGTTTTGTCGTGACACACATGAAAAGGAGGACAGTCAAAACAGTAACTAACAGAGAAGTTGGATTTAAACATCAGACTTCTAGTCTTCGGAAACAATTTTAGAAACAATCTCCCCCCACCCAATTAGTTGTTTAATTAATAAAAAGTTAATAAACCATAGTTCATTTTTCTAAAGTTGGAGCCTTAAATAAGAAACACTTGTGAGCTCCGAGTGTGCTGGTCCTTTGGTTTCATTCTTTCTCATGGGAGATCACGGCATACTTTTGATTAGCTTATACTTTTTAGGGTAAATTTCCAAATGGATTGTGAAAATATTCCCAGTCACTGGAAATGTTTAATGAAAAGGAAATTCCCCTTACGCAAAAAATATTGAAACTAAAAAAATTGTAGAAAAAATTTAGTCCTACTAAAGAACTTTTTCAGGTTAGATATGCCAAAATATAGTGTGTGAGAGCATTCTACAAGCCATCACAAATCAATGGATTGACTTTTCTCCCAGATTAGCATAAGGCAAAAGTGCAACCATCTCTATGACAAGAAGAAAGAATGCTAGATTAGTGCAGAAAAGAATTATTTGTGTATAGTCTCTAACTGACAAGTGACAAGTTGCTGCTTCATATAACATGTAAGTTTAATGCTAGTAAAGGGACTGCTTGGTATTAATATTTATTATTGTTTTAAAATCTTATAAACGTGCTTTAATATTTAACAGCTTCTTTACTAAGACTGTCGCTCAGATATCATTACTAATGTTATTTCTTGATGCCCTTCATTCCATAAATTCCCAACAGGTAATCTGTGAAAATGAACTTAAGCCACCTCTTCTATAGGTTTTTATAGCTTTGAAGAGTGTCCTTCAAACTACACAAATCCTTAACGAAGGGACAACAGTAACAGGCAGTCTACAACATGTCCAGGGCTGTGCCGAGTGAGAATGATGACAGGATAACACAGAGAAAAGAATCCTAAGTGTCCTGCTTTCTATGTCAGTCATGCTCAGACGATATCGAAGGCGTGGCCTTAGTGTGTGAAGTGGTAGTTGTACTAAAATGCTTTGTTTCTCACAACGAGCAGATTATATAATCTGTTCCTAAAGTTTGCATTAATCAAATACATGCCTCTGACAATGCGAACAATAGATAATTCCTATATCCCCCCACTATATATATGCCTTTCTGCAGTCTTTTGAGGAGAGAGGGAAACAAGGAAAAGTCCTTTGGAAAATCGCTTCTCCGTGTCTCTGTGGTAATTCTGTTGTACTCAGCCTTTCTTGTATTTAACTTTTGTAACTTGTGTTTTAAAATTATTTTGCAAACTGCTCCTAAACTGGTGCTCCTTTTTCTGATAAATGAATCTAGGCAAAGAAACTATACAGTATGATCAACCTTAGGGGAAATAGTCACGTTTAGATAAATTAGAAAATCCGCTGCCGGGGCTGGTCACATTGTGTGAGAAGAGAAAACACTCCAACAAATTCTCTGAAGCACCATCAATGAGAACAAGAAGCTCGAGACAAACTGGACAGCTTAGTTTCCAACTCACAGTCTAACTCCTCGTTCCTGTCTTAGGGGAGAGAACAGCTTCTCTGACTTGGAAACCACAGTTTGTGCATGAGAATGTGCATCAAGTGCAACAAACCACCAAGTGGAAATAGAAATCCCAACCAACTTAGCCCTTCATTTTCCTTTGCTACACAAATGTTTCTCTGTCTGGGCCACATTGACAGCTACAGTAGAAAGCGATGTAGCTCAGGTGTGTGCTTAAGCTTCATGAGATGCAAGAGACAAAGACAGACCCTTCCTCCTCCACTGCCAAGCCAGAGAGTTGCTAACATTTACTACGTCTGTGGAAGGCAGGTGCATGTGTGAGCTGTTTAAATTCTGGTCATTTTGATCATTCCATTTGGAGGTTTTCCTGTTTGTTTTGACTGAGGTTTGACTTTAATATTGGGATCTATAAAGTGAATCACAGGTTCCTGACACCAAGAAGATATTAAATTGTCAATGTTTTAAAAGAACACAAGGTGAAACATTTTTCTCTCCTCCCTAGAAGGCTTAAGGACACGATTTAAGAAAGCTGTACAGTTAAGCAGTGGTGTTACACTTTTAGCCCCAGTACTCCAGATAGAGAAGTACTCTATAGATACTCAGATAGGTGGATCTCTGAGTTTGAGGCCAGCCTGGTCTACAGAGTGAGTTCCAGGAGAACAAGGTCTACACAGAGAAACCCTGTTAAGAAAACCGAGAAAAGTAAGAGAGAGGAGGAAGCAAGGGAGGGAGGAATGAGGGAGTGAGGGAGGGAAGGAGAGAGAGAATGAAAAAAGGAAGGAAGGAAGTTGAAAGGAAGGAAAAAAGTGGAAAGGAAGGAGGGAAGAAAGAAAGAAGGAAAATCATACAGACCTACTTCACATGTAACATTGTGAGACTGTTAAATGCATGAACTAATTTAACACATTACAGAACACCTAAATTGCCTTGGAGAGAGCAGCCATAATGATAGCTTCACAGGGAAAAGAAGAACAGATGCTGGGACTCGGTGACTTGGTTTACTGCTAGTGTCAAAAACTTGCTAGCATTGACTAGGTGTAACTATTTAACCTACTGATGCTCCAACTTTGACAAACATTCTATTTAACACATATTGCTGCACCCCTTAGCAAGGTCTCTCATCCAGTGACATGGCATTAAGGCCTAGGAATTTCTAATTAGTATGTAAGTGTTGCCAGAATTTCTGAAGACCCAATAGAGAGAATCCTGATGGTTAGTGTCAATATGAGACAAAACTATACCAAAAGTGCAAGATATAGAGGGGACAGAGAGAATGTCCTACATGAAGCAATAGGTAGGTAGGTAGATGACGATGATAATGATAGATAGATAGATAGATAGATAGATAGATAGATAGATAGATAG
>LOEQ01001255.1:252817-263032 GCA_001685075.1 Bramus lutescens
GAGGAATGGGCTTCCTCTTTTCCAGCATTCTCCTGTTCTCATCGCCCCGCCTCTGCTTCCTGTCTGGTTGACCCGCCTATATTTCCTGCCTGGCCAATCAGCGTTTTATTAAAATACATGATTGACAGAATACAGACAATTTTCCTGTACCAGTATAAGCTAGCTGTGCGGGAGCTGGGTCAGACAAAAAGCAGGCCTGCACTCCCCTTTCACTACAACAAGTATTCAAGAAATATTCTTTTGATAATATAAGCTCAAAAATTTGATTGTTTGGAAACCTTTTCTCATTTAGATGACAGAAGACTCAATGCCAGGCATCTTTCTATACCCTTCTCATCCTTCTTCTCTTTGGTCTCACTGACCCACAGTTGTAATAGAAGACAGAAGTCCACTGAGATGCAGAAAGAGAAACGGTGGTACCCTTCTTCTATGTGGAACCTGAAGTATTGATCCATCATAGCCAGATTGTCTTCATCTTTAACAGAAGCCACAATTCTTAATTCTATATGAAATATTTCAAATTGCAAATGTTAAAGGATCCAGTTGAAATAAAAAAAATGACCTACTGGTCATTTTACGACTTCTACCTTGAAACAGATAAATGCCATGAAGGCAGTATCCCTGGGGCTGTTTTTGCTCTCTGTCCTACTGATGGGAAGGAGTCAGTTGTCGAGTTTGTGAACCTTTCAAGATAAAAGTCCAGTGAGGGTGCTGATGTCACCTCTGTCTCTGATACTGTAGAGCTGTTTGCACACACAGGGCTGCTGTGGTGTCAAAGCTTGTGCATACATGTGCAACTACATTAACAACTTGTTATAGTAGATCACGGGTCCTGGTTAAGTTCGGTTGAGTGAAGTGTCTGGTGTATTTGATTTGTTCTTCGTTGTGACTTCAAAACCCCATCACTACAAGGAATGCATTAGTAGAAGGAGAGAAGCTAGAATACAGATGTTCAATATCCTATGAGTTTCCAAAGGTTAGCTGAAAACTGTTAAATGGGGTTCATCTACAGACATGAGGAAGAGAGGCAGACAAGCTTGGAAGAGATGATGAGCACACTGGTTGGATTTCGTGCCAAATGTACACAGAGCTGTTGGGATGGCTGAGCACTGATTCACGAGACACTTAGCTGCCCTTTCAGAAGTTTTGAAATTCGAAGAGATTAGTTTCAAAAGATTTATATCATCACATTTGCATCTTAAAGCTCTTCACTGGCTTGCTCACTGAAACAGACCTAAAATAATCTATTCTATTTGGTCTAAAACGTCCCTTAAAATGTGGCTTCAGATTGCCTCACTAGTCCTTGTTCAGCTCAGCATTCAACATCTGCCTCAAACACCCTCACTGACTGCTTTGTTGTTTCTAAAACATGCTGGTGAATGCCACATACTTGTTCTGTCTGTCCCATGCCCACATCCTCATCCTGTTGGCGCTGACGCTGAAAATGCTGACCTCAGGAAGTTGTTCTCAGGTCCCTAGCTAGCTAACCGCCACCTTTTCGCTTTACTAGAGTAGTTTGTATTTCTTTCTTCTTCTTTTCTTATCTGTTTTTTTTTCTTTTGTTGCCATTGTTTTGTTGTAGTTTGGTTTGTTTGGGTTTTTGAGACTGGGTTTCTCTGTGTATTCTTGGACTAAGCTAACTTCAAACTCAGAGATTCAACTATCTCTGACTTCTTAGTGCTGGGATTACTGCTGGGTAGTAGTGTGTGCCACCACTGCCCAGCTTATGTCTCATTTTTGATAATAATAGTTTGAGGTTACTTAATATTTCCTAGATAACCTCCAACATGCAATAAAATGTTAAAAAGAAAAAGTATGACTGGGCTGATAGATTGCTAAGTTTTCCTGAGGCTGTGATGTATAGTATCATGCGCACAGTTTTCCTGAGGCTATGATGTATTAGTGTCATGTGCACAGGTGTTGCTCTGGGCTGCTGGAATGAATCAGAGGCTTTTCCCTTCTCAAGGATGTGGAGATTTCCAGTGCTCCAGGAACCCCATAGAAGAGGAGTCAGAAAGAAGATAAGAGCCAGAGGGAATGGAGGATGCCAAGGAAACAAGGCCCTCTGAATCAACAAGACCAATGCACATATAAGCGAACATATGGAAACTGAAGTAACAAGCACAGGGCCTGCACAGGTCTGCAACGGATGGAGTAAGAAGTGGACCTGTGCCCACACACTGACCCAGAAGCAGCTGTCAATTGATAACCTCTTGAAAATCAAAATTTAGTTCCCTCCAAGGGAGTCTCACTGGGAAAACAACAACTGTTTAAGGGTAGGCTGTATGCCCAGAAGTAGATGGCGAAAAGAAAATGAACTCAACCTCATCTCTGGAGCTTCCTTGTTTCATAATGTCCTCTTAGGATTCTTCCTGATTGCTTGATGGTTTTAATTTTATCTTACTGTTTATTATTTTATTTTGTTTGTATTTTTCTCTTCTCTTTTTGCCTTGCTTGTCCTTTGCATATATATTATTTCTAGTTTAGTGGGGGGGTTTTGTTTTGTTTTCTGTTTTTATATTTTATTTTATTTTCATTTTACATACCAACCCCTTCCCTCCCCTTCTCCTACCTCTCCTACTTCTTCCCAAAGTCCAGTTGAGGAGAGGAAGGATCACATGAGCAAGGTGGGTTTAAGATCATGATGGGGAAATCCATAAAGACAGCTGACCCGAGCTAGCAGGAGCTCACAAACTCTGTACTGGGGAACCTGAAAGGGACTGAACTAGAACCTCCGAATGTGGATGACAGTTATATGGCTTGATTTTTTGGGAGGGGGTGGCGGCTGGCAGTGGCTCCAGGGCTTATCCTAGATGCATAAACTGGCTTTTTGGAGCCCATTCCCTATACCTTGCTCAGCCTTGATACAGGGCGGAGGGGCTTGGTCCTACATCACCTTGGTTTGCCAGGCTTTGTTGACTCCCCAATGGAGGCCTTACCCTCTCTGAGTAGTTCAGTGTGTCTGTAGAGCTCCTTAATGTCCATTGAGTAGCTGTCTTTATTTGTTTCTTGTTCTGTCTCTTGGAATCATTTCTTCTTTGTTTTGTCTGATACCCATGTGCTACTTTTTGTTTTATCCTATTATATATTATTTTATTAAATTTTATTTTATTATAATCCCATAGATTCCTGATTATTTTCTAATGAGAGATAGAAGAAAGGAAGTGAATCTAGTTGGGAGGGGAGGTGAGGAAGAACTGAGAAGAGTAGAGGGAGGAGAAACTGTTATTAACATATATTATATGAGGAAAAATAGATTTTTCAATTAAAGGGAAAAGAATATTGAGTTTTGGATAGTGTCCAATATTATGCAGAACTACAAAAATATTCAATTAAAATGAATACGCTGAAAATTTATAGATTAGTTTACTTTTAGTCTCATTATTAGAGATAAGATAAAATATTTAGATAATCTCAACATAAAAGAGAATATCTAAAAGGTTATAGTGTGCTTTAAAACATTAAAATAAAGTTAAGTTGTTTATTCTTTTACAGGAAATGCTTAAATTTTATGACATTTGTTTCAAATGGGGATGTGAATATTCTGAGATTTGTAAATAATAGTTTTTCTTTTTAAATTTTTAATTATCACTCTTCTATAAATTAAGCAAATAATCAGAATTTAGCTTTTTTGACATTGGACATTGGTATAGGGGGTCCTTCTGTCTATCTGTTGCTTTCATTGGCTAATAAAGGAATTGCTTTGGGCCTATAGCAGAGCTGTAGGGGAACAGAGCTTGGTGGAAAAAACTAAACAGAATGCTGGTAGGAAGAAGGCAGAGTCAGAGAGAGACACCATGGAGCCACCAGCATCAGACATGCCGAATCTTTGCAGGTAAGCCACTGCCACATGGCGATATACAGATTAATAGAAATGGGTTAAATTTATATAAGAGTTAGCCAATAAGAAGCTAGAGCTAATGGGCCAAGCAGTGTTTTAATTAATACAGTTTCTGTTTGATTATTTCAGTTCTGGGCAGCTGGGACAAACAAACGACATCCTTCCAACAGGATAAGAGACATGCTCTAGCTTGTATAAAATTTGAAATATGTCCAAATGTTTATGTTTGTCATATTCTCTGAAGGTTTAATGCATTTCCAGTTCTTAAAATATTTTAAGGCACAAGACAAAGTCACTGAAACCATTAAATCCCAAACAGTTTTGAAACGTCATCCTTCATTATGGTAAATACTGAGTATAATCCTTTGCTTAACATAGTTTTCCTTTTGAATAAAAATAAAACGTGATGATACAGGGACAAGACCATTACTTACTCTTTTCTGTATGTTGGGAAGCGCACAGATATGTTGTTGTCAATCTACAGAGCCACCATGGTGTGGCCCAGGACCAGAGAAGAGCAGTGAGGACTGGGACAGAGCTGTTTTCATTGTCATGCCTCCCAGTGAACCTGTTCCTTGTGTCAGTGAAGTTAAACCCATCACACATGCTCCATTACACAATGACATATTTCTCTACACAGGGAAAGGTATTTCTCAGCTAGAAGGCTAATGTCTCCTTCTGTGATGGATCTTTCCAAAGCACCTCTAGTCACAGAAGTTAATTGTGCAACTGATGTCATGAGTCGATTATACAAATCTGCTTGTTCTAAACTGCAATCCTCCTCGACTCTTACCCATCATCACTCGGCCTCATCCTCTACAAAGTTGACACAGCATACAAAAATATAGGATACAAAACCAGCAGTTTTGCTTGCATTTTTAAGCTGATAATTTGGTACAGGAATATTGAGAGAACTGTTCTGTTTTGACTAGATGAATCACTTTGAACAAATGGCTATCATCCCGACACCCCTCCCCCATCATTCCAAGATGGAGATGTTTATTGTGGAAGTTAAATGCCATGTTTACAAGGAAGGTTCTCAACAAATGCTAAACTCCAATTAAATGTCTGGATGTGGGTTAACTACAAAAGTAATGTAAATGGGAAAGGAGTGAAAGGCAGAAGAAACATATAGAGATAGTTGTGTCACACCAGTAAAGCCTTTAAGGGATATTTATGGATGGCATTCCTTGAGCTCTTCCCAGAATACTTAAATAAATACCTGTTAATTTCTAAATGGCAGAAGTACATGTTTATTCAATAAAATATTTCTCCATTTCGTCATGATAGACTTGGTAAGACATTGTAATCAGACATTATTCATACTGTCTATTGTACTACAAGTCTTTAAAATCCATTTCTTTCCTTCTCAAAATCATATCTAATATAATCTTTTTATATAAATTTCTCACTCCTGAAAGCAGACAAAGGACAATAAAAATAGTTGAAGAAATACCCTATATGTATTTCTATGCCTCCCAGTAGACTCAAGGTAAACCATCAATGGAAACACGTTTCCATAACAGCGAGTTGGGTTCTAAGAAAGCCCTGATTGGGAGAATGAAAACTACACATCAAATGCCCATGTGCTTCCCAGGGGCCTCAAGTTCCATCCTTCCAGAAAATCTTGATGGTTCCTGTCCTTTGGAAACAGTAGGAGGAAAGCAAGCGGAAAGAGGTAAGGAGAAAGGGGACAGTTGCGAGAGGCGGGCCATGTTTCTCTTTATCAGGATTTCTGTTGTAATTGAGCCGTAACTTTCCAATTGCTTGTTTTCTTCCTTTCCAGCTAATTCTCCTGCTGACAAGATCTCTTTGTAATAGATACATCTTGGTCTCACAACTCTTTCTTTGAACTGCACTGAAACTTGCCACCTTCTGTCTCTTTTCCTTGAAGACAATATGTGGTCACTTCCAGTGATTGACTTTTACCCTTGGTCATCCATCCCTCCCAGCTTCCCCAGCTCAAGTCTGGATGGATAATTAGAAGCCCAACTCCTCCCATCTATGTCTTCAGTTGCCTCTCACCATTTTGCGTAGAAGCTGATTACTCATAAGAAAACTGTCATCAGGTAAAGTATGTCAGTCTTTAGTTGTGTCTGATCCCTAAGCACAGTAGTGGTTAACTCCTGTCATCCCAGGTTAGTTTAACCACTTTTCTCTCTCTCTCTAACACCACCCTTTTAAAATCATCTAGTTTTACTCTTGCTATGGTAGATGTAGGAGGGAATGCTATAATTTACATTCATAATTTACATTATTTTATTGATTTTTTCAAGGATTCTGTATAGATGTATGTTGTAAGTCCAGTTCCATTTTCTCTCTCCCTCCCTACTCCTGATAGCCCTCTTGTTCCCTCTGGGTGGTTCCACTTTCATTCAGTACATACATGAATGATTTCATGGCTCAGTATAAAAGTCTCATGTTCACTAGCAACAGAAAACATGTATTTTGTCTTTTTTGAGATTACCTTAATATACTTAACAGGACCTAACTCATCCTTTATAATTAAAAAATGGTGTCTGAAAGAGATTTGCTATTCAGCTTTCGTGGTCACATGCAGGAGGCTCATCAGTTACTGTGTGCCAAAGACTTGGAAAGAATGGGGCCTACTCTGATGAAACAGAGAAATGAAGTCCTTTGGCCCTTCTGAGAGGAGACCTGTGCCGATAAGATTCTGAAGCTCATTTGCCTCACCTCACCCCATTCTATGCCTGCCCTTTCTTGTCTAGCCCAGGAGTGTCCAGAAGTGGGGGGTGTGACAACAGCAAGGCTTTCATAGTAATTAGTCCCAGCATCCTCCAAACCACAAGCTAGGAATACTTGCTTCTTCTAAATAGCTTTCTTCTCTCTTCCTATATACACCTTTCTGTTTGGCTGGCTTCATGATTCTGTCCGTCCTCCTGAGTTCCTGCTTAAAGGGCCCTGATAAGGCCCAGGTGTTCATTGTATCTAGTTTATAGAAACCCTTGTTTTGCCTCAGGTACTCTCCAAGTTTACACTAGTATTTTTTCTTCAGTGTCTCTTCATAGAGACATATCTGTGTCCTTGTGGGTGTCAGTTAACGCTCTAGAGTACATAGATTAGCAAGCCTTAAGAAAGAAAACATTTATGGAACTGGGATAATCACATTAAGAAAGAAGAAAACAGCCTTGGATAGACAAAATCCACGTTTTCTCTCATTTAAGAGTCTTAGAATTTACATAAACACATGAAATCATATATGTACAAGATGTCATGAGAGTAAAAGTGCAACTGTCTAGGGGACACAGGAGACTGACAGGAAGAAGGATGGTGTTGGAGTATGCAGTATACCCAATGTACTAACATTATATACTTGCAAGAAAAATGGTCTTACATAACCCAGTGTAATTAAACCAAACTAAGGGGCTGGAGAGATGGCTCAGAGGTTAAGAACACTGACTGCTCTTCCAGAGGTCCTGAGTTAATTCCCAGCAACCACATGGTAGCTCACAACCATGTGTAACGAGATCTGGTGCCCTCTTCTGGCAATCAGAACACTGTATATGTAATAAATAAATAAATCTTAAAAAAAATAAAACCAAACTAAAAGCTAAAGTGAATCTGTACCTAGTCACTACTGCTGATCATCAGCATAACCTATAAGGTGATCTGTGTCTCTGGCATCCTTGATATCTGTGATTATTAAATGCTCACTCATATAACAGAAAGATCACTGTTTTTATTATGATCTGGTATAAGGACTAATTTTATGTCAATTTGGCTAGAGTATGATGCCTGGTCAAGTACTAGCATAGATGTCACAGTAAAGATACATTTTTAGATGTGATGAACAGTTTTGAATAAAGCAAATAATCTTCCATAGTGAAGGTGGACATCATTTAATCAGCTGAAGGCCTTAAGAGACAGAGAACAATATCCCCATCCCCAAAAGAAGGAATCTCACCTCTCGATACAAATTATGTTATCTCAAATTTTCTAGGGCTTCCAGTCTTCTGGGTTGACTTTCCCTCATAATATCAATCCCTTAAAGGAAATTTGTCTCTTTCTGTGCAAAAATACAAAATCTTTGACTTTATAAATCTTTATGTAGATCTATGTAAAGATTTAACTATACACTAGTGTAGTTTTGCATATATGTTCACAAACTATCTATTCTTTTTCGCTGGCAAACCTAATACATAAGATTTGAGTTTTGGGTCCCAGATGTAGTGTCTGTATTACTTTGGAAAGGTACCTAGGACTCAGAGTTATTTGACTAAATTGCCAGTTAAGACTTTTTTCTATCTAAAGGTATACCTCAGAAGTGGAGCACTTGTTTATGACCTGCAAAACCCTGGGTTCAGTCCTTAACACTGCCACAAAAAATACTACCAGGCTTAAAAATGTGTATGGCAGACTGGTAGGTGTGACGGAACAGGCATGGTGGAGAACTGGGAGGAACCTTGGATTTTCTCATTGTACTCTGATTTCAACTATCCACCATTCCTATTTAATTAGCCTTTTGAAAATGTGAAGGGATGCATATATTGCTCAGTGAGGGGAAGCACTTGTAGCATAAGTATGAGGACTTGAGTTCAGTTCTTCAGCATCCCTGTAAAAAGATGATCATTACCCATGTAGGCTGGTAACCTCAGCGTCGTGAGGAGTAGAAGGCAGATTTCTGGAACTTGTTAAAAACTAGCCAAGCTCTAAATTCCTGTCCCAAAGGAAGGAGGTAGAAAATAAAAGAGCAGGACACATAACTCCCTTCTCCTCTGACACATACTCCTGTACACACACACATGTGCATACACAAAACACACATACACTATAATCACATAGATACATACACCACACATACAAACATTATACACATACATACAAGCACACATGCACAGTACATACACATGCATGACTCACATTTATACATATGTTATACCCTCAACACATATGCCACCCTCATATACATACATCCCAGACACTCACAGACATCTACAAAAAAAATGAGCTCTCTCGTTAATTTAATTTTGGAAATTAATTTTTAAATTTTTATTCAAACTTCATTAATTTTCTCTGAAAGTTTAATGTAATTCCAATAAGCTGCAACTGATCTTTGACTTTCATTATAGTTCTGATAATGACGCGTGGAGCCTAGGCTCACTTTTTTCTAGAACTTTCAGGTGTGGACATTCGGGATTATGGGTGACATGGTTGGCAAGAGTGTTGTCAGTAGATTGTCTGCAAGAGACACAACCCAAAGCCACAGTGGTCTACGGGGAATCACAGATGAGACTTAATTAATACAAGAGAGATTCCACCACGTGTGTAGGGACCTGTAGCAGGAGTTTTCCGAAAATGGTAACAGCTGAAGCCAAGCAGTTTCAGTATCTTGGGTTAAAAGTTTTGCTTAGACTGTGCAGTGCTGGTGAACACTTTTAACCCCAGCACTCAGGAGGCAGAGGCAGGTGAACCTCTGTGAGTTCAAGGCCAGGCTGGTCTACAGAGTGAGCTCAGAGACAGCCAGAACTGTTTCACAGGGAAACTCTGTCTCGAAAACAGAACAAAATGAGAAAGAATATTGCTTAATTAGGCTTCAATCAATGATCCACCTTCCATCTGAGGTGGAGATGACCTAGAAGTATGTCCAATGGCATCAGTAGCAGGGGTTAATTTTAGCACCCCTGTCTGATCTGATGGTGTGCCATGGTAGATTAAGTAAGTCTGACATAGGAAGGGCATGGCCTTTTCATTGCCTGAAACTCATTACCCACAAGGGAGACTCAATAAAATCTCATTAAATAAATAAGCCATTTATGACAGCACAACATTAAACTGGACTTTGAAGGTCAGGACAGTGTTAGATGTAAGTATTTCATGTTATTTTTTATGTGATACTCTCCGTAGGCATAGGTTCATCACAAATAAGAAGTTATTACTCTTAAGCAAATCCTTGTTCTCTAGCTATAAGGACAGTTCTAGAGAAAAATGTTAGGACTAATATGAAAATCAGGACGTAGCATTTTCAACTATCTTACCACATAGATGCCTCTTTTTCATTAAGCTCTGTGGGAGGGCATTTTTACCTTAATATGGTAATGTGACACAAACTGTTTGTTATTAGGCTGATTCTCTCATTGACGCAAATTAGTTCTTTGTAAAATCTGGCTGGACTGCTTTCTGCATTTCATTTAGCTTATTCTGTGATAACCTCAGCAGAGCTGCTGCTGAATAAAGGTATATCAAGATACATCTTTAAATTCATAATTTAAAGTCTACAGCAATATATGTGGTAAGAGTTACATTTGTGTTGTGTTTTATTTAATAGATTCTAGTTTCAAATTCTGAATTTGAAATATTTACTCAACACATGGGCACAGGAGACCACTTCCTACGTAGAACCCCAGCAGCACAGA
>LOEQ01001255.1:273784-289084 GCA_001685075.1 Bramus lutescens
TGTTTTATTAAAATACATGATTGACAGAATACAGATAATTCTCCCGCACCATTTGTCTTTACGGCAGTTGCTGTTCTCAGACCCAGAAATCTCTCCCAACAATTAGCTCATAATCTGTACGGTAGGATGGTTCTCTGTGTTCACTCTGCTTAGGGATTATGAGATTTCTTAATCAGTAACTTCATAGTTTTCAACAAGTAGGAAACTTTTGTCCCTTACCTCTGCAAGGTTTTCTTCTTTCCATTTCTGGGTCTGTAAATATTTATAAACTAGATCACTTGGTAATTACCCCTAAGGTTATCAAACATATTTTTCAGTAGTTTTTTTTTTTCTGTGCTTTTTTTCAGGTGATTTCTTTTTTATTATTGTTAAATTTTTCAAACAATCCTTTCTCATTTTACATACCAATCTCAGTTCCCACTCCCTCCCCTCCTCCTGCTACCCCCACCTTCCCCCCATCCCACCCCACATCTACACCTCAGAGAGGATAATAGTTCTCATGGAGAGTCAACAAAGTCTAGCATATCACTTTGAGGCAGAACCAAGGCACTCTGCTCTATATGTAGGCTGAGTAGAGCATCCCTCTCAAGAGAATTGGCTCCAATAAACCAGTTCAAGTACTAGGGATAAAGCCTGGTCCCACTACCAGTGATTCCGCAGACTGCCCCAGCCATACAACTGTCATTCACATTCAGAAGGCCTAGTTTGGTTCTATGCCGGTTGCTCCACTGTCAGTCTGGAGTCGGTGAGTTCCCACTAAATGAGGTCAGCTATTCCTGTGGGTATCCCCATCATGGTCTTGACCCCTTTGTTCATATTATCACTCCTCCTTTTCAACTTGACTTCGGTAACTCTGCCCAGTGACTCACTATGGATCTCTGAATTTGTCTCCATCAGTTGATGGATGAAGGTTCTTTGATAACAATTAATGTAGTCATCATCTGATTAGAGGGGAGGGCCAGTTCAGGCACCATCTCCACTATTGCTTAGGGTCTTATTTGGGATCATCCTTGTGGATTCCTGAGAATTTCCCTAGTGCCAGATTTTTTGCTAGCCCACTAATGGCTCCCTCGATCAGGATATCTCTTTCCTTGCTCTCCCTCTCTGTCCTTCCCCCACCTTGATCATCCATTCTCTCATATACTCTTTCCTCCTCCCCTTCTCCCTTACTCCTCCTCTTCTTCCCTCCCTTGTACTCCACCCCCACACTCCCGATTTTCTCAGGAGAACTTGTCTATTTCCCCTTCCCAGGGTATCTGTGTATGTCTCTCTTAGGGTTCTCCTTGTTACCTAGCTTCTCTTGAGTAGTGGACTATAGGCAAGTTATCCTTTGCTTTATGTCTAATATCCACACATGAGTGAGCACATACTGCGTTTGTCTTTCTGGGTCTGGGTTACCTCATCAGGATAGCGTTTTATAATTCCATCCATTTGCCTGCCAATTTCAAAATATCATTTTTTTACTGCTGAATAGTACTCCATTATGTAAATGTACCATATTTTCTTTATCCATTCTTCAGTTGATGGGCATTTAGGTTTTTTTCCAAATTCTGGCTATTATGAATAATGCTGCTAAGAATACAGTTGAGTAAATATCCTTGTGGTATGAGTGTGCATGCTTTGGGTATATGCCCAGGAGCGCTATTGCTAGGTCTTGAGGTAGGTTGATTCCCAATTTTATGAGAAATCACCATACTTATCTCCAAAGTGGTTCTACAACTTTGCAGTCCCACCAGCAATGGAAAAGTGCTTCCCTTACTCCACATCCTCTCCAGCATAAGCTGTCATTGGTGTTTTTGATCTTAACCATTCAGACTGGGGTAAGATGGTGACTCAGAGTTGTTTCAATTTGCATTTCCAACAGTTAAAGATGTTGAGCAATTCCTTAAGTGTCTTTCGGCCTTTTGAGATTCTTCTGTTGAGAATTCTCTCTTTAGATCTGTACCACACTTTATAAATTGGATTATTTAGTATTTTGATGTCTAGTTTCTTCATTTCTTTATATATTTTGGCAATCAATCCTTTGTCTGATGTGGGGTTGGTGAAGATCCTTTCCCATTCAATAGGCAGGTATTTTGTCTTCTTGACTGTGTCTTTTGCCTTACAGAAACTTCTCAGTTTTAGGAGGCCATATTTATTTATTGTTGCCTTCAGTATCTGTGCTACTGGTAATATATTTTGGGAGTAGTATCCTTTGCCCAAGAATTCAAGGCCATTTTCCACTTTATCTTCTATGAGTTTCAGTGTGGGTGGATTTATATTAATATCTTTGATCCTCTTGGTTTTGAGTTTTTTGCATTGGGATAGATATGGATTTATTTGCATTCTTCTACATGCTAATATCCAGTTATGCCAACACCATTTGTTGATGATACTTTCTTTTTTCCCATTGTATAATTATAGCTTCTTTGTCAAAAATCAGGTGTTTATAGGTGTGTGGATTAATATCAGGGTCTTTGATTCAATTCCATTAGTCTATTTGTTTTTATGTCAACACCAAGGTGTTTTCATTACCATAGCTCTGTAATAGAGCTTGATGTCTTGGATGGTGATGCCTCTGGAAGTCCCTTTATTGTACGGATTGTTTTGGCTATCCTGGCTTTTCGGTTTTCCATATGAAGTTAAGTATTATTCTTTTGAGGTCTGTGACAAACTGTGTTGGTGTTTTGATGGGTATTGCAGTGAATCTGTAGGTTGCTTTTGGTAAGATTGCCATTTTTATTATGTTGATACTACTTATCCAAGAGCATGAGAGATCTTTCCATTCTCTGATATCTTCTTTAATGTTTTTCTTCAAAGGCTTAAAGGTATTGTCAAACACATGCTTCACTTCTTTGGTTAGTGTTGCCCCAACATATTATCGGTTATTTGTGGCTACTGTAAAGGGTGATGGTTCTCTGATTTCTTTCTCAGCCCTTTTATCATTTGTATAAAAAAGGGCTACTAGTTTTTAATTTTTTTTGAGTTGATCTTGTATCCTGGCAAATTAATGAAGGTGTTTATCAGCTGTAGGAGTTCCTTGGTAGAATTTGGGGGATCTCTTATGTATACTATCATATCATCTGCCAATAGCAAAAGTTTGAACTTCTTCCTTTACAATTTATATCCTCTTAATATACTTTTGTTTTCTTATTGCTCTAGCTAAAACTTTAAATACTATGTTGAATAGATATGGAAATAGTGGATTGTCTTGTTCTTGATTTTGAGGGAGTGGCTCTTAGTTTCTCTTCATTTAATTTTATGTTGGCTGTTGGCTTGCTGTCCATTGCTTTTATTATGTTTAGATATGTTCCTTGTATCCCTGATCTCTCCAAGACCTTTATCACGAAGCAGGGCTGGATTTTATCAAATGCTTTTTCAGCATCTAATGAGATGATGATATGTTTCTTTTTCCTTTCAGTTTATTTATATTGTGGATTACATTGACAGATTTTTCATATGTCAAATCATCTCTGTATCTCTGGGATAAAGCCAATGTGATTATGGTGGATGATTTTTTGATGTGTTCTTGGATTTGGTTTACCAGTATTTTATTGAGTACTTTTGAATCAATGTTAATGAGGGAGATTGGTCTGTGATTTTCTTTCTTAGTTACATTTTTGTGTGGTTTGGGTATCAGGGTAACTGTAGCCTCATAAAAGAGTTTGGCAATATTCCTTCTGTTTCTATTGTGTGGAACAATATGAGGAATATAGGTATAGCTCTTCTTTGAATTTCTGGTAGAATTCTGCTCTGAAACCATCCAGCCCTGGGGGTTTTTGGTTGGGAAACTTAATTACTGCATGCATTTTCTTAGGGGTTATAGGCTGATTTAAATTGTTCAACTGGTCTTGATTTAATTTTGTTATGTGGTACCTACCCATTGTCCATTTCCCTTAAGTTTTTCAATTTTGTGGAATACAGGTTTTTGAAGTATGATTTAATGATTCTCTGAATTTTCTCCATATCTGCTGTTATGTCCCCCTTTTCATTTCTGAATTTGTTAATTTCGATATTCTCTCTGTGTCTTTTGGTTAGTTTGAACAAGGATTTGTCTTGTTGTTGATTTTCTCAAAAAAACAGGTCTTTGTTTCATTGATTCTTTATATTCATTTCTTGGTTTTTATTTTATTGATTTTAGTCTTCAATTTGATTATTTTCTGTCATTTACTATTCCTGGGTGAATCTGCTTCTTTTTGTTCTAGAGCTTTCAGGTGTACTGTTAAGTCACTAGTGTGAGATTTCTCCACTCTCTTTAGGTAGATACTGAGGACTATACACTTTCTTTTCACCACTGCCTTCATAGTGTCCCATAGGTTTAGGTATGTTGTGCATTCAAGTTCATTGAATTCTAGGAAGACTTTAATTAATTTATTTATTTCTTGGCCTAGGGGGTGATTCAGTTGAGCATTATTCAGTTTCCATGAGTTTGCTGCCTTTCTGCTATTAGTATTATTGTTGAATTCCAACTTTAAACCATGGTGATCCAATCAGATACAGGGTTTTGTTTCAATTTTTTACTTATGTTGAGGTTTGCTTTGTTACTGAGGATGTGGTCAATTTTAGAGAAGCTTCCATGAGGTGTTGAGAAGAAGATATATTCTTTTGTGTTTGGGTGAAATGTTCTATTGATATCTATTATGTCCATTAAGTCATGACATCTTATTTTTCTGTTGAGTTTCTGTCTGACAGACCTGTCCCTTGGTGAGAGTGGGTTGCTCAAGTCTCCTACTATTAGTGTGTGGGATTGATGTGAGATTTAAGCTTTAGTAATGTTTCTTTTACATACATGGGTGCTCTTGTATTTGGGGAATAGATGTTCGGAATTGAAAATTCATCTTTTTTCCTGTGATGAGTATGAAGTGTCCTTAATCTCTTTTAATTGATTTTAGTTTGAAGTCTATTTTGTTAGATATTAGAATAGCTACACTGCTTGTTTCTTATGTCCATTAAATGGGGAAATAATTTCCCTACCCTTTACTCTGAGGTAATGTCTGTCTTTGAGGTTGAGGTATATTTCAACCTCAAAGGATGGATCCTGTTTTTATATCTATTACATTAACTGTGTCTTTTTATAGGTGAATTGATTCCATTAATATTAAGAGATATTAATGACCAGTTACTGTTAATCCATGTTATTTTTCAGTGGTAGTGTTTGTGTGTTTCCCTTCATTGGGGTTTGCTGGTGTTAGTTTATCTGTTGCCTGTGTTTTTATGGGTGTAGTTAATGCCCTTAGGTTGGAGTTTTTCTAGTACTTTCTGTAAGGTTGAATTTGTGGATAGGTATTGTTTCAATCAGGTTTTGTCATGAAATATCTTGTTATCTCTATCTATGGTGACTGAAAGCTTTGCTGGTTATAGTAGTCTGGGCTTGAATCCATTATTTCTTAGTGTCTGCAGCACATCTGTCCAGGACCTTTTATGATTTTAGGATTTCCATTGAGCATTTGGGTGTAATTCTGATAGGTCTGCATTTATATGTTACTTAACCATTTTTCTTTGCAGCGCTTAGTGTTCTTTCTTTATTCTGTATGCTTAGTATTTTGATTATTACATGGCAAAGGAACTTTTTATTTTGGGCAAGTCTATTTGGTGTTATGTAAGCTTCTTGTGCCTTCGAAGGCATGTCCTTCTTTAGGTTTGGAAAGCTTTCGTCTATGATTTTGTTGAATACATTTTCTGTGCCTTAGAACTAGAGTTCTTCTCCTTCTTCTATCCCTTTTATTCTTATAGTCTTTTCATGGTGTCCCAGATTTCCTAGATATTTTGTGTTAGGAATTGGTTGAATTTAACATTTTCTTTGACCGATGAACATATTTTGTCTATTGTGTCCTCAATACCTGAGATTCTCTCTTCCATATCTTGTATTTTGTTGGTTATGATAGTTTCTGGTTGTTTATTCATATTTTCCATTCCCAGAATTCCCTCAGGTTGTGTTTTCATTATTACCTCTATTTCAATTTTCAAGTCTTGAACGGTTTGAACTGTTTGCTTCACCTGTCTGATTTTTTTTCCTTGGTTTTCTTGGGTTTCTTTGAGAGGCTTATTGATTTCTTCCAATTTTTTGTTTGTCTTTTTGTCCATATCTTTAAGGAAATTTTTTCTTTCCTCTTTACAATCTTCATAAAGTTATATTTAAGGTCGTTTTCTTCTATTTCTTCTGGGTTGGAATGTTCAGGTCTTCCTGTTGTATGCCCAGTATTTCTAGTGTTGCCATGTCGCTGTTTAGGTTGTTGAATATATTCTTGCATTGGTGCCTGCCCATCTCTCCCTCCAATTGGTGAAGTCAGTGTCTCTGCCTGTTGCTCCAATCCTAGTAGTTGGTGTCTATGTCTCAGGGATCCTTTTGTTGACCTACTGTTACAGTTGCTTGGTCCACTCTGTGCAGTCGCTGTCTGTGTCACAAGGAGTCTCTGAAGTTTCTTGAGATGCGTTGGTTTGGGGGCAGAATGGGACTTGTAGATTATTGGATCCAACTGGGGGTTGTTGGAGCAGCCTGCCTGCAGAAGGCTTGCCTGATGACCTGCTGTTGCAGCTGAGGCAAGTGGGGGCAGGGTCCAGAGTTTTATTCTGGAGCCTAAGGCCTAGAGACTGGGCTGTTCACCTGGGGGAGGGGTAGTCATTTACCTCCTGGTCCTCTCTGTGCAGTCACAGTATCTCACACTGAGGTCTCTGGGGATGGGTGGGTTTGGGGGAGAAGTGGGATTTTTTAGATTACAGGATCTGATTGATGGGGAGTGTTGGAGCAGCCTCTATTTTGGGTGATTTTCTTCTAAAATGAATTCCTGTGAAATTCTCTTCCAAGATAACCACACCATTGCACATTCTGTTTTATTTTCTCTTGTTAAGATTTCTCTACTACTCTCAAGGTCATGGGGAATCATTATAATCAAAGCATTTGCACCAATGCTGCCATCTCTCCCTTTCTAGAACTGTTTCTGCTGAATGACTTTTCTCTGGGTGAGCTACAAAGCTTACCAGGCTTTACCAGGCATGGCATGTTGTGAATGTTAGGATGCTGAGACAGGTTTTGTTGTTTTCCTTTTAAGATGTTTATGGTTTGGTTATGGTTTAGAATGATGATCTCTGAGTCTTCTTTTTCAGTTATTTCAGGGAAGATAGAAAGCCTTCACTTTGAGAAATCTTAGCTCCGCTTCTCTGCTGATACAGACTTTCCTCTGAGCTTTCTTGACTATATTATGTGCTCAGTAAAGCATCTCTGCTCTACTTGATGACTCTCCCAGCGTAAGAATCATGTGCACTATTCCTCATATTTCCCACAGGTTTTTCTGAACCTAGAAGATATTCCTAGCTTGGACTCATGGGGCTTCACAGTATGGGTACATATTTGCAACCAAGTATTACAGAATCATTAGTTACATTCAAGGTTTTGTAAGAATTTCTTTACATTGTATCTATATCTCATGCTAACTGTTGCTACATCTTCCAGTTTGGGTTACTGTCTCCCTAACTTTGATTGGAATGCCATGTTTGTTTTCATTTTCCCATTACTTTGTTACAAAGTTCAGAAGTTGCCTCCAAATAAGAATCACAACTGGTTTGATTCTTTTCTTTAGAACTATTAATCTAAGCTGTCCAGTTTCTAAAATTGGGTGGTTTCTCAAAAACATTTTCTCCTGTCTTATGATTGTTTGTTTCTAAACAAATGTATTGCCATTCCCCTGTGGCCAGAATCAGAAATCCTCTAGATTTCAAACATGGCTTCTTATGCTGTGATTTCACTCTGGTGACATAGAAGGTTTCCTATACTATTTTTATGCCTATTGAGTAAAATAACCCTAGGTGTTTGCTTTCTCTTATTGCATTGACTTTCTATATTGTCAAGAAAAATCTAAAACATTATTTGACCTATATGTTTGTTGACTATATGAAGCTACTTGGGTGATAAGAATATGTCCACTCACAATTATATTTATCAGGAATGTTGCCTTCAGTTTCTGTCCATCAAGAAAATTAATTCTAAATGTTAGTGAAAATACAATTTTTTTTTTTTGCTTTTTGAGACAGGGTTTCTCTGCATAGCTCTTTGGTGTCTATCCTGGAACTAGCTCTTAGTGAAAATAGAAGTTTATCATTATGGCTTTATTATAATTAATTGAAGAAAACTGATGGAGTATTTCATTGTTGTTGACTTTTGACTCTTCAGAGTTTATGCACCTTTGAATTTTAATTAAAATCAAGTTGATGCGATAAGTTCTTTTTTATTTTCATTTTTTTATTAAAAATTTCCACCTCCTCCCATTTCCCTCCCATCCCCCNGACCGCGTACACGGGTCAGGAATGCACTAACCCTTCCGATGGATGGGCTTGCTGTAGTATCAGTGCCCTTGTTGGCCAGGGGACCTCGCAGACAAAGGATCTGCCTTGCTGCCAGCAGGCTATTGAAACAAAGGGACTCCCACCTCCTTGAACTCACCCCAGTCCTAGTGCCCAAACAGCGATGCGATAAGTTCTTATATGAAAAGTGCCTAGACCATGGTTTTCAACACAACTGTGCAGTGGGGTGGTTAGTACTCAGTCCAAATCTGGAAGTAAATGAGCTCCAGATCCAACAAGCAGGAGATCATCATGTTATTTACCCTGAAGTAGAGAAATGGGGAAATAGCCTTGAAATTCAGAGTAGAAGACTCAGCATCTCATAGAATCAGTAAGCAGCTAGTTTAAATACCTGCTCCAGTGGAGTCAGAATATTTTCCAGATGCAAGTGGTAGGTACATAGATTATTCTGTACATGTGGTTTCTCAATAGTGTTCATGCCTTTATAGTAAAACTCAACTAAAACAATTTTGAGTACAAAGTTGACACATACTGACAGAGATTGATAAGAATATCCAAATATATTTTGACTTTGACACAAATCCTATATTCAAGGATGCTCTTAGTCTAATAATATTTATAAATTACATGCATAGTGAAGTCATTCTAAGCAAATTTATTGAGATAAACAGAAAAATATTACTGCAACATGTTTATAGTAATTTCTAACTTAACCTTTTGGCAACATTAACAGTGATTTAGCATAAGCTCATTTTTAAATTTCTAGGCAAATGACGCAGGAGTGAGGATGCCACAGTAGGTCAATGGATGGAGGTACTACAAAAACAGCATGTGCAAAGGCACCTACACTTTCTCTTCTCCCTTGTGATTAGCTTTAGGACATTTTCTTAAGCAATACCAATTATGAGGGATGATGGATTCAGCCTCATTTCTTGTCTTTTGTTCTACAGTTAAAGCTTCAGTTGTTTTCTTGACCAAGCTAAAATAAAACAGATGCAAGTAAATCAGACAAAGATGTGAATTTGGCACATGAGTAGAGATAGGGTAGAATTAATGTTGTTCCTTATTGTTTAGTTAAGCATTGTTAAACATATTCTGTTACTATGATCAAGGGGCAATGCTTCGGTAGTAAAACATTTGCTAGTTTTGAAACTGAAATAGGAAAAACATTAGAAAATGAGCTAAGTACACAGAAACTTAGTACTAAAATCTCATAATTCTGAATAATAGGGCAATATGTTTACTAACTCATTCAAGAGCTATGTATGCATGTTTGTATGTATATATATATTATATCTAATGTGCTGGTTGACTTGGTTTATATGTACACTACCTCAGAACATAATGGTCAGCATCCTAATTTACTGTGCAATGAATTGTTATTTTAGAATGCATTGGTGTTTTAAAAGAAGAGTAATTTCAAAATATGTCAATAGGAAAAATGTATCTAAAATTAGTATGTCATTGCTTGAATGTTGTTTTCATCAAGATTCCTAGGAAGAAGAGCCATTGGGATATACATAGAATTAATTAAAGGCACTAGCTCATATGATATGGAAGCTGACATATCTTAAGATGCATGTCTCTACCTACAGTGATTGAAAGGTTTCTGGGTATAGTAGTCTAGGCTGGTATCTGTGGTCTCTTAGAGTCTGCAGGAACCTGTCAAGGCCCTTCTGGTTTTCAGAGTCTCCATTGAGAAGTCAGGAGTAATTCTAATAGGTCTCCCTTTATATGTTACTTGTTTATTCCCCTTTGTAGGTTTTAATATTCTTTCTTTGTTTTGTATGTTTATGGTGAGGGGACTGGTTCATTCTATTTGATGTTCTGTAAGCTTCTCATACCATTATAGGTATCTCCTCCATTAGTTTAGGAAAATTTTCTTCTGATTTTGTTGAAAATATTTTCTGTATCTTTGAGCTGAAATTCTGCTCCTTCTTCTATTACTACCATTCTTAGATTTTGTCTTTTCATAGTATCCCAGATTTCCTGGATGTGTTTTGTCAAAACTTTTTTAGATTTAGCATTATCTTTGACTGATGTGTCTATTTCTTCTATGGTATCTTCAGTGACTGAGATTATCTCTTCTATCAACCTTATTCTGTTCGTGATACTTGAATCTGTATTTCCTGTTCACTACCTCGAGTTTTCACCTACTGAATTACTTCAGTTTGTGTTTTTATTGCTTCTATTTCCATTTCCAGGTCTTGAATACTTTTATTCATTCCTGTCAACTGATTTTTTCTTGATTTTCTTGGCATGACTTCCTCCAATTGTTTTGATTGAATTTCCTTGATTTCCTTAATAGATTCATTCATTTCCCCCTTAAGAACCTCTACCATCTTCATAAAGTTGGTTTTAAGGTTGTTTCTCAGGTGCTTCAGCTGTATTGGAATATTCCAGGCTTGCTGTAGTGGACTCTGGTGGTGACATATTGTCCTAGCTGTTGCTGTTTTGTGCTCTTACACTTGTATTTAGGCATTGGATTTGGAGTGCCTACAGGTCTAGGTGCAGATTTATTGATTTGTCTTTGTTGCGTGGGTATTTTATTCCTTGGTTTCTACTTCTTCTCTAATCCTTTGGTTATAGTGGTCTATGATTGAATAGAGGTTCTCCGCCGTGTTGGAGGCTGGACTTCTGATGATGTGGATGGCCTCTGGTTCAGAAAGAGGTTGCTATCCAAGTTTGGGGCTGAAGTTCTGGCTATGTTCAGGTCCTCTGATCTGGCTGGAGGTCCTCTGGGGTTCAGGATGCTGGTCTGGCCTCTGATGGGGAGGAAAGGTCAGCCAAAGGTGTTAGTTTGTGTTTTCTTTATTAATTCTGTTTCCATTTTCAGGTTTTAAACAGTTTTATTAGTTTCCCTAAACTCTTTTTATTTTTTTGGCTTTCTTTAAGGGATTTATTAATTTCCTCTTCCAATTTTTGTTGGTCTTTTCCTCAATTTCTTTAACACTTTTATACATTTCCTCTTTAAGGACCCCAATCTTCCTAAAGTTGATTTTAAGGTCTTTTTCTTGTGCTCCATCTGTGTTCGAATACTCAGGCCTTGCTCTAGTAGGATAGCTGAGCTCTGGTGGTGACATATTGCCTTGACCCTTGTGATTGTGTTCTTATGCTGATGTCTAGGTGTCTGGATATGGGGTAATCATAAGTCTAGGTGCTAATAGAAATTGTTTTGTTGATTGGGTGTTTTATTCCTTGGTTTCTTTTTCCTCTCTGGTCTTCTGGCCAGTGTGGTATTCTCTTTGTTTTTAAATATTAGTTTCTATGATGGAAATAGAAGAAAAAAATCAGAAGCATAGAAAGGATTATTTATTTTTATCTCTTTTCATTTATCTTTCCATATAATCTATTTTAAATAGAATATTAAAATAAAATTAAACACCTGATAATTTAAATGAATACTAAAATTCATACTAAGGAAGAAGGCGATTATAACAAGAATATACAGAAAATAACGTTTTATAATACAGGCATGGACCTATTTAAGAAGTAGATACTGACGTATTAAAATTCTTTTCTAACAGAATTCTGTTTCTAGCTTATTGCCTTTTCTAAGGAACATTTTTTGTTCCCATGGAGAAAGAATATGATTCATCAATAACAGCTCAGTGAGATTTAGTGAGGCTTTTGTGTAACACTTTTTGTTTTTTTCTATTAAAACCGCTTAAATGTCTGTACATAAGGCAGGATTTAATCTCTTTCTAGTCCTTATTCTTATTACCCAATAGCAAAAATAAGTTTACAAGATATATTATGCTAAAAAGCCAAAGAATTTATCATATTAATTAAAACAAATTAAAAATGCTTCCTTCAACATAGACATGGGGTTCTCACCTTAATCTGGCATGTAGAAGGTGGAAACAGGAGGATCAGAAGTTCAAGACTGGCCTGGGCTACATAACACCTTGTCTCAAAAAGTATCTCAGGATTAAAAACTAAAGGTAAATTATAATGTATTTAGTATTTCATGTGCAAGTGTGGCCAAGGTAATGACATACACATAGTAAATACCGAGATGTAACCTGTTATATTATCTCATAAAAGAGTAAAAAATGTACAAATCATTAACTTTTTAGAATTCTCTCTACTACTTGAGAATTTTTGAAATTGTGTAAGAGTTCAATAATTTTATATCTTTTATTTTAATCGTGCTGTGAGGCTAACATTAATAGCTCTCTTCACATATGTCAAACGAATACATGGCTACTATTCTTAGCAAATAATTTTGATTTCTAGTTATCGTCCATAAAATATGTTTAAAACTTTGCATTTTATTGAAATTCCTTCAACAAACAGGAAACTAAAACAAGTATTTTTGAAGTTAAGGAATGTGTAAAAATATCCAAATTGCTTTAAAACAGTGGTTCCCAATCCATGGGTTCTGACATTCTTGGGGGGTTCTCATATGCATATCAGATATCCTGCATATCAGATACTTATATTATTATTCATGACAGTAGCAAGATTAAAGTTACAATGTAACAGTGAAATAATTTCATGACCAGGGGCCACCACAACATGAACAGTATGGAAGACAATCTGTGTTTATTAGAGCTCCCCACTTCATCTTCTTCCCTCCATTTTAGGATCATTTGGTCACTGCTGCCTGTTGACTAGAGATCTCTGCCGCACATACATTCTTCATGGAAAGTGCTGTCTTACTTAGTCATGTTCCCATGGCTACCATTTTGTGCCTCGGGGAGTGCTTTAGAAACATAGTCCCAGTCTAAGAGGTAAAGAATGAGTGAACAAGATCCAAAGAATGTGGGAGGAAGGAAGGACACCTTGATGGTGTGGTGAAAACAAAGTTTAGGACTCGAGGTTCAGGCTGAGAAGGATTCTTTGGATTTTGTTGGGGCTTTTTATTTGTATGTTTTGGGGGTGCTGGGGAGAGTTTGCACTTATTTACTTTTTAGTTGATACTCTCAAACATAAAAGCATCAGAAAAAAATTGAAAAGAAACTACCCATGTTTAAGTTTTAACAGCTTTTCATATTTTATGAAATTTGTCACAAGTACTCTTTGCTCTTCTCTGTTGATAAATGCAAATCCCATGCATAAGACTGTTCTGTTTCACAGATGTTTGTGAGTGTGTGTGTGTATAGATATATATGCATAAATACATAGGCCTATATACATATATGTGTACATGTGTTTGTATATGTGTGTGTTCAGTGGCCATATGTGCTGTTACATGATAATGATATAAAAACTGAGGAAGCAGAATCTAACGTAGTTCCCTAGATCCCTGAATACTCACATTTTCCAGTTAATCAAAGACTCCATGGGTACCATTCTTAAAGAGTGTGAAAAGGTAATGAACATCCAAAGTCAGAATACCTTGGAATAATCTAAATACACATGTCACTTGATCTAGAGGCCAGAGTCAGAAATATAGATTAAATATGAAATATCGGGGGGGGGTGTTGAGAGCACAATCGTTCAAGAGTATCTCGAAGGTTGAAGGAGCGTGGTGGTAAGGGGTGGGATTTGTGCATCGTTCTGGTCAAAAACAAGTTAGAGAGTGAGGACTTCAATTATAAAGCCACAGAGAAGTTTTCTGTGTCCACAACTTGTATCATATTGAGCACTACATGACAGAAAGGAAGCCATGCTGAGACCATGATTTCAACAGTTTAAGACATGACCAGAGAACCAAGCCATGTTATATGAATGTGACATTCCCAATCTACTGAAAAATTGGTTTTATTTCCAAATTTTGTGGTAGCTTGACAACTGTGGAAACTTACAGAACAATGAAACTATATATATTTATATATAGCTATAATATAAATACCAGAAAACCACTTTAGAACTCTTAAAAATAAAATCACCATACCATTGTAATGATGCCTAATACAATTAACAAGAGAGCTTACTAAGTTCAATATATAGGGTATTAAAGGACTGGAAATCTTGACCGTTGTGTACTGTGTTCATCAGATTTTCATGGCTCAACAATGACAACTAACAAAGTGTGCCTTTTGTGCTATTGAGAATCAAATGCAAACAACTTACATAAAGATTTGAATCAAATCTCTATAAAACCTGAAGTCTGTCTGTAATTCTGGAATTAATCAGTTTCAGTGTTATAATCAAACCACTATTGAGACTAAATTACTTAGAGCATGTTGAATCCTGTCAGAATTATCTTCTTTTCATTGGTGAGTTTTGAATGGGTTCAGTGAGTCATTCATTTAATAGTAAGTGTGTGGCATTGGCATCACTGAATACATGCCTCATCCAAAGATACCTTTACTCTCCCAGTCTCTTTGATAACAACCTAACACATCCTCAGGTACTCCTTGCAACTCAAAGTTGTTCTTGCCTTTTCTCAACTGAATTGGAAAAAGATTTATATACCTATGGAAAAGAGCAATGTGTCTTTATTCTGATAATAATTTCATAGGTGTTTGGCTGGTTATTTTCAGAACTTTGGAATTTCATTATAAAATTATAAAGAGCCTCGTTTTCTAAGCATTTTTTTCTGATAAATTCACTTTTCAACTATAAACTCTTGGTCAAAATCAGGATAAATCTCACTGGACATTTCTTAAATTGTAGCCATGTGTACCCTGGAACTGAGTCCCTGAAGTACTGTGATTCTTTCAGGATCTTCTTTAGACATTATTGCCTTTGGAAAGCCTTTCAAGATTCTGTGGACACAAGACACTTTGTGTATCTCATTTGTACTAATTAATCCCTAATTCCTGAAACCACACAATTGCTGATTTCCAGGCTTGACTCTTGCAAGCTGTGGCCCATCCTAGTTTAGGGCAGATATTTTGTGTATGTTTGTTAACAACAGAAGCTATGGCAATTGACATTGCTTTGAACATAGAGAAATCAACACTCAAGCTTGATGTGTTAGAATATTTACAAAAATTGCTCTAAATTTGTGAGTCACGGGTTTTATAAAAGTTTTTCAAATAATAAAATTATATCCAAATAATTATATAGCCTGAATGTGTGTGAATGTGTGTGTGTGTGTGTGTGTGTGTGTGTGTGTGTGTGTGTGTG
>LOEQ01001255.1:298911-319729 GCA_001685075.1 Bramus lutescens
TCTCTCTCTCTCTCTCTCTCTCCCTCCCTCCCTCCCTCCCTCCCTCCCTCCTTCCCCTTCCTCCCCACTCTTTCTCTAGTAGTCAAATGAATGTTTGGGTCATACTCCGATAACTTTAAATTCATTAGATCTATCAAAGCAAGCTTACGTGTCATGTGTTGGCTCTACCCTTTCTTACACAGAACAGCATTTTTTTCCTTCTGGTTTTATGTTTCTGTAAGTATCATATCGCCTCAAGGAGCTTTATCCTTATACAAGTGAGCAGTACTTGACAGAATATAAACTTCAATGACTCGACTTCTCTAACTTTTTAAATAAATATGCATATGCATTAATTACATATGAAAGGATGCACAAATTATAGTCCAGCTTCCATGATTAGAAGGGCCTTGTGAATAATTTCTCTTCTCTGTAGAATTTGTAAAGCGTAATGACTGGTATTTTGCAACTTCCTCATTCTGTGCAGTATCCCTTTGCAGAGCAGAAGCTCTGTGCTTTTGCCACTTGTGAAGAGAGTCTGGCAGAGAACAGAGCTCTCGGAGGTGCTGCTCCTCAAACAGGGATGGAGCAGACAGACCAGCAGCAGTAAACAAGTCCCAGAGGTAAGAAGAACATGTTACTTGTTACTTTTAATTGTATTGTTTGGATTTCTATTTCTATGCCAATGATACAATGTTATGCATGCTGGCTACATGACAAACTAGCCTGTGTAAGCCTGGTACTCCTCTCATGTAAATAGTAGAAATTTTTAAATGGACAAAGTTTAAGCAATTTCCTAAGTTTTAACTTCAAATGTAAGCTTTTACTAAGCTGTAAAAAAAAAGAAAAAGTTCCTCTTTTACCTAAAAGTTATTTTAGCTACAAAATAAAAAAAAAAATCTGTCTTCCTTATTTATAGGTAACCCTACATACAACTACCCGCTGGATAAGCTTTTGAATTAATAATAAATTCAAGTGTTATTTTTCCTCCACAAGTTGATTCCTAACATTCAAAAATCCCCCAACAGTCTCTTATTCTTTACATCCTTCATTTATTAAACAGTTTTCTTAAAAGAATATATTTCTTTTTACCTGCTATAAAAACAATGTTATTTAACATGCAGTATTTGGGATTTTTTCATATTATTACATTATGATACTTAAATTTTGAAAAACGATTTGAAATGTAAATCTAGTACATGAATTTAAAATCAAAATGAGTAAATTTAACTTTCCTAATAATGGTTTGTATTTATGATACTTAATAGAGAAAAAATCCAGAACAAAGATAATTCATATTAGTAATTACAAATCAAACTACATTAGTTTTATGAGTCAAATCTGAAAACAGTGTAAGTCATGAAGAAAATATCCTTTTCCCATTTGTGCCAGTGTGAGAAGCTGGCTGTCCAAGCAAACTCTAACAGTGTATTCAAATATGCAAACTTAATAATCTTCCTTTTAGGACCTCTTGGTTTCCTCAAACAAACTCTATTTAACAGGGTATTCAACATAGAAACATAGCACTCTTCCTTTGAGGACCTCTTGGTTTCCTTAAGTTTGCTAAAAACCCTTTATAGCACACTGAAGTTAACAAACATAGATTAGGAAGAACAATGGCGCTCACTCAAGAGCGCTGTTCAGTTACACGACTGTGGTTTGCTTGCATGGTTTGCCTGCAGAAATTCACAAAACTTAAGTAATTTAAGGAAACAACATACATTACATATTCACTGTTTGAGATTTGCTGAAATAAACATCCAGACTTGCCTATCTGAGATCACATTTAATTTTACTTTTAAAATAGACAATCATGGCCTCCAGCAAAGAAAGCCCACACTATCTCATTTCTTGCTGGATCTCGTTTTTAGTGTTTCTGAGCAGTGATGTCTTCCTGGTTCCATTGCAGCTTCTGGTACCTATTGACTTTTTAAAACTATTTTCACATACTAGGTCCTAATTGTAGTCACTGTTTTGTTTTATTTTGATTTTTTTTGTTTTGTTTTTCAATGATAGACTCAGGAAAGCAAATGTTTCGCATTGTAAATTCAGGAAAGTAATTGATAATGAAAGTTGGACATTTTAACCAGAACTTAAAGTAAGTTGATAGTTGAGAATCCCATAACATTGTGCCTCTTTATCTTTAAGTCTCATACACTAACTCAATAATACCTCTATTCAAATTTCGTTATGTTACTGCGACAATACTATTTCGAATGTCTACTTTATCAATACCTGTATTTTCAAATATCTGTACATTTAACTATGAGATATCTAAATATCATGAACTACTAAGTATTCTGAGGATGTGATACGTTATGAGACACTACCGTGTATATTGGATATTGTATAAGAACCAAGAAAAAGTTATGGAATAAGCTGATCACCGCTGTAACTCAGGGCAGTAAACAAAGGCCAAGGCTGTAGAGAACATGCTGTCTTATACGCAGTGCAGATTCGTTGTTGATGTGAATTATTATAAGTCTGAATTAGCAGCCTGATTCTAGATTGTGGAACATAAGTTTAGAATTTCTTCTTTGAAAACAATCTATTTACAGACAGGAAACATGAGTGCTTGACTGGCTGTTTCCAGGAGACATGTGAACGTTGAAGGGACATTCTGGACAATATTAGCATTGTGTTTCTTCTCTTAGAGACTCACTTAAGCAGGACATTTAGAGTCTGTCCCCGAATCAAAATGTTTTCAGTGGATTTAGAAAGAATATTGTAATATATTTCCAGAAACAAATTTTAACTTTTGAGAAAGATAAACACACACACACACACACACACACACACACACTTACACATTTTAGTGTTTCATTAGACTCCATTCATGTGATACAATTTTTGGAGATATAAATGGTTGCTGAAACTGCATAAATGCTGTAAACAAAATCATAAGACCTGGTTTGCAACATGTAGGAGATGCTTCAAGGATGTGCGAGATCAAAGCCCCAGAGTTGATACTGATTAGCTCAGAGTGAGGTGTTTCTTTTCTTTCACACACTGACCAGCCCCAAATTGCCCATTGTGTAAGAAAGTGACCTGCTTGTCATGAGTGTTATCCCACCCTAACCAGTAGCCAAATGTATTTTTCAAAAATTATTTTACTTGGAAACACTAAGACTATTTTTTTTGTATAAATGGGTAGACTTCCAAAAGAACACTGGAACACTATGAATCTCCTCTTTCTTCCTTTCTTCCTTTCTTTCTTCCTCCCTCTCTCCCTTTCTTTCTCTTTCTTTCTTTCTTTCTTTCTTTCTCTCTTTATTTTTTCATTTTTTCTTTCATATTTTGTTTTTTCCTTCATTTAGCCATTATCACATGTGCAAGAATAGAGAGAAGAAACTACATTGTCTGATAGAATATGATTTATGTGCACACAAAGGGAAATGACTTGGCTTGAATTTAGAAATCTCTGCTTTAAAATATTTGGGTCTTTTGCTGGGCAGTGGTGGCGCACACCTTTAAATTTCCCACTAGGCAATCAGAGGTGGGAGGATCTCTGAGTTTGAGGCAAACATGGTCTACAGCATGAGTTCCAGGACAGTCACAGCTACACAGAGAAACCCTATCTTGAAAAACAGAAGAAAAAAAAAAAGCATGGGTCTTCTAGTTTTTCAAAACCACATAACCTTGAACATTCTCATTTTTTATTAATGCATCTTACAAGTAAGTGCCAAACCTTAACATATTTAAATGTATACAATATGTTCTGAATAAATAGCAACATTATTATGTTTACAGAAATGTGCACTGTGAATAAATGCATTCAAAGAATGGGAGTATCAACTTACTAAATTATTTTTGTAAAAATAAGATATAAGCAAGCCCATTTTGTTACTGAATATATCCATCTTTACAAATTCAAAGCCATAGAGTCTATTTTACACATCCAAGCTGTAGTAAAAAAGTTGAAAGCATTATATCCTGGCTTTTACATTTTTAAAAAAAGTAAATTTTCTTTTGGGAATGACCATTACATTTTCTTGGTTCTTAGAGTTAATGTTGTCCATGTTCCTTTCAGTTTTATTTTCTTCATTATAAAAAAACCTGAAAATGGTTTTCAGTTTTTTATTTGATATACTTTTTCTTTTAATATTACTGAGAAAAATACTCCTTTTTTATTTTAAAATCTAAATCCAAGGGTATAGAATTGATAACTTCAGAAATGTCATAAGTAAATGAGAATGAAGTTAGCCTGTTGGCATGAGCACCTGAATCGGAACAACATTCCTTCCCTGTTAACATGGCGTTTACAGATATTTATTTCATTGTGAGCCTTCACTTTTGCCTTATTATGTTTCTACCACATCCTTGAAACTCTTTTCACCTTGGAAACAAGTGCTGTCGTGTGGTCTCTGGGAATATCATTGCAGCCGGTTGTGATTCTGGATAAACATTGTAGAAACTCATGAGCACACCTCAATTCACTTCATTGGTTTTTTTCATAAGAAAATATTCTAAGCGAGTTATTTTGTCCATTTCTTTCATGGCAGAACGACCTGAATGAGAAGAAGGTGCTCTTCTTAGTAAGGCTGCCAAGCAAAGAGAATTTATCTGCTTCAAATACTCACCAGCAACTTTTGCTCACTATTTTTTTTAACTTTTACTTATTTTCAAAGTCGTGACTTGAGTGGTTCACACGTGTAATCCCAGAGAATCACTATGATTTTTGAGACCGCCCAGGCTATGAGGTCAAGGCTGGATAAAAAGTGGGAGCAGGCCTTTAAAACAGAAAGTAAAAAATAATTCCAAGCTTGAAAGTATCATAAAATAGTTAAATGGGCATCTGTGCATCTTACTCTTTTTGTCTCATAACGCAAGTTTCTTTCTGTCAGTATTCCTTTTGTTCTGCCCCTCTAAGAAGTTCCTTGACTTCTGTGTGCAGTCACTAAGTGTACAGTCTTTCTTAGCAGATATATACAAGCTCTACTTCATAAATCTGTGCTGAGAGCTACTTTTCTCTAATCTCTCTCCCTATTTAAGTATTGTAGTTAAATAATATCATTTATAGCGTTATCCCTCCAGTAATCAATTCAATCAAGAGTTGACGATCACATTTAATTGTTACTTCTCTTTTTGTTTTTTTAATTGGCAAATAAAATTACTTATATTTATTGTGCACAACATATTGTTTTAAAGTATGTGTATATTTGGAATGGATAAGTCTAGGTAATAAGTCTATATATTATTCCACATATTTATTTTATTTTATTGTTAAAGTACTCAAGTTACACTTTCTTGGCAATTTCCGCAGATACGATACAATGCAACTAACAGTCATTATGCTAAATGTTTTGTCTTCTTGCTCTCTTTGGCTTGGAAAAATTTCTAATTTATCTTTGGTAAAATTAAAGAATTTAAAGGATATAATCTTTCGCCAACATTTTTCTTTACCTTTTAAAATTCTTGTAAAACACCTATATTTAACTGATATATAAAACAGAAGCTGTACACACCTAAGATATGTCTTACATGTAATATGTTGGTACATGAATAAATTGTGTAATCTTCAAATCAGGGTAAGCATATCAATCTCAAATACTTATTATTTCCTTATGGGGAAAGTATTCAAAATCTCTTCTGGTAATTTTTTATAACAATACATAACTATTATCCATAACATTCTTAATTTGGCTGGCATGTTTCCGTGGAGTGTGTTTCTGGTATTGCCTCCTGTTTGGGGTGATCATACATTTTCTGACATCACCTCCTATGTGGAATGGCCATACATTTCTGATGGCACTTCTTGTTTGGGGTGCATACATTTTCTGACATCACCTCCTGTTTGGGGTGCATACATTTTCTGACATCACCTCCTGTTTGGGGTGGCCGTACATTTTCTGACATCACCTCCTGTTTGGGGTGCATACATTTTCTGACATCACCTCCTGTTTGGGGTGGCCACACATTTTCTGCTGGCATCTTGCAGAGGTGTGAATTTTCCCTTCTGCTAACCTATGGAAAGGCACTTATGCTCTCTTCTCCCGCATGGACAATGTCAATTTTGCTGCTTCCCCAAGGTATTGCATACATTTCCCCATTATATAGTGACAATTTTCCAACAAAAACTTTCCTCTGGATGTAGTATTTACTGATACTCTTTCTAATGCAATCTTTATAATGAAGTTTAACAAGCCCTAATCTTGCAAAGGCACCACCTTCTAACTGGGGTGCTTCCTCTATCTATGCTTGTGTGTGGTTTCCAAGTCACTGTAGACCAAAGAATCTTTTCTTCCACACTTGTTCATTTATGTCTTGGTCTATGTGGCCGGTATAAATTCAAGGAACTTCCAGATTTTGCCATGACTTGTGATTCTTTATTGCCTAAATTATTTGCTGTCAAGTTTTATACATTTGACCATCAGAACATCATTCATTTGGGCTTCTATGTCGTGATGACACTCATCTACCATATTAGTGTGCTTTTTCTTTTGGCGTAAAAGTTACCCTAAGCTGCTACGACTTCCTTATGGTTGGATTTCTAGAGTCATTCATCATTTCTTTGGTTGGTGGCGCTATAAGACATGGTACCTGCCACTCTCATGGTTTTGTTCCATGACTGTTGCGGTGGATTATAATAGTGTAGGTGCATATGTGCAAACACAAACATATAAGTATATATGCATTTATCAAAATACATATGTGAAAACTTTCCTATCTGTGCATACATTCCTATATATTTTGGGTAATCTGAGCTCATTCTGTATTATTAGGTAAATCAATCTTCATAGGGCTTTTTTCTTACCATCTCCTTTGTATGTTTTATTCTTTCATGGGCAGACCCCTGTGGCCGGACAAAATTGGCATGCTTATACATTGACCCTGTTCTATACAATACAGGGAGAATAATTTCAGAATTTCTACTGAAAAGAGAACCTAGAGATTCTGTGCACTTGTTTGCCGTCCTCCCCACTACCACCAGATAGTTGTTTACAAATTACTTGGCTCAATGCTTCCTTCCTATGTTCTGCTCCCTTTCTTATCAGGGTAACTCTACTATTAATTAAGCTTGTTTTGATTTAGTTCTATTTTAGGGAGATTTTAGCATTCATATTCTTCTTGATTTTATTTTTAGTTTCATTAATTTGTTGTGTTTTCTTTGTTTTTCAACTTGAAACAACAACTTGCCACAGCCAATTATACTAATAACTCAATACATCTGACTTAAATATTGTGGCTATAATTCAGCAAAACCTGCTTATTTGTTGGGATTTACTTTTTATTTTAATGTTTTTATGTTAACATGTTTATATTTTATATTAGCTCAAATTGTTATTTTGATATTGCAAAAAAGTAATCTCCAAAAAATAAAATGAATACCTATAGCCTTAATGGAAAACTTTATAGATTTATCATGCCCCAGTTTTTTTTTTTACTCTGAATGTGCACATGGACTCACATTTGCAGAAACCATTCTGTAATGAAGAAAACTAGAAATCATAAATCTGCACATTCTACACACACTGAAAAAATCTGTCATCCTATCTATAATACTGGGACATCCCTTTCCTAAGACTTCCCATAGTCTACTCGTGAATTTATAGCTATAAACATAACCTAATGTTTGTGTTAGGGAAACAAAGATTCATTTTCAGCTTCCATTCATTACTTACTGACTGCAATCTCAGGTTACTTTTTTTTTTCCTCTTCCAACACCCAGCCTCAGTGTTCCAAGCTCATTGACCCAGGTGACTCTCTGCCCCAGCTAGAGTAATTACCACAAATCAGCACCCTTATCCCAGTTACTCAGCTGACTGATGTCCTTCAGCTGTACTCCATCTATTGGCGGGACTGTGAACTAGGCCCAAGGAGAGTCTGGGTGGGCTTTCCTTCCACACCATGTGCACAATATAACACACCAAGGCAGCCTTTGTTCCTGTAGCCCCCTAAGAAACTCTTCACTCTTGTCTGTAAACTAACCCACATAACTCTCGGCTCAGAATTCTCTAAAGGCTTTTTTTTTTTTTTGGAAGAAAACCAAAATATTAGATGAGGCTTTGTCTCCTTCTTTACCTACCCGCCCTTCCTCATAGCTTACTCTCTGTACCTCCTGGCTCTACTTTTCATTTTCTAACCATGGCAGGCTCCCAGCTAATTACTGACCAAGGGTTCTTTCACATGTCATTTCTCTTTCTCTAGCATGTTCTTCCCATACACTGGGACTCAACAGCTTATTCACATCTCAGCTCAAACATTCCCCTAGGCGTTGTCTCTCAATCACCAGCTTCCTATTTAATTGCAGTAGACTGCCTAACAGCTCTCTACCATTTCGTTGTTTTCATTTTTGTTTGTTGCTTGAGATAGGGCCTCGGCATGTAGCTCAGACGGGCCTAGGTCATGATTCTCCTACCTCAACCTCCAAACTGCTGGGAATATGGTTGTAGTGTACACATGTCACTGGGATCTGTCTTCCTTCCTTCCCGTCTTCCATCTTCCCTCCCTCTCTTTCTTCCTTCCTCTTTACTATTATTAATAGCAAATAAAAGTTTATTCTTTGTAATTTTGCTTTTCAGGCAGAGTGAGTCTTCCTGTGTAGCCTTGGCAGATCCAGAACTCCCTATGTAGACTAGACTGGGTTCAAATTCAGAGATAACACCTGACCCAGCGTCCTGAGTGTTGAGATTAAGGAATGGGCCACTATGGCTGGTTTTAATTTGTTTTAAAAATTCTGTTCTTTTCTGTCTATTTTTCTTACTAGACCTCAAGCTCCTGAGCTATTTATGCTATGCCCCAAGTTTCTAGTAAACTGTGCAGTATCTATTCCATGCTTCATAGGTAAATGACGACTAAGTCCAATATTTCACCATTTCTGAGTTGCACATACAAATCAACCACACAAAATAGAAATAGCTGTATCTTGAGGTGGCTTGGGGGAGGCCTTGGTTATGGCTGTGCTCGAAGCTTCCATGCAGTTGTCAGGTGGAGAAACTCCTAATGTTGAGTCAACGGAACTGAAACCGAAATGTGGCCCCAGGAGACAGTAAATAGACCAAGATGTTCAGGGTTTTTTTTTCTCTTTCTCTCTTCCTGTATTGGCTTTTTTCCACTGAGCTAAAAACAGACAAGTTCACAGTGTCTGCCACTAGCATTTCAGAATCCCAGAGGGCAGGATAATGCTCTATGTTGCTTTCCCTACTGTCTTCAACTTAATACCCACCCTACCACCAAGAAATCCAAGTGATACTTTTCTTTAACAGTTAGAGGTCATGGTTGTCCATAAACCTCTCTCTGTCAGAATGTTTTCCTGACTAAGAATGCTGGGTTTTTTAAAGCTTCCTGGATCTAGTTTTGACTTTGAAAACGAATACAAAGCTACTCTAGGGAAACTGACTTTCTTGTGTGTTCAAAATGTAAAACGGAAAGATGTAAAACATGTGCTTGGCTCTTGAGATTATAAGGCCCAAAATGATGATAAGGATGATGATGAGGAGGAGGAAGATGATAAGGAGGAGGATGAGCACAACAATGAAGTTGATCATGATGATGAGGAGGAGGAGGAGGAAAGGATGAGCATAAGGATGATGAGGAGGAGGATGTTGATGATGATGATGAGGAGGAGGATGCTGATGATGATGAGGAGGAGGAGGATGAGGATGAAAAGGATGAGGAGGAGAAGCATGATGATGATGAGGAGGAGGAGGAGGAAAGGATGAGCATAAGGATGAGGAGGAGGAGGATGTTGATGATGATGAGGAGGAGGAGGATGTTGATGATGATGATAAGGAGGATGATGAGGATGAAAAGGATGAGGAGGAGAAGCATGATGAGGAGGAGGTGGAGGAGGATGTGATGATAATGATGAAGTGCTAGACATTTTTGTGCCATCATTTTTCAGGTGCTTCATATTATGTATTAACTTAATATTCTCAACAATTCTGTAAAATCAGAGCTATTGTTCCCATTTTTCTTAAATAAGAAAAACATACAAGTTCAGGGCTTGGATTGGTGGATAAAGTCACAAGACTTGATCCTGGCATATTGATCTCCAATTGAAATCTTCAGTGTGTTATGACATTGCCTCTACTACTTAGGTTTGATAAGGAAGCCAGGCCAAATTCTGGTTTGGATTCAGGCAAGGGTCTGACATTTGCAGCTCTGACTTAGAGAAGCCCTATGTAGGTCAGCAGTGTGTTCACAGTGAAGGCTTTCTTGGAGAATGGCACTCTAAATGACATAATTATATTATGTCTCAACAAATAAAAAATATTTAAAGGGAAATTCCTGCACTATTTATTTAGATGCAGAAAAATCTACATTTACATAAAATGATTAGATAAGATGAGATCAAGAAATTTCAGAGAAAATTCAAAGAAATAAGAAGCAGTTCTAATACTTGGTGACTTCAATATGGAGCCATATGAAGCCATTTTCCGTGTAGCATTTCTACCCCAAGAATTGTTAGGTGACACTAATAGCGTTAGGTGAAGATTTTAACTCATGTGAGAAACGTTGGTTTTCATTTTGAAGTACATTTCTCTTATGTACCAAACCCTGCTTTGGGCATGATTCTAGAACCAAAGAAGCGGTGATAATTTAGATCAGTTTCCCCCCTCAAAGGGCCTGCAGTCTAGAAGGGAGAAGCACTGGATAAACCATTTAAGTACAGGCTGAGCGGTGATGGTGCACACCTTTAATCCCAGCACTTGGGAAGCAGAGACAAGCGGATCTCTGTGAGTTTGAGGCCAGCCTGGTCTATAGAGCAAGTTCCAGGGCAGGCTCTGAAGCTACAGAAAATCCCTGTCTCGAAAAACCAAAGATGCAAAAAACAAAAAGCAAAAACCAGCTAAGTACGTACAGTACTTTTGAAAGGGTCCTTATGGTAGTGACTATACCCAGTCTGTTCAGCAGAGTTAAATAACAGAGACAATGGGGAAGTGGTTTTCCCTGTCTGGGCTCTTGAGCTCACCTCTTTAAGAATATGATATTTAAGGCAATAACAAGATCAAAGAAGGGTCATTGTCAGGTCCAGGGCAGGACTGAACTTGACATATTAGAAAGCAGAGTGGAGTCTAGGTCTTTGAGTGTCATGTCAGAGAAATCTCTTGAACTGGTAATCAGAAAAGATTGAAACTTCTAAATTGGGGGCTAAGAGACAACGTTGTATACTGGGAGCAAACATTTGCAATGATGTACACATGTGTGAGCTGGGGGCAGAAGTGCACTGAAAGATTCATTATACTGGCTAACATAGGCCAGGAAATACTTGGGTATGAGAAGCAGCAGCAATTATGATACAGGTCAGAAGTTTCCTTGGAGATAAATTATTGTATTAGATGAATTGTAGGTAAGACAGGCTAACCTTCAGAGGTTAACGACACATTTTGCCCTTTAATTTCAGTAATAGGTCAAGTTTGATAAAAGGGTTCAAAAATTATTTAAATTTGTTAGCTTAAAAGTTTTAAAAAGAAATTGTTACAGAATAACTATCACCCTAGCCATTTGAAAATATGTACACTGGTGTCATGTGAAGGTCATTCTGAATCTTAATTTCTATATGCATATGGAGTAGGAACAGCTATTTTCCAGCCCCAAGAGACAACCTCTCTGAGGTTCCCTTGTTTATTCTTTCCAAAGAGTCAATGGCTGTTGAACCCTATTAGTGCCAGCATGCTATTTCCATAAGTATTGATTATAAATTTCCTCTGATTGTTATAATTACCCCGAGAGATGTAAACAATCCAAAGAATCACCTTTAAGTCATCAGCTGGACTGAACTAAGGCTTGAGGGGTGGGAACTGTGGAGGGGCTATTGCGTTTCTTACTGAAAAGTGTGTTTTTAGTTGATCTAACAACCTTAATATCAGTTAGTGAGGGACCACAAGAACAAATGCCCAGGCTGGGGAGTAGGCTTCATTGGTAAAGTGCTTGTGTAACACTAGGATCTTGCCTGGAGCCCCAGAGCCAGGTATAGTGACTCACACCCATAATCCCAGCAATAGGCCATTGGAGACAGGAGAATCTCTGGGGCTAGCCTACTTGGCAAATTCTGGGCCAGTAGTCAACCCTGCATAAAAGGACAAAATAATTAAAATAGTACATGGTGCCTGAAGAAAAACTCTGAGGTGGATCTCTGGCCTTCACAAACATGCACATGGAACTGTGTCCACACATTCCACACATGCATCCACATCACATACAGGCACATGTAAACACAACACACACATGCCCATGTGCCTGACACCAAAAATGTCTTTCCCTCATACTCAAAAAACTAGTGGCATGAAATATTGATCCTTCTATCCTGGTTTGAGTCAACATCTGACAATAAGATTCCACTAACTGGTCTTGTACAAAGTATGTGCAAGAAGGATAACCTTAGGTAGGCTAGAGAGTTGTGCTCATTACTTCCCTTAGGGAGACAGACACACAAAACGTAAGTTTATAAACTCGGCTTTAAACACTCCTGCTACCCTTTAAATATATATAAAAAATAACAAAACTTTTGTACTGGTTTGACACAGATTTGAAGAGATTGCCAGCTAATTGATCAATGTATTACATCCTGTCATAGTCCTATCTGATATTACGACTCACTATATTACCATGTTTTCCCTTAATACAAAGGGCTTATGTGATCCCAAGTGCGTGCGTGTGGGAGAATAAACCCACGAATATCTACACTAGGTAGGAGAGGACATGATGATACTTATGGCACTTTCTGGCTAGAGCACAATGATCCAGAAGCAAGAGAGTTTGAAAACATTGGATTTTCTGCAGCTGGAATGTTATGCCCTTTCTTCACCCATGCATCCATTGACAAATGCTCAGGTTGATACCACAAGGACTATTTTAAGTTGTGCAGCAACGAACATAACAGTGTAGTATTTCTTCAAAACGTTGATGTGTTTTCTTTGCATGTACAGGAAGTAGCGAAGCTGCTGGATCATACAAGTTTCATTTTCAGTTTTATGTGCAATGCCAATTCACATCCTTACTGACAGTGCAAAGGATTCCTTTTTTCCAACCTCAACAAAAATAGTTATGTTTTGCCTTTCTGATGATAGTCATTCTAAACAGAGGGAGGTTGTACTTAAGATACTTGATATTAAATGTACTCATCACACACACAGATGGCAACAATGGGAAGTCAAATATGTTAACAAGCTAGATGATACAATTCTAAAATTTCTCAAGAAACTCTGTTGTGTGTGATAAAGGAATACACCTTCAGATGCTGATGTAAGATATATCAGTTAAATAACAAGAGTGATATACACGTGTAGTGATGAACTAGATACTAAGAAGAGGAGGCAGGAGGAACACATGTCTTGAGGCCCACAAATTTAGCTTGGACTGGTGAGTGTCTTTTAGCAGTATCTGCCAAGGATGCCTTCCTGAAAGTAAAGGGCCCTCATCACCTGTCTTATTTGGCTTTGTTCCTCCCTCTCATTTCAAATCCACTAAGTCAGAAAAGAATACCTTTCAAACTCGAATTATTCCTGGTGTGCATCAGACAACTGAGAGCAATGCAATGCTTCCTCTACCTAGTCAAAGGCCCTGGTTTGACTCAAGCACTGGTGGTGTTGGTGGGCAGGACCAGAGTGATGTTTCTCAATTATCTCTCATTCAAGAAAATATTCTGGCATCTGTTAAGTATATCCTACTGATCTGTTAGCAGACCTTAAGTAACCTCTATCCCTATGACTGGACTACCTTACAATCCATCGCTGAATGTTTCTTAAACTTTGGAATGTGATTCGAGTCCTTGCATTCTGAACAGATGTGAAGTTTAATAGGCACTATTTTTTTAAAAAAAAATGCTTTCTATTTTAAAATTAATAATTACTTCCCATTTAAAAAACAACAACAATAACCGTAATTTATTGAAGGTCCAATCATGAAGTCATTTCTGGTCATAATTTCACGGATTAGAGGTGTATAACATTCACTGGAAGCTGCAACTTAAAGAGATTGTCTGAATCCTATTCCTCTTTATTGTGCAGGACCCTCTAGACCCACAAAAACGGGGAGTATTATTCAGGTCTAGGCGACTGGGAAACAAACGAGCAGTCTTCACTTACATAAGTGGGGCATGGATCCACTTAAGACCTAAAAAAGCTTAAGAAAAAAATTAAAGAGGGCTTCTAGACACTCAAATATGGGAGTATTATTTGGGCCTGGGCAGCCGGGAAATGAATGTGCAGTTTTGGCTTACAGGAACCAATGTCCTTGATACTTCCTTAAACAAAGGGCCACAATTTCTTGATCTGATTTTGCCAGAATTGTTGCTGCATATGCAGGCAGGTCCAGGTCTACCAGGCTGGGGAAGGGACACAGGTATGCCCTGCTACATGTGGAGACCAAAGACAAGCCAGCAGGCCAGGGACTCTTACCAGTGGAAAATGGCTCAAGTTTTGTATTCAGCATGCGGACACCTGTTGCCAGGAATTCCAATTGTGAGTGCTCAGCCTGAATCGCTGAGCACTTATTTATGGGTAAATAAAATATTGTCTTTGGCTACTTCTTCTCAATGAGGACAATTCTGGTTATGCTACAAGTACGTGTGTGCTTCTGTTTCCTAGTACTTTAGGCTGTTATCTATGTACAAGCAGGGTGTCAGGCCAAAGGTACCTTTTATCTATACATGCTCAAGACTGATCTAGCAAAGCCACTATTTCGGTGCCTTTATGAAGTGGTTGGTATTTGGGGACCCTGACAATTACTTTTGGTTTCTAGCAGGCAGACCCACTAGGACTTTGCTAGGATAAACAGACTTCAAAGATCTCCCAATGGGAAAAGGTGTCCCGACTCAGTTTCTAGTTTAAATGGCCCTTAGAAAGCATTGCTGCAGGAGGAGCATCGTGGCCAGCCTCTTTCATACAGTTAGCTTTTACTTTATTTAATTGTAAAGAGTAAATGACAGGCAGGAAAGTGTTTTTGCAGAGAGTGGGTGTCTGAAACTGTGGAAGGAACTTATCTCTGCATGGGAGTAAGCTCGTGGGTGGCAGTTACAGACTAGTTGAGAATAATCGCACATAAATATCTCTACTGTGCTGCCATGAAAAGATTCAATACGCTCCTATTATAGGCACTTGTTATATTATTTAAAATAAGCACATATTACTTTATATCTAGGAACAGATAAATGGAAACTACATCAAGGACAAACAATTTTTAAAAGCACTTTTATCTATGACAAAACAAAGGATAACACAATTGGATATTCTTTTTTTTTCAAATATCATTTCAAAGCTTACATGTTATAGTCCTTGAAAATATTAAAGAGAAGCAATGTTTGTCTGCTGATGTCACAGTTTTAAAAGAGTGATTCTACAAAATGAGTGAAACTGACACCAAAAAACACAGTAAGGGTCAGCGTGCAGCAGTCAAATTGATCAGCCACAGAGTGCTGATGAGCTTGCCATGGAAGACTGTGCAGACTCCTTACAGAAGTACTCACTCTTTCCTGCAACTAGTAATAGAATTCTTCCCCTAGAAAAGAAGGGGGCTTCAGGCAGCTAGATGTGTAGCATACATATTTTGGTGATTCATATGTCTGTAAGTCTAGACATTTGTTTGAATCTGATGGCAAGAGAGGATGGCAATGATGATGACAATGATGATGATGAGGAGACGGGAGCAGTGGCTCAGTGATGGAGTGCTTCCTGCTCTCACCTAAAGAACCAGGGTTTAGTTCCCAGCACTCACCTATCACCTCACAACTGCCTATAACTACAAGTCAAGGAACTCCAATTCCCTCTTCTGCCTTTTGAGAGCTTTTGCGCATGTGTGGTGCACATGCATTTACTCAGGCACACACACATGGTGTGTGTGTGTGTGTGTGTGTGTGTGTGTGTGTGTGTTCTACCTAAATAAAATTTACACTTTTGGGCCCACCATGGTGGTACACACCTTTAATCCCAGCACTAGGAAGGCAAAGACAGGTGGATTTCTCTGAGCTCAAAGCAGCTGGGTCTACAAAAGAAGTTCCAAACAACCATGACTGTAACACAGAGAAACCCTGTCTCAAAAAAAGCAACCGGAAACAAAAAAGTATACTTTCAAGAAAAAAAAAAAACAGTTGTCTGATTAGACCCATTAGTTGTACACATTTCTCTCACATTACAAATACAGTCACATGATTTCTAAAACTGGTCATAACATATGGCTTCAAAATCATTGTCACAGCTAGACTGTATCTTTCAAGGTGCTCAGAGACTTGTTGACCCTATGCCCACAGCTTCTAGGGGAAGCTGAGATTATGCCAGCCATTCCATTTCTTGTAGCCCAGATAGGAAAACTGATGGCAATAACTTCTAGCATGAAAGTGCCTCATTGTTTGGTGACCTGGTAAGCTACAATTTGAAAAGAATGCTCCTCCTTGTCTAATGATGCACAGTGCAGGGAAGCTGGAGGGTTAGTCTATTTTAGTTCTGTGCTCTTGATGCCCTTTGAGGAAGCATGGGCATTCAGGTTAACCCTGTGCCAGCTGGTGGGTCATCTGGATTGATGGCAAACTCACAATACTGTGTGTTAAAATTTGCAACAAGAAATTCAACAGAAATCAAGTGAAGCATTTCTTATTAAATTATGTGTATGATTTAAATATATAAATGTGTTAAGTAAATTTATAAAATGTAGTAACATATACAAAAGTGATTTTGAATACTTATTTTTGAGTGCACACAAGGAAGTGCCAGGACACATTTACTTTCTATGATATTCTGACAACTCTTGAAGGGATTTTTGGGATGTGTTTCTATAGCAGAGATAAGGCAGGGAATTGAAAGCAACAGCAACCTAAACATTTAAAAACATGTGGGGTTATCATCTGTGTGATCTCAATGGCTGGTCTAGTGTGCTTTTATGTCTGGAGACCGTTACTGCATACCGAATAGAGTACACCTGTTTTGTTTGCCCGAGAAGCATCATTGCCAAGCAAGTATGCAACTAAATGCAGTCTTCCTTCACCAATTCTGCTCTCCACAGCTATCCTAACTCCCCAACTTCTAGAAGCATATGAGCAGCACTCTGCCCAAACTATTTTCCTGCAGATACTACCACTGTTTCTACTGAGTCAACTAAATCTTACTCATCACAAGTAGAAATGGAACACACCCATGGATTGCTCCTGATCCCGAACGACTTCCATTTCTGAATTCTGGCTCAGCAGAAGTAAGCCATACACTGGAACCATCTAGAGGGCTTTATGATATCAATATGCAGGAGTGACTCCCAGAAAATTGATTCTGTTAGTCTAGGCTTTTTTTTTTATATTGACCCAAAATGCTGAGAGCCCTCAGGCCTAATTTTAGCTACCCCATTTCTAATAGCATCCTGTCTACCTCTGAGAGATTCAAAGTCATGTCAGGATGTCTGAGGATTCACCAGCTTCTAATCCCTTTACTTTAGCTGGAAAGAAAGGTGAGAAGTGTGGTGTGGAGCCTGTGAAGGAAAGGGGTGGGGATCCTTCCACAGGGTGCACAAAGCTACCTGTCTTAGCAGTTCATTAGGGCTAACAAGCTGTCCTTTGTTAAGGCAAGCCTCCATCTTTGCCTTAGTGCAAATGACTTTGATCATGTAATCTCCTATCACCTCCAAAAGATTTGTGACTTAGGTTTCAGGAGGAGGAGAGAAAGCTGCAAGGTCCCATAAGACTTAAAGCAGAAATGCTAGGATGTTGCTGTCTGGCAGCCCAGCCTCCAGGATATAAGCATGGCGAGAAACACTCATAGGGCAATACAATGACTTTGAAACCGAAAGTACCACTTCACATCGCAAGGCAATGAGCGTTAGCAGTATGCATCTGACCAAGTCACTTGTCTGTCTCTTGATCCTTCATGACCTTTCTCTGATTTTTTTTTCCTCTGCCACGAAACCGTTAACAGTTGTTGAATAATTTTACCCCTTGCCAGTGGCTTAGAAGCCCATGAGGACCAAGGCCTTGCCCAGGCCTGTCGTCTTTGCCACCTGCTTAGCGCGATAAGCATGTAAGGCCTGTTGAACTTAACTGAGCGGCTGCTTTTGCTGCATGCTTCTCTATCTTTATTCTCTCCAAAATCTTCCCCAGCTCCAGACTAAGAGAACACCTCAAGTCACAAATCCTCACATATTGTCAAGGATCAATACATAATTGTTAAATAGATTAATAAGCCATGGCCAGGGTACTGATATTAAAATCGAGGGCCGGAGATATAGCAGTTAAGAGCACGTACAGCCAAGTTTGGTTCCCAGCATTGGTGTTAGGGAGCTCACAGTGACTGTTAAAATCTACTGGAGAGCTTTGACTTCTTTGGGCAAATACACACATGCGTACATATGTGCAGGCACACACACACACACACACACACACTAACTAACAATACATTATAATCATATCTCCCAGTCTACATGCTTTTGAACAAGGTAAAGTGGAAAGAATGTGTCTATGAAACTTGTATCAATTTTTGTGGTGATAATGATTTTTTCTTATTCAGAGTCAAGAAGTAAGACATCCCTTGAGACATGGCTTAAAGACATTTCAAGCATTTCAAGGATGCCAGAAAAGTAAGAAGTAATAGGCTGCTACAGTGGATGATTCAGAGAGAGTGCGCGCCAGAGAACAAAGGAATGAAAAAGGACAGAGTAGAATACTATAAAATCAAAAGAAAGGAATGTTAAGCATAAATAGATACCCATTAGAATATACTTCAGAAATGAAAAGTAACCCCGGTAGTTGTCATATTTAGGAGTATCAGCTTTAAGAATTAATAAGGTTGTGGCCATATCTTTAAGGAAAAAGGTCACAGATTTTTCTACAATGAACAGTGTTAAAAATCTACATACACATATATAATTTAGTTCATTTGTGGACTATAATCCAAAATATTTATTAACAAAAAATAGCCAGGAAATTCTGTATTAGGCAATACTACATAAGTTTATGGCATACTAGAAAGTGTTTCACAACATTACATAAAATTACATAGCATAAGCAAAATTAGATATAAAATATCTATTTTGGCCTCCCCACTCCCTGTTTCATGTTTAATCTTGTATCTTTTATTTACTAAAATGCCAATATTACATATTTAATTATTTTAAATACAGCCTCCCCCCATGACACACTTTTATCTTAGATACATAGGTTTAAGACTCTTATTTCAAGATTTTGGGAATTCCAGGTAGAATTTTGCAGTGCAGGAGGCTTGACGTCTCATTCCTTGCGAGGCTCTGGTCAGAGGAGCGACTCTACAGCCTCTACTCTATTATGTGAAGATGATGATGATGTGATCGACATGAGAGGTGGCATTTGTTCCATGTGGTTGTATCAAACATTTCAGTTGGGGCAGAGAGATGCCTCATGGCTTAAAGTGCTTGCAGCATATGCTGGTCAGTTCTAACTGTCAGCGTGACATAACCTATGATCACCTGAGACACTTCATGAAGAATAGTCTAGAGGAGGTGGCCTGACCATGTCTGAGGGGGACTGACTAGATTGTTAGTCAGTATGGGAAAGAGTAGCCCCCTGTGGACTACCACACTCTAGGCAAGGTTCCAGATGTTCTAAGAGAGGGGAAAGCTAGCTGAGAGCAAACATGCAAGGATGTGATTATTGGTTTTGCTCTCTACTGTACATGTGAAATCCAAGTTACACCGCTACCTCTTTCTTATTTCCCTTTGTATGTTTTATTTGCTAGAAATCCCTGCAATAATGAACTGTGAGTATAACTGTAAGACAAGTCAACCCTTCCTTCCTGTAGGCTGCTTTTTGTCAGGTTACATCACAGCAAAAGAAAGAAGCTAAGACACCTCGTAAGCAGCAGGCATGGGGGATGGAGTTCAGAACCCAAGAGCCTATGCAAAAGCGCGGTGGGCCTACCAGCCTGCCTGTAAGTCTGCTACTGAGAAGCCAGGGATTCTGGCTCTCTGGATCAATCTGGTGGGCTGGATTGGTCACGTTAGTGATCTCTGGGTTTGACTGAGAGACTGACTCAAAGAAGAAGGTGGAAAGTAGGTGAAGAAGATGCCCTGCATTAGTCCATGGGCTTCATGCATACCCACCACTTGAACCAATCCTGATATTCTATCTTCAGTAATTCTGAATTTTCTTTGTTGTGTTGGCCCCAAGTAAGAGATTGGTTGCTCATGGAAACACCATGTTTCACTTGTCTCAGAGCAAAGAGGTGACTATTGCATCTTCTTCAATTCTAGGGAATAAATCCACAGCACTTGCAAGACTATATTGCTAAAGGTGTTTAACCAAATCTCTTTCCGTGGCTGCCCTGCCTGCCACTTGCTTCCACTTGCCTTTCTTGATAGCACTGCTCATTCTCAGCACTGAGGTGCTTCCTGCCTTCTGCTCTGAGACTAGACCATACCGGACAGCAGGAGAGAACAAGGACCACGTGTGTCTGCTCATCTCACCTCTAATACAACCAGCTCATCCATGCTTCCCACGAAGCCTAAATGTTGTGCTCATAGCTTTGCTGCTCCTGAGTACTTCGTTTAGTTTCTTGTGTTCTCTCCTTTAACTGTAATTTCTTGAGGATAGGCAGCCCATTTCTGTTTACCTGCCCCAAGCCTGTCCCATAATGAGCTTATGCCTTTTGTTTTCCCAGGGAATCTGTTCTTTCCTCAGAACATGGCCACCTCAGTCCGGATTTATTCCACATAACACAATTCCTCTATCTGTTTTGTTTTACTTAGAACTGCTCATCTGCATATGCAATTATCCCTAGGCTTTCCTTTTATTTATTTGCTTGTTGCTTGTCTTTCCCAGTCACCCCCCTACCCCTGTGAGGAAAGTGATTCCTCTGTGTTCACTTATAAGCACAGAACCTAGAAATGCTTGATTGGTTAAGCTGATGCTCACTAAATACTTGTACAATGAATGGAAGCTTTGTGTGTG
>LOEQ01001255.1:324692-335301 GCA_001685075.1 Bramus lutescens
AGAAAATATGTAGCCTTCCCTCAACCTCCTAAAAAAAAAAAAACCCTAATCTGTTATCGTTAGTAATGTCTCGTTAGAATACTTTGATTCCAGAGCCTGTAACATGAGAATCAAAAGATTACATATATAAAAATGGAGCCGAAGCCTTCCTGACTAGCCCGCAGCATGTTACAGCTACAGGGGTGTTGAGACAAGCTTCAGTGTGTTCTTAAGTCTCTCTGGCTTGTAGCCTATTTGGCTGCTGGGATGCTAAGTTGGGTTTTGTGGAGCCTACGTCCCCAGGATTAAAAACAAAGTTGGAAGTCAGGGAGGATGTTGCCACTGTCTTAGGTTTTGGTGCCCACCGACACAGACACAGGCCGAGCAAATGATTAATAAACTCTGCCATACTATGAGGAATTTCATAAACAAATTAATACACGAAGAGGGAAGTCATAATTATGGCCTTTGGATTTGCAGGCCTTCTGCAACGTGCTTTGAAATAGTACACCGCTAAACATGCTGTTCCTCCCTCCCGGGTTTCAACATAGTGTTTATACAAAGAACTTACTTAGGGCATAACTTTTCCGTACCAGGCTAAGGGTCCCCGTCTGCATTCTCTTCTCTGGCTTTAGCGTGTTGGTGTTGTTTCCTGGTCCTATTTTTCCAGATAAAATTCTGACCACCAAGACATGATAAATGAAATTTCAAGGACTACAGATCTTTGAAGGACTCAGTGCAGTGCAGAAGATGTGTTCGAGATACATAGTTGGGAGCCCAAGACAATACGTTATTTCATAGCTAGAGAAAGCACGTGGCTGTCACTTCCATCTTTGCCCTTCTAAAAGTTAGTTATAGTTAAACTAGCTTTCCCGAAACACGTCATGGTCCAGTGTTCCTGTTCTGTGTAGCTGTAGGGGGTTGCATTTTCTTTTTATCACTGTTAGGCCCTTTTTCAAATCTAGACTTAAAGTTTTTATCCGTCTTTGTTTAACGCGGATTTCCCTCGGTGAGAACTACGAAGCTGATTGCTGTGTTTCTAGAACAGGTTAGGTCAGCGCCAGAAAACCTGTTCATCTGTTTTATAATTACACTGTCCCTGAAGACCTCATCACCACATTTTATTATTGGGAGAGACTTAGACAAAGCTCACGTATGCTTCACTGAGTATTTTCCTCCTGGAACTGAGAGGATATGAGAGCCTACGAAGCACGTGTCGGGAACATGCCAGGAGAGAAACAAAGTGCTGCATGGCCTGGGATACTGCTGTTTGTGTGCGCCCCTCCACATTGGAGGCTGGCGCCAAGTGGAATTCATTAAAGTTTGATTCTAACATTCTGTTCTTGCTCAGGGCATAAGAATTCCTGTGAAATGAAACACTTGATTCTGTTCGGAGCAGGAAGAGATTACCTCAAGGTTTCTCCTTGAGGGTGGAGGGGGTGGGGAGGAGCATGCAGTGATAGTTTTCATTGAGGAAGAGTGTGTTATTCTTATATAATGTTTTCTATTGTCGTCGTAAGGTAAACTGTTACCATGCACTCATGACTGTCACCATACCGTAGGCCTGTATTTGATCTGTCTATTTATGGAAGCAGAAAGGTCTTGCTGCATCTTCTGGCTTTCTGCTTGGTGATAGATGTGCGGACGAAAGAGCATCTTAGATCTTGCTTGGAATAAGCCCAAATAAATGGACAATTGAAGTTTATTTATGTATGTATTGAATGCTCTAAAGGGCATTAGAGAAGGCAATGTATATGATAACCAGGAAAGTAGAGGAAGTGAACAAAATATATTCGCTAGATATGGGGTTCACTTGAAGGTCCTGCTCTGAAAGATTGTAAAGCATCTGGACTTATAGATCTAAACCTCTGTTTTTCCGGAAGTTTAGAATATGCTGGCTGGTACAAAAGCCACTAGCCACATATGCTGTTGAACACTTCAAATGTGTCCAGTTCCGAATGTTGCCTTAAAGTGTAAAATACATACTGGCTTGTGAAAAGTTTGTACTAAGAAAAGAATGTAAAATACTTGATTATATTATATTTAAATTAACTATGTTATACTGACAATGTATTGAGTGTTGGGTTTTTTTTTTTTGGTATTGTTTTGTTTTACTTTCTACCACCCTGCACCCCAACTACTAGAAAACTTGATATAACAAATATGTCTTGTGTTCTGTGGAGCAGCACTGTTTTGAAATAAAGCAAGAAAGCAATATTCTGAGAAAAAGCTTAAATTAGAGTTTGCTAGTCAAAATACAGTAAAAGTGACTTTTATTTTTACAAGGTAAAGATGTTTATTATATACAGAAACAAAATGACTTGTCTTTCTCATCCATTGTAGCCAAAATTGGAGCAAAAGTACTACCTTATGTCTATTTTTATTTCCTCAAAACTACTATTTAGTTTAGGGAGTTAATGGTGAGGTGGTAATAGCAGAGAAAGACTTATAATTAGGAGGATAAGCTTAACACCTCTCAGAGGCCAGAATAGGGTATGATTGCTACTCTGGGATGTTTGGAAACACTATAGTTATCATTGTCCTGGAGTTACCAAACAGAAGCAAGTCAGTGAGATTTATTTTAAAACAGTTTTCAGTAAACAGCAGTTACCTTCAAATGCCTAATATGTATTTTCTTTTGTTATGACAGACCTTCCTTAGAAAATAAAAACACCAAAGAAAGCCAAACAAGCCGACAGGAATAAAAGAGTCTCACCTGTATGGAGTAGGGCATTACTTTGCATGTAAGGAGCGGTGAACCGAGGCTGCTGTGGTGTTACAGGCTCTGAAGAGTTCCTATACGTTGAGTCTTGATAATTAGATCACATTCTTGAGAAAGCATCTGGCTGTTTAACAAAGTACAATGACATAGGTCCAGGGCACTTTCCTTTTGGACATTTTTTTTCAGAAACGGAGTGCATTCGCCTTGCAAAGTGTTATGTCCCCCAAAATGTGGTTCTTTTCTAGCATGTAAAGTTATGTTTGCTGATGTTCTCTTGAAGGATATCAAAGGTACACAAGTTTTGTTGTTGTTGTTGGGATGGCAACCATAGCCCATCTCAAGCCTCAGGTAGAGTTCATCCTAGTTTGGTAGCATGATGGATCTGTCGCCTGCTGTCACAGGCATATTTCATGTGAGTATCGACAACTGTGGTGGAAGGAGAGGGGTGAGAACATTCCTGTTAAATTGTGTTCATGTCTGATGAGTCCTGAAGCATATTCGGTAAGGGTTGGTGAATTTATTAATTGAAAAGCGGATAGTTGAAAAGGATCAATTGACATGCCATGAAATGTGTCTAGACATTTCTGTTTTAAGGTTTTTTAATTAATTAATTAATTAATTACGTATACATTGCTCTGTCTGTGTGTATGCCTGCAGGCCAGAAGAGGGCATCATATCCCATTATAGATGGTTGTGAGCCACCATATGGTTGCTGGGAATTGAACTCAGGACCTTTGGAAGAGCAAGCAATGCTCTTAACCTCTGAGCCATCTCTCCATCCCCCTTCTGTTTTAAGATTTAAGAAAAGGAAATTGATGTTTATATAATACTTTCCTATTTCTATGTATATATGTTTTTGTAAGCACTGCAGTTTTATTCTTGGGAGAAATAAACATCCTAGCATATTCATGGTTATAGTTTTATACATATTATTAGTGTAAGAATGCATAACACAACTGCTGTATCTCTTTTCTCTGTTACACTTTGAGAGAAGTGCCTGTCACATGTGTCTGATACCCAAGAGTCTTGAAAAAGGTTTTTAATTTTATACTCTTAGGGTTCTTTTTGATATTTTTTTTTAAGCTCTCACTTTAGGTTTTTGTGATTCTTTGTTAAAGTAGTACAGGACCCATTATCTGAAGACTAGGGGAAGCCATATTGAATTCAATAGGCAATTATTTGTCTCCTTAGATAGTTGTTTGAAAAAGGGAAGATACTATGTTGAAGTAGAATTATGCTTCAAACAGTTTACTCCCAAGGAAGCTTTGTTACCTCTCTTGACGTTATTTTAAGAAACAGATGGTTTCATTCATACGTCTAAAAGATAAAAAAAAAAGGTTGACGAAGGTGTATAGAAAATAGGCTTCTGTGAGTTGCGAACACAGAACTTGTGTATTGATGTGTGTGTGTATGTGTGTGTACACCTCATAGCATGCTTGTGGAGGTAAGAGAACACCTTGGAGTCAATTTTCTTTTAACATGTAGGTTCTAGGAATCAAATGCAGGCCCTCAGGCAAATTGACCAACTGATTTATCTAAATTTTTGTTTCTGAAAACAATAGAAATACATTATACTATTGAGAATAATTATCATAAATATGAAATCCGACTACTCCTCCTTCTAAGACTACTGTGGCCATGCAGGTATCAGCTCCATTGTAGTCCTCTTACCTAAGTTCATGAAGTGAAAAGATTTTGTACTCCAAAGGCAATTTTCAATAATTATATTTTGACCCTGAATTCCCTTTTCTTCCTTCTAAAAGTTTAGAAGCAATTTACTAAAATGTTACTTGCTTTAGAGGACTCAGAGAATTCTAGGGTGATTGGAATAGGTTTAATCCTATGAAATAAACAATCCAATGCTAGTTTGAAACACTTAACTCGACATGTAAATATGATTTCCAGGTAGTCCATATTGTGGCAAAATACCAATGCAGGCCCATTGAATACTATTTGATTTGGTCCGTAAATCCTTGAGGAAATGACATCTTGCTTGAGAAAATAAGAACTTTGAGTCATTCCATGATACAGTGGTGTTTCATGGGGACTGTCTAGTTAGGACAGTACTGAAGGTGTTGTGTGTGTTTGGCACTGAGGAATCCATCTCAGCAGATGCTAAGTGAGGACTCTGGTGCCTGTGAGTTAGCAGTAGCCCCAGCCTGGAACAGAAGTTTGGAGAAAACAGACAAATCCTGATGCAACTGTGGGCAACGTAAGTGCAACAGAGGAAGTGGTCTCCAGAGAACTAAGGAAACCTAGCGTGTTCTTTTTGTTTTTCAGCTTTACTATTACTTGCTCTTGAAAGCACTCATTGCATCCACCCCGTGATGTTTCCCTGTGTTTATTTGTAACATCTACACGGAAGATTTTGGTATATACATTGTAATTCATTTCTTTAGTTCTCTCATCCAGAATGACCTGAACTCAAAAGAACATTGGTCGTATTGTTTATTAGCATTAGTGGACATGGCAACACCCCAACCTTTTCAGTCGCTGTATGGTTGCAAAGATCAGGAAAACCAAGATGGCAACTGCAGTGAAGAAAAGACAGAGAGAATTTGCAGAAGAGAAAGCCAGACTAAAAGTCAGGAGATCTACCTCCATTGCCAGGATAGCTTTAGCGTTCAAGCTCAGCATGCCAAATGAGGAGGGATTTTGTTAGGGGAAATGAAAGTTAAGCTATATAATGTGCAGGCAAGAGGGAAGTGCTCGTGAGCAAGGAGGTTTTAATCAAACCGTTACAATGTCTAACTTCTCTGAACTCTGAATGAAAGGAACAAAAAGGAAGTAAAAGAGCAACCAACAACCGCAAACAGAGCTGCCGTTTTAGGCAACAGTCTGCAGAAGGTTTGGTGAAGCTGTCTGATTTCTCCTAGAACTCTGGTACAGACATCTGTTTGCAGCGAAAACTTTTGAAAGGTGAGGGAACAAAGGAGAAGACTTAACAAGGTTACCGGTCAGCCCATCGTGTGGTCAGCACAACTGTATTGAGGTTGAAGGATGCCTGAGGCAGGCAGTAAACGGTAATAAGCAGACTGGAAGCATCCTCATCATTCTGAGTTCGAGTAAGAATTTGCCGACTATTCCTGGTTGTCAGTTTTACCCTTCTGTCCCACAGTTATGTCTTCGTGTTGGTGAGGATAGTAAGCACGGCGCATCAGCGGCCTGCACACTTGTGTTTCTCCTCTCCTTACAGAGCAGAGGAAGCAGGAAGGGGTGACATGAGCCAGTGCATGGAAGGGAATGGGCATGCTCTTGGGGCAGGTTGCTGTGGAGAGCACTAAGTGTTGGCAACACTCTCTCACCTCAGTCCTCCTCTTCGAAAGGCTCCTCATTGTCAGTTGTATGTTTACTAAATTTTGATTTAAATGCTAAGTTTGAAAAGATGTAAAAAAACTTCCGAGAAATACCATATCTAAGTTTGTTCTGAATGTTCTCTGTTGAATGCACTACAAGCAGAATAATAAAGGCCTCCCTGGTCTTATATCCTTTGTCACGTAAGTGCTGATGTCAATGCTATAATTTTATTATATGTACTTATTGCCTTTAATCTATTTCTTGAAAATAACAATAGATTTTTTAGAGAAATATTTTCCCATCCCTAGTCTGTGACATTATAAATGGACAAATAACAATTATAAATATAATAGAAGTTGCTACTTGTGTATTGTTTTTTGATGTCTCATTAAATATTCTCTGTAGCTATTAACATAAATCTTAGGACTTTTGTCTTAAAAGGTAATTAGCATGACTAGGACTTTTTGGTTATTTCCAGAACCTGAAGACTTGATTTTTTTTAATGTTCAAATTTTAACCTTTTAACATTTTGTCTTGTCCCCAAAGCTACTTAAAGAATAGAGAAGAGAATACTTGCACTAATAATGCTAACAGTTTAGAGAATGGCTTACATGTGTACAGTGAGGTTTTAAAGTAATACACAATTCCTCAGGAGAGCTTCAAGAAATGGTCTTGCTAATGTCTTGGTTTCAGAGATGGGGAAACTGGATCATAGATACTTCAGGTTTATTGCACAAGGTGCCTTAGTTACTAAATAGCCCAAGGAGGACTTTGAGCCATGGTGCAGTTTTAGAATATCTGCACTTATGTAAAAAAATAAAAACGAATGAAATATGTGTGCTGGGGATTATCAGGTGATATAAGATCATATCTGTTTGAGATACTTTACAAAGGTCACACTACAGCAACACCTGGGGAAATCTGTAGAGAAAGGGTAAATGACGGTAGGTAGAGGAAAGAAGAGACAGAGGAAGGGGACAGGAAGGTGTCAGGTGGGAAAGGGGGACTGGCACTACATTGCCAATCAGGCAGCACGGGCAGGCATGTGACAGTTGATAGCACAAGAAGCTGTTTGTCCGGAGACATCCCCTTCTGGGAAGGAGTTGTGTTGCAATGACCCTGATAAGAAGAGTATATGATGCATGGCAGAAAGTACAGTGGTTGGGAGTGAGGGAAGAATGAGAAGGAGGTAATGCTTTGCAGTGGAAATAGGACTTCTGGTTCCATACGGCAGAGGGCATATCCAGTTATTGGATATGAACAATAGGAAGGGATATGATTTGATATAGTGAATATTAAGAGGATTTTTTAAAAAAATATACTAATAATTAAACAAAACTTCTGTAAAATTTATTATTTAAAACTCTATTATTGTTCTAATAATATTGATACAAGTGTTGTTAGAATGAAGAATTGCAGAGCCAACCAGTTGTGGTTGAGCTTGCCTACAGGCTCAGTGCTCAGTAAGTGGGAGCAGAAAGATGTTGAGTTAAAGACTGACCTCCTGGGTCACCTTGCAAACTCTTGCATTAAAAACTGAATGCCAAACATCAACAAAACTGAAGGATTATACTTCAAAATATCTGTAAGAGAGAAACACATATTTGTATTTCATCTAGGATTACAACTCGATTATTAAGATGCATCAGGTTCTTAATGCATTTCACTGCTGTGCAGGAACCTGGGAAATGTCTTAGTGTAAATTAGGAATTTTGGTCCCTTATTAACATGTAGGACTGCTGTGCATCCTATCCTCAGTCATAAGCAAGGTAGCAGAGAGAGTCATGATGGAACGAATTTGCAATGTGCTCAACGTGGTTGACACTTAGACTTCTCTGACCTTGCTATTTTAGGGATGGTATCAATGTAGCTGTGGTATTCTTTCTCCTGAAAGTAAAAATCCTTAACAATCAGCCACTCTTAGAAACTGAGAGTTGATTCTTATAGGGGAAAAAAGAAGCATTTGTGTTTGAGTTTTATCTGAGGTTAGGAGAATACCTTTGCTTGACATAGAAGGCTTGAGATTTTATTTTACCTGAGATTCTTTAATACCTATTACAAATAATGGCCTCCCATTGTTTAGCTTAGCATGATAGAAATAATAGACTCTGTTTTATTTAATATTTATAGAGGACCTCGTAAAATCAAAACAGTTTTCAGAAAGATGTATTTATAGGAACTGGGGAGACAGCTCAGTAGGGAAGGTGTTCATGCACAAGTGTGAGGATTGGAGTTCAGATCCCAGGGCCTCTATAAAAAAAAAAAATCAGCATGGTGTCCCACACCTGTATCCTAGCACTGGGAAGTGGAGCCTCACCAGCTGAGCTCAGGGTCAGAGACTAGACTTCAAAACCTTAAGGTGAAAAAACCTAGAGGAGAAGTATGTTAACGTCCCCCAATACTCTTATGAGCATATGCATGTGATAAACCATACACAAAATTTCTATAAGTAACCACTTGATGCCTACTATTTTAATAGACTCTATTCCATGAATAGTAGTATGGAATTGGCACAGTTTATGGTTTTAATATAGGATGCTTATGCAGGACAAGAGAATAATGTTGATATAGTTTGCCTCTATTTATGTTGCCAGTATTCTGAAACACACACACACACACACACACACACACACACATTTATTATATACCCTATTTTTTAACTATCAGATTTTTTAACCTAGTTTTTGCCTTGTGCTTTGCAAGATGCAGTGAAAGTGTGTGTGCTGTTAATCTTAGAAAGTTTCCTTGTTAACTAAGATCCACCAGTGTTAACATTAGAATATACTTTTTCAATTATTTCAACACTGTGCAAATCTGAACTAGACAAATGTTCTTTAAGTAATTTTGAGCCATTGTTCGAACAGTGTTAATACCTTCAGGAGGAATTGCCATGTCAACTTGGTGACATTCAGATGACGCACTTGACACCCATTTATCTGTTGATTTAAGAGATTTGATAATTGGAGCAAGTGAGAGCAGGGAATCCCAGAATTCCTTTGGCCACGTGTCAGTACTCTCTGAGGCACTGCATGACCTTCCCCAAAATAATCTGAAAATGCTTTGGACTATTGCGGAACACATACCTCATATTTAATTCTGCATTACATGATGCTTCCTGGGGACTACACTTGCTGAGCGTTGTTTACAGGAAGTGGCTACTGCAGAGGAATATAATTCTGAAGAGTGGGGTCTTTAAAAGCAAACGTTGTATTGGGATCAATTAATTTAGAAAGGAGTCTGTTGAGTCTTCTCGGTTATGGGTTACAGCCTAGGAAGTGCTGTCCCTTTGCCCTTAAGTCTTTACCGTTTGAACAGTAAGAACAGTAATCTTATGTGCTAAATAGTCATGAATGAATGTATCTTGGGCACCTTTTACAGAATCACTTGTTTTTGGTAAATGTGGATGGTAGTCATAAGCACAGAGTTCTCATACGGGAACTTCTTCTTTGTGTGAAACCTACAGTGTTTCCAGAACAAACACTGGGTGCTGAAAACAGCCTCATAATGGTGCACAGATGTGCACCAGAGGCAGAACACCTCTTCCTGATATTGATGAGGACTCCGAGATTCTCACAGCTGATCAGTAGCCAACTGAATTAAAGTCAAATTCTTTTTCACAGTACCCTCCTTACTTTTGTGACTCTTATGGGAATAAATGTGGCATTTTTACAATAATGTTTAAATATTCACGTTCTGAGGTAGGGTTCATTCTGAGGCCTAGGTTGGTCTGACCCTCATTCTCTAGAATAGTTTCCTGTCCCAGCTCCCAAGGGTTGAGAATACAGACAGTGGCCACCATGCCTGACTAAAAAAAAAAAATAAAAAAAAATTGGGAATGAAGAAGATACAAACTTAATTAAAACAAAACAAAACTGTCTTGCTTCAGTGTTAGACTACAAATTACAGAGAACCCAAAAAAGTGCTGAAAATCTTATTATTGTTTTTATTTTATTTTGTGAAACCTAACATCTTAAGACCCCCCTGTTGTTAGCAGATGTGGAAAGGATTTGCTCTTGTGTGACTCCTCCTGCTCTTATTGTAGGTAGATCAGTTCAGGCTTCTGTTGGAGAGAGCTTTGGGAATTTCAAATGCGCATTCTCCCTCAGTAACCATGGACATTGGTTCTAGGACTCCCCTACAGATGCCCAAATCCATGCATACTCCAGGCCCTTAACAAAATTGTAAATACACATGCTCTCTATATTTTAAATTGTCTTTAGATTCCTATGATACCTAATATCATGTAACATATACATGTACTTTACTTTATGAACATCTCCAGTCCATTTTTGGTTTGGTCTACCAATGCAGAATCCATCAACATAGGTCTGCTGTATTTTCCCAGCAGTAATACGCTACTGTAGAATTTCCACCAAGAAATGATATGTGTACAAAACATATCTTGATTTTCATGGAACATTCTCACATTGTTAGTTTATGCTCACTCAGTACACTGTTTTCATACATCAGCTGGTGCTGTCTGTGATTGTCCCTGTGACACACAGCATGTGGCTTTAATGATAGTCCTTTTTTTAATATTTATTTATTTACTTGTTGTGTATACAATATTCTATCTGCATGTATGCCTGCAGGCCAGAAGAGGGCACCAGA
>LOEQ01001255.1:335356-350343 GCA_001685075.1 Bramus lutescens
GGTTGCTGGGAATTGAACTCAGGACCTTTGGAAGAGCAGGCAATACTCCTAACCTCTGAGCCATCTCTCCAGCCCTAATGATAGTTCTTCACTGAAGTCTTACTCTGTAGGAGACATTTACTAACAAATGCCACTTTCATGAACTGGTTAGAATATACAGTTAATAATATTTTTTAAGAGAAGAATGGGGTTGTCTTTGTCTTGATTCTGGTTTTAAAGGCAATCTATTTGATTGCTTATCATTATTCAGTTTAAATAGTAAATATTTGTTTAAGGCCCACTGCAGGAGAAGTTTCACCATAGGATATTATAAAATGTATGGCCTCTTCTGAGTAACATAATGAAAGCAAAGCAACCAGAAATGATCTGACAATTAATTGGGATCTTTTTTAAGTATCCTTCCTTGGCGGGCAGCTATCTTAGTTCTGCGTTGATGAAAGTTCTTAAACTCTGTGAGAAGCAGGCATTTCTCCCACTCTGGTCCATAGCTGAAGAAACAGATTCTTGGAAAAAGTAAGGTCAGGTCACTTGTTTCAGGGCCACACAGGAAAGTGCTGTGGAAACCCGGCTTCAGTCCTGCCACTCTGGTTTTTATGTGGTGCTTTGTTGCCTTCGGTGTGATCTGAACGAAGTGAATATATATCTATTTTTAGCAACTTGAGGTCGACTCCAAATTAATTCTGGAAAGACTTAATGAAGAGAATATATGGAGAATGGAGAGGGTTCTTTTTTAAGAATTGTGGTTGTAAAATAGCAGGCGACGGAGTGGACTTTGAAGTCCCCTGGCTTTATAATGAGGCTCTATCAGATGCCTAATCTCCCTTCCGGTCCGTGCTGTGTTTGTTCTACCCACTCCAGTACCTTTGCCCTGGCACTCACCGAGATAGGCAAAGTGATGTTCCTTGGGACAGACACTCTCTCTCTCTCAATTGCTGTGGTGGCTGGTGTGCCTAGTGCCACATTTGAAGAAGTGTCTTGAGCCAGAGAAGGATGGGGCAAATGCTCTCATTGCCTGTTCTACTGCATTATTGGGAATTAACTTATTTTCTCTCATTACAAATTAGATAACCTGTTTTCAGCATTAAAGTAACGAAAAGCAAAACTTCTGCAGTTACTTAGATATTCCTGAATAACTTTCTCATCCCCCCAACTCCATCATGTCCATGTGTGGGGTGTGTGTGCACAATCTGATGCCGTATCCGGATGCCCTTATGGAGTCTAGAAATGATGACAAAGTATCCCATGAGCTGTAGGTGAAGTGCGACTGAATGAGAGGGTCGGAGGCACTGGTTCTCCAACTTCTGGGTTAGTTTATAGTGCTATATTGAAATATTAGATCGTTTTGTAAATATGTATTACTCCTGTGAATTTATGACAATACAGTAAGTGATGTCTTCTAAGTAGAAGCAAATATGGATATGCCAATGTACGCACGCATATTTAAATATATAACTATTCTTTGATTGTGAAGACTTGACATTAAACAGTTAGTGGTCTTGTTATTCAGAATTTTAACATGTCTTAATGAATTGGATTCCACTTACATTTTCTTCCCCTTGTATTAAATTTTAACCTATTAATCATATTTTTAATTGGTAATTGATGTTAATGGACTCAAATATTTCCCTTTATGTATCAAATACTTCAAAGATAGCTGTGACTACACAGATAAAGAAGTTTAGTTTTGAAAATTCCATGTGAACTCACTGTTTAGCAAGAAATTTAAACATCAGTGTTCCTGTTTATAGTGTCAGTGGAAAATAAAATAAATTAAGCATGCAGATACTGTGTTTACTTACATTGGGCCCCTTATATTCTTGATATTGCACTGGATCTTGAATACATTATAGTCAACATGAATATTAAGTATGATTGTAAAGTATAGACATCTCTCAGATTTCGAAGTGACCATTATAGAAATGCTGACGTTTTGTTAGGTACTGCTAACATTAAATGTATGTAATCTTTTCAGTAATTTCAAAATTGTAATTTATAGGTGGCAGTTAGAACTTATTTTAAAGTCTGTGCTGATGAAATATTTAGCATGTGTGCATAAAAGAAATATTCGTTTTCATGTAAAGGAAACTGAGATTTTATGCTTAGAACCACAATCTCACAATTAAGAGAAATTGCTCCATAAGATTATGAAGAAGAAAATCCACCTTTGAGTGAGAGCAACATCTCATGATTTTAAAAGGTCAGGCTGGTGCGGAAGGTGCCAGCTTTGCCACTCAATGTCATGCAGAATGCTGTGACAGCCAGGGCTGATACAGCTGAAAATATCTGTAGCCTTGGAAGCCTTGGAAGTTTCAGAAGGTCGTTTTGGCATCAGGGTAACACTGCTGATTCACAGGGAAGGTCAAATTAGACAGCTGGGTGAAAACATAGGTTGCTGAACCCAGAAACTGTGCGTTCAGGGCAGTTGCCAGTCGCGGTAGCTGGGCGTTGTGGTCTAATTGGTTGTGACTCTCATTGCGATATTGATAGAGTAATGAGATTTACTCGACTGGTGACTTTTAAATTTATTATCTTTTGAAAGTTTGTTATTCACCTCCAGTTTGTCAGTTTGTCATGGTAAACAGGACAGAGGTTGCCTTAGCGTTACATATGTATGATGATGTCCTTCATCAGAAACAAATGAACAACAACAACAAAAAAGATGAGTTGGCTTACTACAGTAAAGTATGCACAAAACACAATTGTAAAAAAAAAGAGCAATCAGTTAGAAGGGAAATATGAATAGAGTAAGTACTTGAGATGCAATTGAGCATTAAATTTATCTCGACTTTGCTTTAACTGAAGAAAAATCTCTAGGACGTTAAGAAAAAATCAATATATTTAATACAGTTTCTTTCTGCCCTGTATTGTATTTTACTTTTAACCCTTAGATACTCAGTGAAATACTGCAGCTCTGCCCTTGGGTTAAATGTTGGGAAGGATCAATTCCCAGCGCTTAGGAAGTGGATGCTGAATTCTTCGGTTGGGACCCTTCTTGACTTGATCCCAGCCCAGAGCTGTAGCTGCTGACACCATTGTGTGTAGTGGCTCCATAGAGACCAGTCCCTGGTGTTTGTGGTCAGGGTTTCCCATACCTACCTTGTCTATTGCTACTTCTATAGTGTGCTCTTGGTTTTTTGCCTTTTCCATGCCAGATGAAACATTCATTCTTCCTGCTCTAGTGGTGCCGCCCAGTGACAGCACCTGACTGGCACGTGCAAGGGTGTGGGTTCGATCGCTAGCACTGAATTAAAAAAAAAAATCAGTCACATCCACCCAAGACCCCTTGCCCATCTTGAAACCACATCTGACCTCTTTCCTTTCATACATCAGCCCTTAATATTAATACCTCCTGCTGTATATGTCTCACCTATTATAATATAGTTACTATTAGCTTATGTTCTGTTTAAGCAGCAAATTTCTTAAGGGATAGATCCATGTATTCCCTGTGCTTGTCTCTAGGGTGACCAGTAGGCATGATCCGTACTCACCATGATTCCATCTCTGTATTTATTCATTTAATGCGGTTACGGTGAATTAAATGTGTTTTCTAAGGAGAAGTTTTTTTTTTCCCTTTCTATGCTAATGAGGGAAATAAGGTCTAAAAAATGGCAAAACCAGAGGAGTCACACATACAGTTTTTGCCCAAGGATATGTTTTGGGGCCTTGGAACCAGAGCTTTAAAAAATTTTTTTTTGTTTTGACTTTCATTTTTCATTTTATAAAGCGATTTCATATAAATCATTTCTTTTTTTTTGCCAACAGGTACTAATATAGTGTAGGCTTAGAAAAGTAATTTCTGCCCCTCAAACACTTAGTGCCTTCTCCTTGGAATACTTTCCCACGGTTTTATCAGCTGTCAAAAAGGACATGATGTGGCTGATTCACACTACTACCTCTTCTCTGCTGCTCTGTAAACTGTAGTTCATGGCTTCTTTAGGTCCACACTACTGCATGGCTCCTCACTTTGGTGTGTTCCAAGCCGCATTCTGCTTTGTCTCTGTGGATGTTTTCTGTTCACACCGAAGAGAGAGCAGGCTCCAGGTGTTGAGTAGGTTAGTAACAATCTTCTGCTCCAAAGAGCTCACCTCAACAGTCTGTCAGTCAGCTGCTGGGTAGGCCCAGCGCTGCAGCCTGTTCAAAACAGATTCATTTTGTAATGGAGAAAGAACTGGTAGACATGGTGTGAGGTTTTTACTTCTGTGTACTGTCTGGTGTTTGCTATATGGTCAGAGAAGGTGGACATGTTTCCTGCATCCTTTTAAAGGAGACCCCCTCCCTCCCTTCAACAGCAGCTGGAAGCTTCTGAGCAAACCACTACTGATATGGTAGTGGTCCCTCTAGTGTGTCCACCCCACTCGGCTCCAACCTTTCTGTTCTTTTGCTCTTCTATCATCGTCATTTCTAAGTTTGCTGCTAAATCAGCAGCGTGTGTTTTGAATGAAGTTTTACACTTGAAAACACATGACCCGATTTCGAGTTCTTGATCTTCCATTTGGTTACCTAAGGAGACTTCAGTGTGTCAGTCACAGAGGTACACAAATATCAGTTGCTTGTTCACAGTGAGGACAATAATGATTTTTAGCTGCAGTAAGATAATGACCATAGATATACTCATGGAAAACAAGCAGAAAATTAAATATATTGGTCTATAAAATATTTGATATTATAGAACATGATGTATTTTATTTTGATTAATCAAAATAATGTTATTACAAGAAGTTGTTTTTTTTAAAGAACCTAAACATTTATATATATTTGTGTAATTGTTTAATAATTTATGAGACAGTCAAATGGTAGGAACATATGACAAGCTCTGACGTTGTTATCAGGCTACTGTTTTAATTTGTCCCATGTTGTCATCTGGATACTCCTTAAACGAAACAGAATAGGTTACGCTTCCTTCTTACCTACTTGCTTGGTGGGGATTGTTGGGCAAGACCGAAATGTAACTGGTTGGAGACATAATGGGTGAGTATAACATAATGCCCAGTGTGTTCCGGTGATGTGGAGGGTTATGTGTGATTTATGATAATATTTACTGTTTAAACACGCTAACTTTCTGAAGCAAACGACAGAACATAACCAACAAGCTCGTCAGAGTCCTCAAACAAGGGGTTTTTGTTTGCTTGTTTTCCAGAGAATACCTCCTAGGTTTTGAGGTCAAGCAGAAACAGTGAACAATCATTGTGGAGAGTAACCTTTCAGTTTTAGTTGCTTGCGGTTGCTGAAATTTTATGTGTAAAAGAATAGCCTTAGATGGTAACCGTGGAGTCCGGGTTCCCCGTCTCAGCACATGTGTAGGTCTCAGGAATACAGACTTGCAACAGTGAAGCCTGACTGACTGACTCAGGCAGCTTGAGACATTTCTGAGGCATCCGTAGCCCAGAACAGGAAGTGTGGGAGTTAATGCACTATTGGCAGTTATTGGAGCTTATTGTTAACTATGGTTGTCTTGTGATTTGCCATGGGGAGGTGGTCATTGGCTTTTAAGAGCGTGTGATGCTGGTGGGAATTTACGGAGCTTTAATCACTGTCTCATTAACAGGGTGTCATCGGCTTTTCGTGCTTCTTCATGGGTTGCAGCTTTTCCAGAACACGCAGAATCTTATGTGCAATTAAAATCATTAGGAAAGAGTAGGTTTTTCTCTTTAGCAAAAGGGCCAGATTTCAAGCTGCCCTGCTAATTTGGTAAATAGGTACTTCTTTTGAAAGTACCAAATTCTAATAAAATCTTTTATTTCACGAGAAACATGGCCCAGTCAAAATCTCATTATTGAAACAAGAAGAGAAGAAATAGAGATGACCAGGTTCCGCCATCTAACCATTTTGAGTCTTAAAGCTTCTCTTCCAGATACTTTGTCTTATGAACTGTTGTTTAGTAACCAACTTTGAAGGGGCAAAGTGAGAGGAGAGAGCCCTTATTCCCTAACCAGGCAGGCACACAGGCAGACTCTCCTGTGAGCTTATTGTGCCTACCATGTCAGTTTAATTGTTAGCACAAGCTGCATCAGGAAGAGCCTGCTCTAGATTCGTAAATGACTGAAGTGGATTCCAGACATGTGGAAACTAGGAAATGTGTTTGTGCTTACGTTGGTTTCCCAGATTCCGTTGTGCCTTTGTTACTTTGATAACACTTGGTGGTGCTTATAGAAGTTGTTAGAGATACTACCTTCAGCCAGTCTCTAAGGAGAAGCTGAATAAGACGTTTTTGATATTTATAGAAATAATGTGAAAGAAAAACATTCCTTTAATCCTACGACATGGTACTACTCAAAAGCCTACAGATGGAGCATTCCCGTGGTCACTTCATACCACACTCCTCCTGTAGTCACTTCACACTGTAACCTTCTCCTGTAGCCACTTCACCGGCATAGCACACCTCCTCCTGTAGTCACTTCACACCGTAACCTTCTCCCGTAGCACACCTTCTCTTGTGGTCACTTCACACCACACCTTCTGCTGTAGTCACTTCATACCACACACCTCCTCCTGTATTCACTTCACACTGCACGCCTCCTCCCGTAGTCACTTCACACCGCATGCCTTCCCCTGTAGTCACTTCACACTGCACTCCTTCTCCCATAGTCACTTAACACTGCAGCCTTCTCCCATAGTCACTTCATACCACACTCCTCACTTAGTCACTTCACACCACATGCCTTCTCCCATAGTCGCTTCACACTGCATACCTCTTCCTGTCGTCACTTCACACTGCAGCCTTCTCCTGTCATCACTTCACACCACAAACTTTCTCTCGTAGTCACTTCACACCGCACTCATCCCATAGTCACTTAACACTGCAGCCTTCTCCCGTAATCACTTCATACCACACTCCTTCTCCCTTAGTCACTTCACACCACACGCCCTCTCCCATAGTCACTTCACACCGCATGCCTCTTCCTGTCGTCACTTCACACTGCAGCCTTCTCCTGCCATCACTTCACACCACAGACCTACTCCCGTAGTCACTTCACATTGCACTCTTCCCGTAGTCACTTCACACTGCACCCCTTTTCCCATAGTCACTTCACACCACACACCTTCTCCCGTAGTCACTTCACACTGCACTCCTTCTCCCGTAGTTACTTCACACTGCACTTCTCCCGTAGTCACTTCACGTCACACCCCTTCACCCATAGTCACTTCACACTGCACCCCTTCTCCCATAGTCACTTTACACTGTACTCCTTCTCCTGTGGTCACTTCACACCACACCCCTTCTCCCGTAGTCACTTCACACTGCAAACCTTCTCCTGTAGTCACTTCACACTGCACCCCTTCTCCTGTGGTCACTTCACACCGCACCCCTTCTGTAGTCACTTCACACTACACCCCTTCTCCTGTAGTCACTTCACACCACACACCTTCTCCCATAGTCACTTCACACTGCACCCCTTCTCCCTTAGTCATTTCACACCGCACCCCTTCTCCCGTAGTCATTTCACACCCCACTCCTTCTCCCGTAGTCACTTCACACTGCACACCTTCTCCCATAGTCACTTCACACCACACACCTCCCATAGTCACTTCACACTGTACGCCTTGTTTCTATTAATTAGAAATAAACGTGTATTGTCCGTCTCCACCACTGTCAATACAAACATTTATTCATGTTTTTAACATTTTCTTTTTGACAATTACAGAATTCAAAAGTTGCACTTACTTTTTTTTATCTGTTTCTTTTTCTTTTTTGAGCAATGTAGTACTTTATTTTGAATTTTCAAGAGCTAGAAACTGATGGTACAAATGCTTCCATTAGTTGTCTGCCATAAACGGGAGGATATTGAACAGATTTTGGAGATACAAAGAAAGATTTAAGCTCTCTTTAGAGGTGAAAGGCCTTTCATGCTTCCCTACATGAGAACTTCACAGTGTAGATTGAGGGATAGCGTCTCAGCAAGTACCTAAAAAATATCAAAGAGTGTGCTTTGCTGTTGAGAAAGGTAAAGTCTGGGAAAATGCTTTCTTGGAAATTTCTTGTTTAGTTCAGACTTAACACATGAACATGCCTTGTGAGCTAAGGATTTATGTTATTAAGTGATGTCAGTGCAAGAGCTTTCTATATTTACTTGCGAGCCTTGATGAGAAGTCAAAAACCAGCATTGACTTAGTCCCTGTCAGCCATGCAGACAGGGACACCAAGTGAAGCTGTTCAAGAAAATGTAATTATATTGCCCTATTTCTTTTGGCATAGAAACATCCTTAAAACACAGACAGTATGCTTATTAATTGAAATATTATCCATTCATATATTAGAATAATAACAAAATTTGTTGCTATTTAATATCTTGGGTCTTGGTGAGTAGGTTATTTCATGTGGAACTGTCCCTAAAGAATATTTAAGGTATGCTGAAGTCCCACTGTGAAAATGTGAGCTCTCGTCTTTGCTTTCTGACATTTCCGACTGTTTTAAATCAGAAAGGCAGAGGAGCATCATTTATTCTTAGTGAAAACATTGCTCCTGTTTGTAAGCAACCATATATGAGCTTGCAGCTTTTTAAGTAAAGCTCAGTTTATGTGATGACAATATTATATTGCTAATGAAATAAGGTTGCTATTAAATTCAGATCTATTAATCAGTAGAAATATTTGTAGGGTTGAAATGATGACTTCTGCAGCACCCATGTGATTTTATGACCTGGGAATAAGAAATGTAGTGGTGAAAAATGCTTTGTTTATTTCATGGAATGGAGGAAATATTTGGTATAGTGTCTCCTCATGAGACTTGTTCTAATTCATTTCTTAGAATATATTCAAGTAATTATATGGTGTGTTTGCTCATGAATGATTTCATTCATTGTATTCTTAAGAAAAATTATTATGGATATTTGTTTAATTATAAACAAAGTTTTCATACTTTTTGTTATAATTTATTGAGCAACATATTTAGGATAATTGTAAATAGTCATAACCCATAAACGTTTTTCTGAGTTTATTGTGTCAAGGTTTAAATATAGTATTTGAAAGTCAGACCTCCCTGTTGAATGCCAGTGTTTACACCCGTATCTAGTTGAAAGTATTGAGACTAGTTGTTCAACTATAATTTCAGAAGCCTCATAAAATACAGGGTAGAGTAAGTCTGGTACTTTACAGAGATTAAATTATATTTTGGGTGGGTTTTAAATTGTATCTGCCACTCCTTTATATGTTACTTTTATAATATATGTCACTTGATACTGCTTAAATGGAATATTCATGGTTAATTACGGAGGCTGTCTTGGGACCTCTGGAAGGGATGTTGGCATGGCGTCGTGAAGGCTATCAGTTGCCAATGTCACTGAAGTCTAAGTTCCCTGGGAGTATTCTCTTAGTTCTCTGCTGGTTGACCAACTTCATACTTTTGAGTTATGTATTATTGTCATTAAGAAAACATAGATTTCCCTGTAGCATTGAAGACCATTGTCCTTTAAAACATTTTAGGTAGAAATGCCACCAGCTTCATTAAGGAGCTTGGTGATACTATTCACAAAGAGAGAAGTTGAATATTAAATATTATATTTGCTGCTAGTTACTATGTCAAGTAAACTGTTTCTCCATTGAGCGTGGTTTAAAGTCTTAGTCCACAATCAGAATATTGCTAGAGCATAGCAACACCACTGTGAGTCATGTTCTATTTAGCAGTTCGGCCAGGCTAGTTTCACAGTAATGAAATCTGGGTTTTCCAGTGTATCTTTTTTTTCCTCGAAAATTCAATGGGAGGTGATTTGTCTGATTTACCGTTGAAGACAAACAGCATTAACTTTTTTGTTGCCTGTATTCTGGTTTATATTTATCACTTTGAAATAGTAAATGTTACAGACAGATCAGACCTGCTGCACGAGGCTGACAAGTTAACGTCTTCGTAATCCATGAGTATGGGGCAGTGTTTCCTCGTGAAGAACAACAAAGCAGCATAAAGTCTTATCTCCTATCTTCTTGCTGAAGGGAGAGAAATTCTACACCACTGACTGTTTGAGTGCCATAAGAAAATGCAAAGGGATTATATTTTAGAATAAAGCAAATCTTTTAATTTCACAATCAGGGAGGTGTTTAAATGTGGTTCTGTTGGAACTTTACTGCGTCTTGTTCTCTTGCCAGTTGATATTGTGTTCTCTTAATTATAAAGATGAAATAGCCAGTGTTTCAAGCTGTGCACCCAGAGGAGCCCAGATAATGTAACTTGCAGAAGGTACTTTGAGACTAGTACTTGCATGTCGTGGGCTAATCTGTATCTGTATCATCCATGTCTCTTTGTTAATGTCTCTGTCATGTCCCTATCCCTGTCCCTGTACACATCTCTCTGCCCATCTGTCTACCACCCATCTACAGACTTATCACATGACTATTTGTTTCCTTTGGGCCAGTGCAAGTTTTGAGGCTGATCATAGAGTGAAATCTAGCCTGTGTTCATGGGACATCTGTGCCAAGACAGAAGCTGACAATGGGATATGGACCTATTATTCTCCTCTACCCACCTTCCTTCCAATGGCTGGTATCTGATGGGGTATCATGTACTTGTCTTACAATCTGGACTGCTCTTGGGATGGGAAAAGGTTAGCCACATTTGATAATGTTTATGTACAGAGCTAGTAACCAGTATGTGAAGGACTGCTGTCACCTTCTAGTGATGCTAATACTTTACAGTTTCCTCTTACAATAACATAGAAATAAATTCACCACTCACTTTTAAATCATTGCCTATACTGACATGTCTATTATTTTGTTTTAAAAGTCATTTTCTAATGTGATTATAGTTCTGTAATTCTAGTCTTTAACAATGGGGTATCAAGTAACCTGTGCTCCTTCATTATCTGCCCTACCACACACCATTTGTCTGTTTAGGGAATGGGGATTTTGAAAGACTGCGCTGACAGACCTCAGACGACTTATGCCAGTCAGTAAACGAGGTCTTCCCAGCAGCCGCTTGGCTTGTCTGAAATGTGTCATACCAGGAGGCCACATTGGCAGTCTCTGTCATTCCAGAGTATGTGTGACTGGAGGTTATCTTTTTCTTAGTAGTAGTTACAAAACTTCGGTTGCTTGCATGACGCCATGATTTTATTGCCAAATATATTGACTTAGTCTTATGCTTTGAATTCTTTTCATTAAAGTTTCTCATTATTGCGAGTCGTCACATGACCTAGCGCAGGCTGGAAGAGCTGGTGTCAGCACTCTGGGGCATCTGTTAAGATTACACAGTGTGCAACTCTGTGTGATCTCCATGGGTGCTGCCCCTAATTCACTTACCCTGGGAAGCACCCAGCTTAGCTCTTTGTGCTAACAAGAGCAATACTTCCGAAGGCTCACTCACTCACTCAGACAACCACAGCTTGGTGACTCTATTTAAGAAGTCAGGACAGATCTCCCCCAAAATTCCTAGTATTATTTCCCCTGAATTCTGTTAATATTTGGGGCAAACACTGAGAACAATTATGTGAATAAGCTTCATGTGTTTAAGTGCTGCATAGCTGATACAGTTTTGTTGATATTGGCAACCAGGAAAAAGATGGTTTTGGACAAGTGGCTTCTTTCTGTCACCTCCAAACTTACAAAGTGAGGTCTTCCATACTTTCTATTCAGTTAGAACTATTTTAGTAAGTCAAAATGGCAGTAAGAGGCTTCACATCATTTATTTCTCAGTACATAACACATATTAATATCAAAGTGTCAGAAAAAAAATCCCATAGGCTTCTCGCTAACTAGTCTGGGATCACTGAACTGGTTCCCTTATATTTGTCTTACAACTTAAAGGACCAGGAAACATAAGAGACTAAGAAACTAATGTCTTGCTTAGAGGCTATTATTCCACCTTATAGGCACGCATTTACTTTCTATTGCACACCGTGTGAGGCCTCACTTGATGTGCACCCTTCTGAGTGTCTAGGCCTTTAGCTGACAGAGAACACTGCTCATACTTGCTCATGGCTTCCTTCCCCTTTGTGCTTTTCAAAACTTTATTCTTTATCTTTTTTCTCAGTTTTTACTGACTGGATTATTTCATATTGTTTCCTTTCTTTTTCCTCCGTTATATCTTATCTTACCATAGACTGTACACATGGCTTCTGACCTCACTTTAAGTGAAATTAGCTCGTGTTGTGGAGAGCGTTTGGCTGTTGATATGCCATATGAGTGAGGAAAGGCAGTGGTTAGAATTTGATCAGTTGGTCACTGAGAACTTTTCCCATGGGTATGAGAAAATTTGATTCTTGTTACAAAACTTTTAAATTTCCAAATCAAGCCATTTGTTCTTGAGGTAACTTTATATATAATATATTGATAAAGTCAGAAACATCACAGAGACAATTTACCTATTAGTAAACATGTTAGAAGTAGATTAATTTCATTTAATAGTTATTTAAAAAACCAAACCTTTATTTCAGAGAAAAATGTTTTCATAAATTTTTATAATCTGTATGTTACCCTTATATAATTTTTTCTTTTTCTTTTCTTTCCTTTTTTTTTTTTGAGACAGTTTTCATTATGTAGCTTTGGTTTCATTGGTAGAAACCAAACAGTTTCATGCACTGAACTTACCCAGTAGGCACAGATGGCTGTCCTCGCTCCTTATTCCCTGTCTTGCACAGTCAGTCATAAACATGCTGATTCTGGTCTGTGCGTGTGTTCTAGTATGATAAGTTTGCAAACGTGTTTATAATTCTTTTAGTTGGAACTTTTGAAGAATCTCTTAAATAGATTGGAAATGGAATAGAGCAAACTAGAACCTCTAGGCAATTTTGTAATTAATATATGTTTCATACTAAAGTGCGGCTCAGCCTGTGGTGTGATGGAAAGAAAAAATAACCAACTCAAGAAATAAATTTTATAGTATTCTATATCCTTGGCCACCAGAGAACATGGATATTTATAATGGTGCCAATTCTCCTTTTTTTATGTAGCTTGAACCTTGTACTTTACAAATAAATATTCCCCAGTGATTGGTAATATGCCTGCCTAAACTTGTTTGTTCCTATTAATATGAATAAAATTTATACATATATTAAGCATTTAATAGTATCTGCTATATTCCAGGATCTAGGGTTTGGTTAATACACCTTGCCATCAGGGAGTTGATAATATTAGACAAAAAGTTCTAAAGTAATGAGCATGTTATGGGATGGAATCATGTTTTTCTATTTTCCTTTACTTTTTTCATCATAGCTGGCCCAGCTTTACAAAGAAGATACAGGGATGTGGGATCATAAGCTAAAGAGTTGTGTGTGTTGGTTGTGTGTTGGTTCTGTGTTGTAGCGCGGCACTGAAGCAAATGTCAGTGCATTTGGCTTTTCCAGGGTTGTCAACTTCTGTTGAGCAGCAGAGTGATAAGTATGGGAGTTACAGTGACGTGAGTACAAATGTGAAGGGACACATGAAGACAGCAGAATCATCCAAAATGATGATGCTAGTGTGTAAGTGAGCAAAGGTGGATGTGTCATCTCTGGCTTTCCTGGGGGCGTGGTGGCTGATGAAGGGTTAAGCAGTGTGGGCTGAAGAGGAGGTGAGCACATGTGCTCTGTGTTCATGCCAGGGAGTCTCCAAGAAACTGTGACTGCTGAGCAGAGACTGAGCATTAGACAGAGTACCGACTTGCCAGGATTGGACAGACTGACCTTGCTTGGGCAGAGCTGAGCCTTAGGACCTGAGGACTCTTCTTGAACACTGTGGTTAGTTACTTCTTCAGTCCCTGATAGAAACTGCAAGTTTTCTGTTTAGCGTTTTTGAAATATAAAAACCTGTCAAGTAGCTTGAATTTTCCCTGAATACTATTAAGAATACCAGGATTAGTCCCTAAAAATTAAATTCTACTAGATAGTCATGCTTTCAGAACAGATATCTTCATAGCCTCTATTCTAATTTCCAAAATCACGAAGGTACCATTTATGTCCAGCTTCTTTTAAAAAACTGACTGTAATCACCATTACTCTGTGTTGTTGGTGACTTGGAAGCTGCTAGTTAGAAAGCCTGACTTTCTTTGCCGACAGTGTTCAGAAGGAAAGCAAACATACACACTTTTATTTTTGTAACTAGTTAATTTTTTTTTGTCCTGTCGAAAGGGAAAGTAAGCTGGTGAGCAAAGCTGCCCTGTTGTAACGAGTGATCTCCTAAGTTAAGAGAGCCTCAGGCAGCCGTCTCGGCCCCCACCCTCCAGCATAGTGTGGGACTGAGCCTCTGAAGTGCATCCTGCTGCCCAAATCAAATTGCTCACTTAATAATTAATGTTCCTGCAATGGAATCACTTTCTCCCTGGAGGTTGACTTCAGATTTACCAGACACACTGACAACACTGCACTCCTTATTCTCGCCACAAGACCTCAGCTTCTGCTTTAAAAATGTCTGAATAAAGGATGCTTTTGTTCATACCTCGCCTGCCTGTGATATAGTGACACAGTGTCTGATGGCTGAATGGAATAGTTTTACAGTATGAGTGCTGCTTTCAGCGGAGGGGCAGGACTTGGGCTTTAGGAGGAAGTGAATTGGATAGGTCAGGAGAATGTACCATTCGTAAACACCCCTTTCCTTTTTTATTCACGTGTCAGGGCAGCAGCAGCAGGCTGCTCAGTGTCCACCCCTGGGAAGTGCCAGAGGGAAAGCAGCTAGGACTTCAGCTGCAGATTTTAGACCTTTATATGATTCCCCCAGAGAGATTGTCAAGTCCTTGGACTTCTTGCATTAGAAGCTATTTGGAAACTAACATGGTTTAGTCCACTAACTGCATGTTGGGTAAATTCAAAACCCACATGCTCGTCCTCTTGCAGTGGAATAAGTCACATCTGATGGACATTTTCTGTGCTTATAGCATAGTAATGAACGTCTGACAGGCGCGACCTTTCATAAGACAACCCACATTATTGGCTTTCTGCCCAGAATATTGCTGCAACACTATCTGTGATTGGTTATCTCTTTATCATGCATTGCTTCACAAGGGGAAACGGCCCCCTTTTTAATAAATCTACGATGGCTGGCTGCAATATGCCTCACTGTAAGTATTTTGTGTGTGTGTGTGTGTGTGA
>LOEQ01001255.1:363131-399518 GCA_001685075.1 Bramus lutescens
ATCTATCTACATACACACAAAATTGAAAGCTGCATGGATTCTGATATACCAAACTGGCATTTTCTCTAGAACCACTTAGAATACAGGGAAACCTTTGTGGGTTTTTTTTTTTTTGTCCTTAGATTTCATTTCTCTGACTTCTCTCTTTTCTTTATTTATTTTCTATAGATTGAGGTTTGCTTTTTCATTCCCCTTGGTGTTTTCTGAGTGTCTAGATTGGACTTCACTCTGTTTTTATGGAATTAAACTTTTCCTGAAAACTCTAATTTCAAATAAACATTGATGCCAAGAGTGATGAGAATGTGGCCAGCAGGGGTTTTTACTTAGACCCTTCTGCTGCCTCTGAACTCTTAGTCTGATGTGTGTGTTCAGAGTGATCACACAAAGCCACACGCCAAGAGTTCTGTAAGTTAGAAACAAAGCAAGCAGCAAAACCACCTTCTGCCGCAGAGAGAGTCCATTCAACCAGGCCTTTTTACTGCAAAGGAGTCTGTGACTTCCGTCTTTCCCTTATCTCGTGCTAGTTCCTCATTTATAACATTGCTTCAAAGGATTGAGAGGCTTCAGTAAAATCTACATCATATAAATCGCTAAATACGTGGATATCCCATGCAATACAGAACATCATGTTGTTCTGGTCTGAATGTTGGAATTCAGTCTATCATTTTCCTCTGTATGAGGAGCTTTGTCTCAGGTTGGAATAAATGTGATTATTTTGCATATTATACTGTACAAGGTAACTTGTGTGGTTTTATTGTAAAGTCTAAAAGGTGCTCCATGAAATAGGTGTAAATGCATTCTTATACAGTAGGCTGTTTACTTACCCATCATGAACAGAAAACAACCCCCAAACCGAGCATAAGTTTGACTTCACATTAGTGAGGCAGTATTACTGGAATTATTTTTGTCTGTTCCTAAAACCCATTTAATAAATGTAGTCATCCATGAATGGAAAACAGTTATGAACATCTGTGCTGACATTAATCCCAACTAATAGAAATGCCTCTTTAGTTCTTTGCTGTTCTATAATAAATAATCCTATTTTACATTGCAAATGCAATATGTGAATTTCATACTAAAAGATTCACACATTTAAAGATTTTATTATTTAATTACATATTTATGTATGTGTGTATGTTTGTGCATGTGGGTATGTGCATGTGTGAGCACAGGTACCCATAGAGACCACAGGTGTTGGATCCTCCAGAGTTGGAGTTTCAGATGACTGTGACCTTGTGTAGGTGCTAGGAGTACAGCTTGGCTGTTTTGAAAGAGTAGGATAGGCTCCTCACCTGGCCAAGCCATTTCTCTAGTCCTATAATACATGTTCTTTTAAAGTGTAAAACTTACATTTATTCAGTAAAGTTCCTGCCCACAGTAGCATAAATCTTAAGTCCATTTTGTTGTGTTTCAACCTCTTATTCTTTTACTCCTTTTGTATTTACATGTATATCTCACGGCATAGATTCAGCTTTGTCTTCATTAGCTTCCAGAGTTTCTGATAATGTAGAGTATAAACCTCAGGTCTGTCTACACTCCCTCTTTAGTGATCTAAAGATAGCACCCCAAAATATTCTGATTACTCTAACATATTTTTTCTTTTTATACTTGTAGACAGGGAAATAGTGCTAGCTGTTGAAATAATCCAAGCTATCCAAAGGCATTATTAGCCTAACTCACAAGTTTGAGACTTGACGAGGTTAGGAGAAGAATCCTTTTTTTTTTTTTCCTTTGTCAGCAAGGGAACAGCATGCTATGCAAATGCTGCTTTTATATCCTAAGTATGAGTTGTGCACTGACTGGTGCAGTTAGCTATGCCACACTGCCTTCTTGTTAGGACTGTTATTTTGTTTTGCCCATGCTGTATTGCTTTGTATTGAGTTTGTGTGTGACAGTGAGTTAACTGTATTACTTAATGTTCAAGGAGGATCAGATTGTGTTCAGTGGAGTTGCTTGTAGACTTTTAATTGAATTGGTTATTTTGTTTTTTTCGCATGTTGAGAGACATTAGGAGAAAAGTATGGGATTACCTCTGAGGGCAAAAAAAAAAAATGTATCTTCAACTTTCTGGTAGTTGCCATAAGTGGTACAATCCTATCTTCTTGCAATCATGAAATCAATTTGTAGTTAAGTTAGCAGATGTGTAAGATTTGAAATTTCACTTCTATATTTCTTAGAAAAGTCAAACATGTTTAGCACCATAAAATACTTAGGATTTCTCAAGACAATTTCACTTCTTTAAGAGTGATTCCATGAAGCTGTATTGTAGATTCTGTAGCAAGAGGATAACTGTTTGTAAGCATGTTGCTGCTGACATTTGGGGGTCATGGAGATGGAAAACTAAGCCAAAGATTAAGTTGGGGATCAGATGAGGGATTTTATTATCTTACTGGATTGCTCCCTGTTTCATAATTTTTTAAAGCTGAAATAGGGCTAATATTTACTTACTTTCTTTGACATTGATAATCTGATTTTTCCAAGCTTTTTCTTTTTCCATCTGTGTGCGTGTCTCTGACTGCTTGTGTCTGCAGGTTACACATGCACATTGTGCACCTGACTGCACATCTGGAAGGCAGTTTAGGATCAGGTGTTTTCCTCAATTGCTCTCTAATTGATTCACTGAGTCTGTGTCAGTCACCGAACCTAGAGCTCTGTGGTTTGGTTTCTACACCCTGCAGACATGTCCCAGGTTCCTCATCTGTACCTCCTGATTGCACCTGAAATACCATCCTCGACTGAGCTTTCTCCCTAGCTCCCAAACTGCAAGTAATTCTTCTCTTTATATAAAGGATACCTCAAGCATGCTACCATGCTCATCCTTGTCTGCTAATGAATGTCAGTTTTCATTCTAGCACTTTACTTGGCTCTAATTAATAAAAAGGTTTTATGTCCCATCAGCTCCAAGACACAAGCCAAAGCAGAGTCAGAGAAAGATCTTCAGAAGACAAGTTTCTCTGGATAAAACCAGGATGCACAGTGCACATGGTTACGCTTGTGCTCCCTCTCTGCTTGTTGTCTCTCAGTAAGGCCATGTTTTGTTAATCCTGTGACGTTATGGTCCTCGATGTGTTTTTAATTAATTTGCTTTTGGTTGAGCTGATGGTAGCATGTACTGGGGCATTCCAACCCATAACCTTTTGCCACCCCTGACTTGTTTGACAACTGTATGAATTTTGAGAAGTGACCAAGTTTTTTGAAATGCTTATTAAATATTGGCCTCCATCACCCTTTTAGGAATTTTAACAGTAGAATTGTGAAAACACTGTCTTAAAGGAAGAAGGAATATGAGGGGTGGTGTAGACCAGACAACTTGCAAATGCGTTGGAGAGTCTTTTTGCCCTTGCTGGGGGCCCAGTGTATGACAATTGGCTCCACTTCAGTGGATGGGAGTCAGTATTCTCATGGTTTTTCTGCAGTGTGTCCAAGGGCATTCTGTTCCAGGCGTCTATGCGACATCTGTGGCCCTCAGAAATGTGCATTTTCTTACCCCACAATTTGCTCTATGTCTCAACTTAGTCAGAGCCTCTAACAGACAGGATTAGATGCTTTCTACAGCTCTATACTCCTGATTAACAACGTTTGCTTTGCCATAGCTCAGTAGGCCTGTACTAAGGACTCTTCTCTGCGAAAGATAAAATTATCCAGGAACCTTGAAGTGTTCTAGATGTATACAGAGCTGGATTTTCTTCTTAGTACTGTTGATACATTTTTAGAAGTCATGGTTTAAAAAAAAATCTTTCTTACCTTCCTTCCAAACTGGTGGATAGAAGATAAAGTAATTCATTTTATTAAATTTTTATTTTAAAGTACCTTTTCTTTTTTGCTGTTTCCCATGACCTTTGTTCTCAAAATGAGAAAAGAACCTAATGTACACTGACTGTGATAAGTATGTATCCATTTAGTATAAATCCTTTTTTTTCCTATAAGCTGTCCTGTCTATACAGTGATGTATTGTCTTTTAAAACACTATTACAATTGTATTCTTTATAAATATGGATTTTTTGATGAATACTTAGTATGGTTTCATATTATTTTGTTTGTTACAGAGTTTCATGTCTTTGTATACTTTATTTCATTTTTATAAATCTTCAGATAATTCTATCAAGCTAATTGAAAAAAACCTACTTAATCATCTTTAAATTTCTAATTGTTCCTTTTGTTTAATAGTGAAGTGATTAGATAGGATGATAATCTCGTAGAAGTTAAGGTCATTACTTTGTTCATTCTCTTTGCATTGAGGTTTACTTGTATAATGAGCTGTAATCCTGGGTTCACGTGGTCTTTGAAAAGGCCGGCTCATACAGGTAGTCCAGTATACTTAATGCTGCCAGGCTAGAACTCTGAGTATAAATTCCATGATGACCTAGGACACAGGGAAAAGGGATGGTTCTACTTAGGTTGTGGTGAGCTTTGACAGCATGAGGAAGTCAACAAGCCAATTCTCTAGAAAAGGCTTCTCAGGAAGTTATGCTTAGAACGAATTGAAATACTGTTCCAGAGAAAAGCAAGTTACCATTGGTGGAAAAAGACAAATTTGAAAGTACTTGCACTTTGAGCTCAGTTTTACCAGTAAAATGTATTTATCTTAAAAACATTCCTGAAAGGATCACATTTAATGTATTTCAAATTGATAAGTAAGTCTTGAAACTCCGTAGGTAATTCTGGAATACTGTTACCGGTTTTGGTTTGGTCATCATGTTGGGACTGTAGAGATTTTATTTCATAACATGTATGTTATATTCTAGTAGCATAAATAGTTATCAGCACAAGCAGAAAGATAAAGTGTTTTAGGCTTATGAAATTAATGCAGATTTCTTCCACTGTCTGGTTCAATACTGCATTTGAATTAAAGTAGGTCTTGCTCGATGGAAAATCATTTGCTGTGGGTTTACCGATCCCGTTCTCCATAGCTCGGAAGATGCACTGGCCAGCAGCAACTGTTCACCTACACATAGTTCTTTCATGAGCTTGATGCATTTAGGCCCCAGGTTTATCATTACTGCATATGTCTGTGAAGAGACAAGCTGCAGTCTCATTTCTAAGCCATAACCTGCTAGTAAGCCAGTTTGAGGAATAGCAATAAACCAATACAGACTCGAAGAACAGACCAAGATTGCAGCCAGCTGTCAAAGTATAAAACCCCGGTTTATTAGCTTTCGTGGTTATTGTGATTTTCCAGTATTGGGTCAGTGTTTAAAATGTCATATACCACCTACCCCATTTTTATTTTGCTAGAGAAGAGGTTACCAACATTTTGAAGTAACCTAGAAGAGAAAGTAGATCCCACTGGCTGCACAAAGTCCTCATTAGAGTAACAACAGAAACAAGTCATTGAGTAATCAGCCTTCTAAATAATTAGTGTGTGTGTGTGTGTGTGTTTTAAGGAAAAAAAAACACCTTCGCATTGAAAATTTAGGTGGTAGATTTTAATCTATGCTTTCCAAGTCTGTATTTAAGATTTGCTGTTTTTACACTTAGTTGTGCATGCGACGTTTAAGAGTTTTGTTTAGTGTTTCGAAATGAGTATTTTTCTTTGCCACTTTCAGCATAAAATTCCCAGGGACCACAGATTGCTGCCAGTGCAATCAGAAGAGGCCTAAGGAATGAGGCCATGTGACGTAGGCCCTTTACATATTAGGATAACAGGGAGTGGAGAGGGACGGGCTTAATTATGTTCATCAATTTGTCAAGGTCACCAGGACCTCTGAAACATGAGTACTTGCCAAGTCAAGTAGAAAAACCTGATGATGCTGTCTTCATCCCATGAGGACTGCAACATCCGCTCTCCTGGCAGCTGAAAACCACTCTAGGTCCAGCCTTACTGAAATCTTTTTTTGAATAAAATGATGCTTTGTTTGTTGGTTGCATCAAAGTCCATACCATGCTTTGTTCTTAAACAAGTTCTTCCACATTCCATGCATGTTATCTATTATAGAGTAGACTATATTTTATAGTCATTCTGTCTGGATTTTCTCCTATGCTCTTAAACCCTAGAAGATTAGGAAGCTTCCCTTAATGAACTTTTGTATGTGTGGTTCTTGGGATATTCTTGATATACACCGAAGTGGAAGCAGTTATTTCGTCTTAACCATGACCAGTAATTATTAGCTGAACTTAAATGCTTTAGGCCATCTATTTCCGTGCAGTTGGGAATCCCTTCTCTAAGAACACAGCACCCTTCATGGGGGAGACTCCTCCCATAGCAGAGCTGTGAAAATCTCTCTTGCAAGTTTCATGCACCTCTGACTGGTTCTGGTAAAGGATCCTTTATGTAAGTGAATTTCTGGATCAGGTCCTTTTTTTTGGGGGGGGGGAGTGAGTGCCTTTTTTATGTTATCTTGCACTGGCTGCTCATAGGGACCTGCCCCCTTTAGCTGGCTATACATCCCACGTCTCTTGGAGGAGTGACAAATTGTTCATTGCAGTGGCATAATACAGTTATTTTGCTAAAAATCATTAACACTTATTCACAAATGCTTTGTTAGAAGTGTGGGACTTTCACAGAGAATGTTTAACCTTCAGCAGCTGCACATCGAGAAATTGTTGCATTATTGGTGCTTACTTTTTTTTTTTACTGTATTGAGAATATTGGGAATAGCTTATATCAGTTTTGTTAGATTTTGGGAAGAATATTTAGAATCCAGACTACAGCTATTTTAGTGTTGCATTTAATATAGAGTAAACAATACTAAAAAGGGAGTAGGATATTTTACAGTGATTTGTGTATCCATGCTACACATAAAATACTAGATAAACGTTTTCTAATTCTAAACACTTTATAGTTTGAAATTTTTCAATTTAAAGTAGGAGAGAATCCAAAGACACAAAATGCGTTCAGATTCTACTAAATGCATATTTGATCATTACTCTTAACCTCTCACCATCCTTGACAGAGATGTGATAGAAGCCATGTTTTATAAGTCATGAATGTTTTCGAGAGAGGAAACCACTCCAGATAAGAGTTGATGCCAACAGTTTTGGCACTTAAGCATCTGATTCTGGAGGCAACTCCGCTTATCCACTTTGGAAAAGGATCATCAAGAGGGATTAAAAATTTAGCACTTGACACTTATTAAGGGTTAGAGTGGAATAATTATTTATGTAGCAGGCGATGCTGCAATCAGCAGTAGAGCACTGCAGTGTGTTGGGCACTTTCTGTCTCTTGTCAAGGAACCTCACAGTTTTCATCTCCCTGAGAATAAGTCTTGGTGTCACATGGCTATAGATGCTTCCTGATTATTTCTTACTGTGTGTGTTATCAGAGGAGATAGATCTTGTTAGAGTTCTATAAAAGGACAGCTCTGTGAGCCAGCTTTCCTTGCTGTGCCATAGCCTCCTACGTCAGAACAATGGGTCCTTGTTCTCCTGGTGCTCAGAAGAGATGAGTGCCGACAGAGCCTTCATGTTACATCCATTTCGGTTATTGGTGGTTATGGGGCTAGTTTGCTTTTCTTATCTTGAATGTTGGAAAATAAAAGGCCTAAGAGACAGCAGTTGGGCCTGGAATGCTCTTCTTCATCAGGCTGTGAAGCATTTTCTATTGTAACTGCAGTTGTGGGTTTTACTTTTGCTTCCTATCTGTGAGGCACACAGTACCATTATAAACTCAATCTGCTTTTAAATTCTTGAGGATTTTTGATCTTTCTTTTAAAAAATATTCACCTATCAAGTTCTTCCTAAGAGACCCTTAATCCCTAATTTACAGCCTGTTCATTCTCATTTTGGAAAAGTCAGATAATGCTATTATGGAGAAACTATTAAAATATTTTTAAATCATTTTTGAGATAATTATGTGGCTTTCCCCTTCCTTTTCCTCTATCCAAATCTGTCCATGAACTCCCCACCCTTTGTAAATTCATGACTTCTTTTTCTGTTATTGTTGTTTTATTATTAATGAAAGCTGAACTTTATAAATTATAAAAAACTGTCTTCTATACATAACGTACAAACAGTCATGCATTTAAGAGTGAACACTATACCTCATAAGAGCACATTTTCACAGGCAAATGCTGCTGCACACATATTTGTCAATGCCAAATGAATGGAATGTCAGCAAATGAAGCATTGTTATTTTAACTACCAAGTTGAAAGCGTATTTCTTTCCAAGTTTTCTACATATCTAAAGGAGATGCTCTCTCCTCTGCATCTTAGTGCAGGTGTTTCACCAGGCCCAACAAATACAAATATCTTGAAAAAAATATAAACACCTTTATCAGTTCAATAAAGTGTAAATAAAAGTTTTCTATCTTACTTGAAGCTGCATTCCCTGAAAAGAGTGCCCAAATGGATATTTCTGTAGATATGGTGCCAGAGGAAGATAATAAAAAAGATGAATTTGAAGCAGTCACTGCTGAAGTGAATGCCGAGAGAATGGCCCCTGAGAGCTTTGGTTCCGGTATGAGTCTTTCTGATAACATGGTACCTGTAAGCAAGAAGACTGTTCAGACTGAGCATCCAGCAAGAGCGCAGCAGGAGGGGATAACATTCAATCTGATTCAGGCTCATGTGAGGAAATGAACAAAGAAATGGAGTATTACCAAGCACCAGTGATAGCTATTGAAGACTGACGTTGACAACACTGTCATTGTTGTCAATATGTCTTTGTGTGTGAGCATATTCCTGAACACACACATACAAGCTACTCAGTCCATGTAATGTTTCTGGTATGTATATCTTTTCAGGGCTGCTGAGAGCAGAAGAAACAATTTCACTCAGGGTAGAGGATACAGAATGATCAGCCCTGAAAACAATATAGAAAATGAAGTGACATTTTCATTGTCATTTTACTGCATACAATTCCGTGAAAGAGAGGCGTCACCCAGTGTCCTACTGCATATCATTGGGAGGTTTTCAACTCCCTCCCTGTCTGGGAACTTTTCAGAGTGAGGGTATTCATTCCTTAGTTCCCGTGAATATTGACTAGCCACAGGACTGCAGGAGAGGCTGCAGCTAAATACCATTTGACTTGTGTTGAATGTAGAATGGATTATGCAATAATATGAAAATAAGATAACTCAACCGATGCCCAAACCTTCCTTCATCCCCAAGATTAAAATAACTATTTAATCAGAGTCATTATAGTTAGGTCATGTATTTCATTAAAAATTGAAGAAGCCATGAACATAAAATGTCAAAAGTATTTGAATTTAATGTACTTAGGTTGGAATAGCACAATGATAAAAAGTACTCATATGTGTATCCTGTTCTCAGTCTGTATGATTGGACTGGAAAATACATTGGTTTAAGTAAAGAAATTGGATGAATTATTTTACAAACTAGACAGGAATATTATGGCTTGATTTTTTTTCTTTTAATCATATCTGGGAGTTTTTCTCCTTAATGCAGAAAACTGAAACTGTGACCTTTGCTTTGGCCTTTATAAGCATTGGGAGTACAAATCAATAATTAACTTGACCCCATGAAATTTAGGGGTCATACTCGGAAGATCAAGAAAACATCAAATGCAGCATGAACAGACACTTAATGAAGCTCAGAAGCACCTTTCATATAAATGTAATAAGTGTATCAGTGTAATGAGTCACATTTGTACTCAGAAGCCAGTGATCACTTCTGAAAACCAGATTTAGTAACAAGTCAGCAAAGGACTTGCCAGATGCCGAAAATGGGAACATACTGGCTACTTCCCTTGGTGATCACTAGTTGCCTCTCTTCAGTATGGTATTCAGTTCTATGAGAAACATAAATATTGCATTTAAAATGTATCTAAAATACTTTATTCATTGATAATTAAACTTGATTATTGAGTGAGGGAACTTTAAAGTGATAAGATCCATGTGTTAGTAATCTAACCTTCTTTAATATACCTGTAAAATTTGCCATTACTTATTTAATGCTGTTCTTCACGTGTAACTAATGCTGTTAATGCTATAGTGTAAATATAATAATATTGATAAAAATTCCTCATATACATCTATTCATGAGAGTACCTAAGTTAAAATGTTTTATAGTAAAAGTGTCTAGTCCTTTGATTGGTCTTGTTTTTTGATCCTAATGTTCAGTATTCATTCAATACCTGACATGTAATTTGAAAATGTAGGACATGCAAAAATACCCCTCCCTCCGTTTTTGGTTACAATGTCTGTTGCTGACCCAGGTCAGATAGTTTCTTTTAGCTATGCTTTTGCTTTCAGCTTCTCTAGTAAGTAGCAAATTGTCTTGTGAGTCCGAGAGAGTAATAGGAATACTGTAGCAGGAAATCCTTTAGTAATAATCACAGTGTATTCATCACCTGCAAAAGAATGCTTTTTAAATGTCAGATGTCTTTAAGAGAAAGTATTTTCTTGAAGAATCTCTTAATTGTTTATTTTCATTGCTTTAATGAATCACAGTATTCTTAGAAACTTAGTAGCTTAGAATATAAATTTAATATTTGTGTAGGGTCCTCTACACAACAGATAACACTTGCAAACTGCCTTTTATTTACTCATTGTTCCCCTGGCCCGTTCCTTTCACTCTCCCCAACTTTGTGTACTGGAGCTGCTGGGCTGTCTGCTCATCCATGATGCCTCATTGGCAACTTAAGATTGGCTGTGAAAAGATGATTTACATCATGGAAATGGGCAAACACTGCAATCCAAGGACAACTCCTTCTCCAGAGAGCCTCTTTGAGAAAAATTAGCTTATGCTGAGTAGCCATGTAAAATTTCGTCTTGATGTGTTCTCTCCACATTAGAGAGATATTTAGCACATACCTTATTATTTTGTGTACCAGATGAGTGACAGCATTTACCTTAGCCCTTCTGTGGTTCAGCTCCTGGTCTGTAATGTAGAAATAATAGTACCCCTCTTATAGTGAGGTGAGCTGAATAATAAGTATACTGTCTTGCTGCACAGTGAGCACTTAGCTGACCCTACTTTTTCCCTCTCTCTCCTTCCATTGATATAGATATAATTTTAGATTTTTCTTTTTAGATAATTCATATCCAAATACATAAAGTTTTTTTCCCAGGAGACAAGAAGGCATTTCTATGTCAAACACGTGAACGTTTTTTTTGCCCATGGATATAAGTACATTGATTTAGGCTGTCCAGGCTAGATTGTAAATAGCAAGCCCAACTTAGAAACCAATTTTTCTATCTGTGATGTTGAAATAGAAATGAAGCTTGATTATTTTCCTAGACATCAATTCCTCTCTTTTTTTAATGTTATTTTTCGGGGGGGGGGTGTGACAGGGAGTAAGAGTTTTCTATTATTTCAATTTTGAACATATACAAAATTAGATCAAAACATTTTAATAACCCATAGGTATATGTGTTTAAATTATATATCAGGAACATATATATCAGCATTTTGTAGGCACATACTCTTGGATACATCAGTGAATGTCTCCATCTATTTTGTTCTATCATCTTCACATACTCTTCATCCCTCAGTTAATATTAAACAATGCCCAGACAACCTTGCCTTTCCTGCATACATTTCTAGGAGGATCTCCAGCTTCAAATTTCTTGGCCTTATTATCTAAAATCATGACAGTAAGATCCTTGGGAGTTGAGTAAATCACACTGACACAAAGAAACATAAATGACAGTTTCATTTAAATTAGTCATTTTGAAAGTAAAATTAAAATCAAGAATACTGGAAATCCCCCTAAGACGAATGCAAATGAGATGACCCTGCAAGGTTCCTCTAGTTATATGCTGGCTTCACTGGATGTCTAGTTTTAGACAAGGATGAAATGTTAGTTTTTCTTCATCTCTTCTAAGATGTGTTTTGTACATATGAAAGAAAAGTTTGGGATTCTTAATATAACTGTTGAATAATAAGCATGTAGATATATAAAATTCATCCAAAATGTGCTATGAAAGTCTGGGGTTAGCATTTATGATTTTGTTTTGTTAGAAATGTAATTGTCTAACAATGTACTTCATTCATTACTGTTGCTTGTGTGCGGTGTTGTGTGGTTGGGCATGCCAAGGCATGCTTGTACTTACTCATCAGAGAAGTACTTTGCGGGTCAACTCTCTCCCCCACTATTCAGTAGACTAGACATGAGCACATGCTGGCACCAGGCTTAGACAAGCACTTTTACCAGCTTGGCTCTATCAGCGGCCCTGGGAATGTAATGCTTCTGTGGATTTTAGCATGTCTTAAATAGTGATTGCATACTTGATGTCTTCTAGATATCTTACATAGTTCAGAAATAGTTCTTTTATGTATGTTTAAGTACTATAATGCAGCTATTATAATCACTTAAAGTAGAAGGTAATGTCTTGGCATAAAGTTTAATTTGCAATAGGAATGTAGACAATATAGAACTGTTACATTGAATTATTAATTGTGTGTAGACATATTTTTTGATATTACAGAAAAGTACTGTGAGGAGACATTTTAAGTGGGGTGATATTGTTGCTTTTTGTGGACATTTTAAAGGTGGAGGGAAAATAGAAAGCTAGTTATGGTCTCTGGTAACACGAAGGATTAGCTGAATTAAACTTTAAAGATCTGTAAATGGCTATTTATTTATGTCCTTCAACTAGTAGTTGCAAATTTGCCTGGAGAAAATAATTTCATAAGAATAGCAAACAAGTTGATGACAAAATTTGTTAAAACATAAAGACTGTTTCAAACTGTTAACCGGAAGGCTAGCCCCGATGAGATAGGAGTTCCAGAAAGAGCTGGCAAAAGTAAATGTTATACAACACAGAAAGCACACCAGGCGGAGAGCTGACAGAGTGCAATAACAGGAAGATTAGTCACTTCTAGAAGGAAAAAAAAAAAGGGCGGGGCAGGGAGAGTGTATTTTAAGCAGGGGTGTTGACTAATATGCAGTTTTGAGCCCTTTGGGGGTCACAGTGGCCAAAACAGTAAATTCCAGTAGCACCAAAGACCCAAATACCCAGGTAGAAAGTTTGCAAAAGCTGGGAATAGAGCAAAAATGGGGAAAGGTTAGGTTTGAGTTTAAGGAAGCATAAAATAAAAGGCTGGTAATGTTCCTCAGTGGAGCTGATTGGCTTAACTCAGACTGCTGTGTTGGTTGTGGGGAAAGAAAGCCCTGCATGTTCTTCACAACACGTGAGGTCCCATTCAGATAGTCCATGCAAATAGAAGCACTCTGAGTGTCTTGATTGTGTTTGCTCTTTGAAATAATTTTTTGCTTGTATAGAACACTCAGTTATGTGCAATTAAAGAAGTACAGCTATCCAAATATTCTGAGACTCATTTCTGTGGCCTCTCTTAAGTGTTAGTTGTCATTATCTGTATATTTTATCAATGGTACTTCGGAGCCCATAACTGAAAATCAGAAAGTAAGCTGTATGCATGTGGGTCTTGATGGGGTTCTGTTAATTTCCCATTTGTAGTAAAAGGAGTTAGGGATGTGCAAGAAACCGATTTTGCTGAATCTCCTCACGTGTCAAATCGGAATAATAAGATGCTTACCTCAAAAGCAGGTGATGAGAATGGACTGAACTGGATGCAAGAATATAAACTTCAGATAGCATGCTTTTAATTTATTTGACTGCTTAGTCAAATATGACCAGTGGCTTCAACGACATATTTTTAGCTCATGAGAAAGGTGGATACTGGCAGGGACACTCTTCCATACACTGCTTGGTCATTAGTGATGTCATTTGTTGTGTTGCATGTGTATCTAAACTTAGTAGATATGTGATTCTCACTTGTCAATCTCTTAGTCGTTCTTAGAAATTCTGTTCAGTATTTTCTCGTTAGATACCAGGACACAATCTGCCCTATTTGGGATAATATCCCTTCCTCAGATAAAAGTATAAATTAGTGATGTGTAATAAAATATAAGTAGAAAACTCACCTAATTTAGAGATCTTATGTTTTTAATTTTGCATAGCTGTAGGGGATATATAATTCGGTATCATTGTACTCCTGGAAATGTGAACTGCAGTGAGCCAGTTTGCTCTGCTGGTCCTGTCACCGGCAGTTGTACTTTTCATTGTTCATGTGCACAAACTTTGCACAGGTTAATGCTAGCATCTCACAAAATACCCAGGTAGTACGAATGCTAAATGCTCACTAAACCCTAACTTTCCCTGCCTTCCCCTGTCCCATGCATAATGGAAAGAGAAATGTTTGTTTTCTAAACTGTAGAAGACAAATCCTATCTCAAACCCTGAAAGTTCTTCCTTTTCCTGGAGTGGACACAGTAAGTCATCCTGAGTCACTTGAGGGTTCTCTTTAGCCAGTTTTATTTAAAGCATCACATTGTAAGGACATATGACTCAGGGGTGTGTTGCACAGAGCGTTTCACTTTCAGGGCACCATTCCCACACAAATCTCTCCTTACTAAATATTTGTGAATCTTTATTTATCTACTATGGAAGTGCACTGAAACCTCACGTGTTTGGCCTGTGTGACCTCTATTTGTGTTTATTAATATTTTGTTCTCATAATAAGCCTTATTCAAGGAATTAAGTAAAAGGAATGGGCCCATAAGAGCTGATGGATATAAAGAGTACCTTGTTTATTTATCTGTAAACACTGTCTGTACTGATACTTGCATGTGAGTGAAATGTTTCCGTAACTAGGTGCTTACACTTGACTCTTACCACCTGCACTGCCCCTGCCATCAACAAGAAATAACAGATTGTACGAGCTCTGCATAGGTTGAAAATCATAATTTATAACTCTGTCCCTATTTATATATGCTCTATGACAACAGAAATGACTGATGGATCTTCCTAGCTCTCACTTAATAATGCCAAGGTAATAAAACCATTTGAACAGGAGGTAAGATAGCAATATCATAAGTTCAGTGCCAACTTGGCCTCCGTTATTTGGGCTCTGTCTACACATAAGCCCTACAATCCATCTTATGCAAAAATCTATTATTTCATTTTTCTTACCAAAAGGTGGTAGAGTATACTTTTTTTTACAGCATTTTTTTTGTATGTGTTAAATCCAGTGTTCCTCCTGGAGGCTTAGACAGACATAAATTTGTTATTAATTGCTGAGCAAATGAAGCTTGTTCCTTGATATGAAACACCACTGTGCAGGGGTGCTGTAGAGAAGAGAGTAGACTAGAAACCAGATAAAACTGTCCATCTCCTTTTATGGACCCTTTTGATTTTAGAAATAGTTGAGAATAAATAAGCTTACATGGCATGCCACCTGAAGGGAACCCACATAGGCACCTAAATAAGTTGTTGGTAAATGCTACCCAGGGGCTGTTTTTCTAAAGTTCATGTGGTGGAGTCACCAAGGGAAAGCACTTTCATCCAGAGAATGTCCTCCTGAAGTTTTCTGGGATTCTTTTGGTCCAAGCTTTACTAAGTTTCAATTAAACAAGTAGAAGCCACCCCCCCCCAAAAAAAAATAACAACTGGACTTAGGCTTACAGCTGGTGAAAGAACTGCTTGGTGTCTGTCATATTTTTCCTTACCCTGAGGGACCTGGCTGCATGATTTGAACTGCCTGGTCTGATAGACTTGTGCCCTCAGCTCCTTCAAGGACAGTCACTTCAGCTACTCAGTATTCAGGGGTTTCAGCCGGTATCTCATGGGGTGCCTCTTGAATTTCTTAAGCTCTGTGTGAACTCATAATTATTGCCTCAGTCTTCACGTAATTAAATCCACGGGCTTCGAGGGAATGGATATAACAGTGACTGCAGAAGTGGTCCCCCAGCAGAGTCAGCACTGCTGGTAACAGTGCCATTGTCTTGCTGGGGCTTCCGAAGAGATGATCTACTTAGAAACACGTGACAACTGGACTAGTTCTTGACAGTCTAACATTTGAGAACCGTAAAACGTTAGAGAAATGTGTTCACCTGTGCAAACATCTATTCATATCTTTATGTTTCCAAAGGGAGTGGACGTTGGCAATTCCTCTTCCCACCGTGGTTCTGGCCTGACCTGCCACCCCTTGCCCCCACTCTTGATGGGTTCTAGAAGTCAGCTCTCAAGAGGATGGGCAGAAGGTGACAGTGGCACAGGCACATTCCCAAGTCTACATTTTTCCTGCTTTATTGGGGTTATGATCCTAGGTGGCACTTTATGCCTGGCATTTACCTTGCTGTGCCGATGTCAAGCACTGGAGAAGCATGCTAAGATTCCTGGCACACAGGCTTCCAGTTTCACCAATAAGGATAATTGTCTACTATGCAGAGAATACAGGCTTTCATGTTCATAATTCTCTAGTAAGTCTGTGATAGTAATATATTAATCTCTTTTCACTTCCCCTTGAGCTATTTAAATTCCAATGAAATAAATCTTGTTATCTTTTGTATCTCTATGATTGAACTTCTAGACAAATCACTTGAATGCTTGTTAATGATTCTGCATGCTACGTTATCCAGTCATATTCTAGTGAAAAGAAAGTAAGTGATCAATGCCATCAGAATGGAAATGAAATATGGAAACAGAGAAGCATTGCTCATTCTGTAAAAATCACAAGAACTGATGTTTCCCCATGTCGTTAGAATGTTGTACAGGTTATGGAAACAGTGGCTTTTGCAAAAGTGTTTCTATTCCAGGAAGGCAGGTAGAGTATTATTTTAAAATTGACCAAAATGTCATGGTAGCAATTATTTTACATGGTAGCTTTCTTGCAGCAACAGGTTTTAGGTTAGTTAATTTGTTTGCTGGGGGAGAGGAGGGTAAAGGAAGTATGGAAGGGTAAATGTGGTTTCCTTAGGATCAATGTTTATAGAATTGGGAACTTAGTATCTCTTAGTAACGGTATTTGTGTCACGTGTTTGGAGAACAGCGTTTAAGTATGATCGCAGGAAAACACCTGTTTTGACACTTAGTGTGGGATAAGTGCGCACACATGGGTAGTTTGTGTGGGTGTGGAGCAAACAAGAATGCTTTGGCTAGCATCCTGAAGGGTGTGGACCTGACAATATTCCAGCTACTGCNTGCTGCCACCTACGGCTGCTGATACCCTGGCATGGAAAATGGCTGACCAGGAAACTCCCAACTGTTAGTGCTGTAGCAGTTATACGGGATGTGTTGTTTAAGGGAAGCACCTTGGATCCTTTTCAGTGGCAGAAACTGTAGACTATCCATTGAAGGTGAAGCATGAAGTTGGCTAATGGATGCTGGTGAGTGAGGCAAATGGGAAGGCAGCTAGGATGCTGTGAGATAGGCTAGCATTCAGGATTCCATGGGAAAAGAACCTCTGAGGCTATCTACATTGAGAGCTCATTTAAGAAAGGGGTGTTCTAAACATTAGTGCCTGATCTGTAGCTTATTTAGTTAGCTTCATAAGTAGAGGTGGAATTTACTCACAGATTAGGCTAATTCTCAAACTGGATTGACAGTTCAACCAAAGGGATAGAGTTTTCCATAGAATTTTTATTCTGTTCTTCATCTCTTATTCTTGCCCTTGACATGAGTCATGGTTACGCTTTCTTAGATGAAAGTAGCTATTTTCCTTTCACTTCTAATGCACGCCTGCTTTATTCATACTAGTAGGTTATCGATTTTAAATTCAATTGATGTGCATGAGTCTTGTCAGGAACATTGTTTTCAAGTAGAGTGAATTATGTAAGCAAATTAGTATAATAATGCTTATATTAATCAGATAGTATCTTATTTATTAACACTCTGAATGAACTAGTATTTTCTGTCTTCAAAATAGAACTCATTTTTGGTAGAGGTACATTTTCTTATGACTTGTATCAGGCACTAATAACACACCCATTAACATCTTGTGTGTTTATTTCATGGTTTTGGAGAAATACTAATTTTAAATTTTCCCTAAGTCTGTAGACCACACTTTTTCCTAGACTAATTATCTGATATTAATAGATACTTAAGAGATATTTTCTAAAATGTGTAAGTTACATTTGAGAACTTAATGTAAATCGTAAAGGCTGTGGCAAGTATTGCTGAAACAAACGTGCTCAAATTTCTTTTCACTTTTAGCAGATATTGTTGGCCCTTCAGCCTTTAAGAGTTGACTCCCAGCCCCATCGTTAGCATTCTCTGAGTCCTTGTGATATTATGTAGGTGGTGCTTGGATGTAGGTTTGCTTGCACTAGTTAGGAGTATTTAATCCTTAACATTTATGCAGACATCTCATGTGTGAATTTATTACTAGCATATTTTATTTATACAAAACAACTCTGTTTTTTTGTTTCTACTGAATGACATACTGTTTACTCTAAAATAATCTATAAATAAAAACATTAATTTTACCATTTTAGATCACCATTTGTTTAAACATGTTTTATATTTATTTATATGGGATTTTACAATTGCAAAAATGCAAAGTAAAAATGATTTGTTAAATTTAAAGTCAAATAATCAGATTATGTAAGAGGTCGTCTTCCTCCCTCTTGATGTCAGGTTCACCTACTGTTTCTTAAACCTAGCTCAATGATGTGGTGTTTTGAAATATTAAGTCTATATTCAAGCCAAAATCGAAGCCTACTGAAACAGGACTCTTAAAGGGAAATGGAGGGCTGGCACAGTATCTTAGTGTACAAATGGCATTTGCTGTGCACCGCCTGGAGACCAGGCTCATCCCCATAGCCAACTACATATGGATGGAAAGACTTCACATTGGTCCTCAGCCCTCTATGTATGTACAATGATACATGTGCCTCCACATGCCATGTACAGAGAGAGAGAGAGAGAGAGAGAGAACAAATTTCTAAAAACATTCTTTGTTCTCTTTATAAAATCCCAATTTCTTCCAAACTAACATGCTATTGGTAGCATTGTTTCTATTTTATTTTATTTTGTTTTATAACAATACTTGGTTCTTGGTGACTTATCAGACATAGGTAAACTTCCCTTCCCTCCAATAAATACCTTTATTTCATATATTATTGACTGTGTATGAGGAAGGGAATTAACGTTGTTTTAAAAAGGTTATTTTAAATAGTCACTAAATTACTTGAGCTTTTATGTACCAACTGAACAGGTTCTTATTAGCATTTCAATTGCTCTGAAATTGAAGTTGATACCCAAAATGAAGAATTACACACACACGTTGCTATCATTCTGTCTTTTCACACCTATGTCCAGATGTCCAAAAGCAAGTCTAAAGTACTGCTCATCGTTAATTTACTCATAATTTTATAAAGTGAAAATGCCCAAGTTATCACAGTCATTTTCATTTGATATATAGTAGGTATTACTAACATCTTCTCAACATTTATACTTCGTTTCTAAGTTCCATCCTGCTTACCAAAGCAGAGTTACCTGAGATCTATCTCCTGCATGATCTAGTGGCCATAGTAAACAACTTGGCATGAGCTCCTCAAGGCTGTTGGGACTCGTGCAGCACGGGCAGTCCTAGTCTTAGGCATGAGAGGTTCACCAGATTGAACCTGACACATTTGCCTTTCCCCTCTGGTTCTCTTGTCTTTCTTAGCTTCATCTCATGCCCTTGTCAAGCCTGTACATACGTTAAATACCTGCCTGTTTTTTGTTTTTGTGTTTATCAGATTCTTCTCTTTGTCAAATTCTGTGTTCACCCTCATCTGACTCTGGTTGAAAATGATATAGTTGATGAAATATGTGTTGCACAATTAGAAAATAATTATTTCTCTCAAGTAGTTTTAAAAAAACTGATTGAGTTTAATCTGTGTCTTCCTATTTTCTCTTCCAATTCTACACAGCATTGGCATTCTACATCTTGCCTGTGGACCAGCTTCCTGGGGCCTTTTTTTTTTACATTTATAAATTAATTTGATATGAAGGTTGCAATGACAGGGTGTAGTAGTTTCATGCCACTTTTGGAATTTTAACATTAGTACAGCAGGCATGCTATTCCATGTGTCCCTCACTTTTCTTTCTAGAACTAGCTCTCCACCCTCTTCATCCATGGCTTTCTGTGGGATATGTGAATGGCTGCCCCATGTATTTTGTTGCAATTCTCCATTGCTTCTTGTGTCCTGGTGTGAATCTTGGTGATCGTTCTCAGTTGCTACCTGAGCTCTGTGCTGGTTGCTGCTCTCCTCCCAGGGTCTTGTGCTGGCTGGTCATGTCTCTACCTCCTTGGCACTGCCCCTTGGTAGAACCATGGTCCCTGGATGGCTGCCTCTCAACCCTTGTGAGGGTGGGGAGTATTCCTCCCCTGCTGCTACAATTGAGCCCTCTACACTTGCTTCCATTTGCGAAGGCTTCCCGAGCTTTGGCTGTGGCTCAGTGGTCCTACTGTCCAAACCCTGAAACTTTCCTAGCTTCGACACTCAGTGGTAGCAGCAGGTGTTGGGATTTCTCCGACTCCTAAGGCCTTGGGAGGAAGAGAGTGGCTGTTGACATAGACCTCAAGAATTTTAAGAGTACGCCAGGAAACTTCTCCAGAAGATATGTAAAGGTAAGATTCTGTTTTCTCTAGGAAGTTATTTCAGATGCAAAGAAAACAAAACCTCTAACTGTGGGTTTAACGTAAATGGATTTTAGTAGTGAATACATACAGAATTCTTGTTTGCTAACACAGCCAAAACTTGTCCTTCAATGGACAAATACTTACTGCAAACGTTTTTGGGGGGTAGGGCGGTTCTGTGTGGATTTTACTTTTCTATTCCATTTTATTTATTTCTATTCTTATTTTACTTATACGAAATTTTAGCATTGAATAACCTTGAAAGTATTTTACTTCATGATTTGAGTTTGTAATTTTGAAGCATCTTATTTCTCCATCTTATGGTCTTCTTTGTATCTTTAGTAAGATTGTTTTTGAGATTTAAAATGGATAAAAAAGAAAAATCTTCTATTTTATCCAAAATGCCTGTATTTTTACCCCTCCATTGAATATTTAAAACAAAAAAAATACTAAACGAGTTGCGTACTTCCATTCTTCTAACTAGGAAGTAAGAATGCAGCTCTGACGTGGTAACCACAGCACACACTTGTCCCTTCTTGGAGTTCCTGCCACACATTTAGGCACTCTAATAACACAGCAGGCTCTTTCCTCTGGGATTTGTTCTCTCTCCCTCTCCTTCTGCCCTCCCTTCCCTCATTCGTGTGTGTGTGTGTGTGTGTGTGTGTGTGTGTGTGTGTGTATACATCATATATATATCAACTCTTCCATCTGAGTCTCCAGTGCTGGGAGCCACAACCTGAGCCTGTTTGCAGTTTTCAGGGTTACCCCTCTATGTCTAGTTAATGAGGGAAACGTACCTGTGAGTAGGTACAGGATCTGCATTGGGTGCTAGTGCTGCTGTTTCTGAGCTGTGGAAGTAGGTAGTACAAACCATGCACACAGAAGTACAGCACCGTGCCTGCATGTAACTTATTTCTAGCATACTTCACTCTGCCCTCACAGGCACTGATCTGGGAGTGAACTTTCTGATTTCAGCATTACTATCAATTCATAACTTCTTGAAACCTTTTTAAAAATATAAATCTAATACATTAATCAATACTCTAAGCTAGAACCAAAGTTCAACCTAATTACAGTACTATAGTTAAAGTATATCCTTGCTGGTAACTTTACAAACTGAAAATATATTTGATAATATTTGTTTCTGTTCTGTTTGTGTTCGGCTCATTTAGTCATTTACAAACCAAGGTGTGGAGAACAAGACTAGGAGATTGGATCATGCTGAAGCTTGCCTTGCGTGCACCTCCCTTGCTGTATTTCTCCGGAGGGAGAGCTTAGATTCTCTTGGGGTGAAATAACAGATGAATATAAGAATGTAAACTCTCAAAACTAATGAAAATACTTGTAAATTAATTGCTAATGGTAGTTATTTCAGGAAGAGTATGAATTCTTGTCCATAGTAAGTCTTGGTGCATGTGTCTTTTCTTAAAATAAGATCCAGACCCCTTCTGTATAACTTCTGTATAACTCAGCTGAGCTGAAACTTAAACACTGTCCATCCTTGCCTTTTCTCTTCTTCCCTGGAGCAGAGACAACTATGGGGTCGGGATGGTGATATTTACAGTAGATGTTGAACTAAGCAAATATAAAGTTTTTATTATTTACTCACTGTAATAATGAAGTCAAAGTCTGTAAGCTTCATTAAACATGCCCATGTAGAAAAGAAATAAAAGAACAGACCTGTGCTTTGTCAGAGTAACTGAATGGAAAGATAAATGCAGGGCTATGACCACATGCTGATACTTTAGAGATTTGTAAAACACTCCTATTTATTATTCATTTTTATATAGAGCTAAAGGCATATTGATCAGTTTTACAGAATTGAAATGATCTCTTTGTTAATTTTCATATTTTATTGATTGTCTACCTTTTAATCACCTCTAATTTTTTTCATAGAAAACTTGAGGTAGGGATAAGAGGGAGGTAAGAGAAGAGTAGAGGACAGGGTAATGATAATACATATACCTGTATGAAATGGTCAAATAAAATTAATAACAAAGAAACATGATACTATTATCATTATATCATGAGGATGAGCAAAGTAAGACTTTATGAAATTGAATAGCCTCCAGGGATCACTGGCCCACCATGCTTTTCTCTCCAGGGCTCACTGGCCCATCATGGTCTTCACTCCTGACTGACACCAGAGACTGTAGCTACAGAAGCTGTCTGTAAGATCCTTGCTTTTTGAACACCCTCAGCGTTGAGTGCCAGCCTTCTGTTCTCATCCTTTGGATAACTCAGTGCTATCAAGGGGAATCAACACAGCTCCCACCCAGTTCACTCTAGGCTGCTATCTGGCTTTGTGACCTTGGGCTGCTAAGTTACAGTCTTCTCTCAGCTATAGTCTCACCCTCCCTAAAATATGCATAATATTATCTCCTTGTCAGAGTTTTTATGAAGATTTAATGAGACAGTTTGTGCCAGCACTTAGCACAGTGGCTAGCACACAGAAAATGGTGAAAGTGTGGCTGTTACTATGTCATTTTTCCAAGGTCACACTTCTGGAAAATGATTGAGTCACAATTCAAATACAAGTATCTCTGAAAAAGTAAATGAAACTAGAACAGATACACTCACATATGCACACGCACATGAGCTACTACAGAAACTGCAAAAAAAAGGTCATGCTCTTTCTGGACCTTGGACCTTCCTTAGTCTTCCCTCTCCACTGATACACACTCACACACACACACACTCACAAATGATAAGTTTTGAATGCAGAGGTAGAAGTAAATACCATTGAGTCTAGCGGGTCACTTGAGCTCTTCCATTGAGAATTAGAATTTCACTTCCAGTGTTTAGAAGCTGTGATCTTAAACAAGTTTCTTAATCCCTCTGCTGTTCCTTATAAATTATGTTAAAATAATAAAATTAAAGAATCATTGCATGTATTATCACAGACATTAAATGATACAAATACAAATTAAAGGCTCAAATAACCATTGACTCTTACTAACTGTTGACTGAGATGTAAACATTTCTTTAACCGCAGAGTGTCTTTTATCAAATTGACATGTCTGATTAGTGAAAACCATTCAGAGATAGATAGGCCTTCCATTGTCTAAGGACCAAAGTGTGTTCCCTATTAGAGCTTTGTCATGACACAGACAGTGGAAAAGGGGGAAAGACATCAAAGACAGAACCCAAATAATTGGAGAAGGGGAAACATTCTTTTCATCTTGCCTAATGTTTGCTACTAACACTGGAGTGTCCCAGATAGTGAGAGTAATGGCAGCTACACACATGATAGAATATTCTTTCTATCTTTATTCTTTTTAACTGATTTTATTGAACTATACATTTTTCTCTGCTCCCCTCCCTTCCTCTCCCCTCCCCTTCAAACCTTTCCCATGGTCCCCATGCTCCCAATTTACTCAGGAGATCTTGTCTCTACTTCCCAAGTAGATTAGATCCATGCATGTCTCTCTTTGAGTCCTCATTGTTGTCTAGGTTCTCTGGGATTGTGATTTGTAGACTTTTATTTTTTGCTTTATGTTTAAAAAGCACTTATGAGTAAGTACATATGATAATTGTCTTTCTGGTGGTCAGCTGGTAGGATTTGCTGAAGGAGGCAGAGGCAGGAAGATAATGAGTTTGAGGCCAGCCTGGGTTATCTTTATTCTTTGAAGGAGAACCCAAACTAGCAGCGAAGGCTCATCCTGAAGAGATAGAGAGTCATCAAAATTAAAATACCTGGATTTAACTTTGAATGCTACCCATAGGTATTGGATTCAAGGTGGTTTTTGTTCGTTTGTTTGTTTGTTTTAACATGGGTCTTGCTACTCTTTGACCTCTTACTAGATTTGAAAAGCTTAAGACCAAGGATTTATGTATTGATTTATAATCTTAGCACAGTGCTAGGAAAAAGTGGACACTTACGTTTAATTAGATTAAAGGAAATATATTGCAAAAATGGTAAAAAAGATTAATTTTAGGATATAATGGTGCCAGAGTGATTAGAAAGAAAGGCTATGGCATCGGAAGCATGGCCCCACGAACTGCTAGGAATGAAGGGACAGATGAGGACAGATGCTGCAGGTTGGAAGCGCTGCGTGGTCGTGTTTTCCAATGCTTGGCCGAGGAAATGTAGGCACTGAAATGTGCAGTCCAGCAGTTAGCGCCGGAACAACGTGTTCAGAGCCACTCACAAGCACACGTCACCACTGAGGAACTAAAGGAACCCCTCTACATCTTATGTTTTTCATGGTGAAAAATATACCTAGCATTAGAAGTTCAATTTGATGTCAGAATATGGAGGGGCAAAGTATTAGAAATATGTCGTTGATGTATTCTTTTTAGAAATTCTCAAAACATGGTTTAAAACATACAATATTGTGAAATTCTAATTTTCAACAAAAACGTCATGGAGTTATGTGTATGACAGAGAATGGGTATAGTTCTAAAAAGCTGAAGTGTTTGCAGGGGGTTATTGGAATAGCTTGATGTTTGTTTTGTATTAAAACCCTAACTGCTCATTTGATGTTTATTCACAGATACAGGATGCTAACGGCTTCTCTCATCCTTTATTAAAACAAGAAGACCTAAAAAAAAAAAAAGCAAAGGAAAATGCTCCATATTAAAGCAAGCACTTTGTGTTGGTACATCTCATACTAAGGTAGAACTGGTGCTGCCTTGGGCTGCTGACCTGCCCACTGGGCTCCAGTCACACACTCTGTGATTAGCAGTTGTGGCCACGTACAAAAGGGGGAAGTAATAGGACCATTCTCTGGCTGCTGTAGGAGTGAGCTCTATGTAAGAGGCATTCAGGTGTCTAAGCTGAATACATTCACGCCTTGTATTCAGATTCTGGGGAGTGTATGCTGTTGCCCGAAAAGAGCATGTTTAGAAAATACCAGGCGAGAGCGAAAATGAAACCACAGGAGCAAATGTTCCATGAACATTTGTGTCTTCATTTGAAAAAGACCATATGTTGCAGCAGCGTTCCAGTAAGATTCAGATAGTGCTGAACTTTCAAGAATATCATCAGAACAAACTTAAATCGAGCACACATTTCAAAATTCTTTGCTATAAAAACATACACGGATGTAAAGGTAAACATAGGATCGAGTGTGAATGGAGGAAAATTAGAACTAACATGCACCTCCTTATGTTAAAAGTGGGGGTCATCAGGGCCACTACTATTTTTGAATGTGACTGGGTATGGTCTCTTCATTTGCCTTTCTGGTGCTGATGTTGGAATTACACAGTTCTGCCATGGTGGAGATGTCGTCGTCATCTCTTACCCTGGTGACTTTCTTTTTCATTTTGTTTCTTACTTTCACATGCCTACTTTTAGTTTTTGTTGGCAGCTTGCTGTTTGTGTTTTAATTAGGTGGTAAATTGGTGATATTTTGGAAGCAGTACATATTAACTAGTAAAAATGAAACCCATTATAAAATCTTTGACACATGAATAACTTAGATAAATAGGGTGCAGCTTCCCCTGCTTCCCATTTCTTTGTCGTGGAATGTGTGTGGCGGTTTAATTTGCTTTATTTTCCTCTGTTGTAAAATATAAGATAACGCAGTGTAAATGAGATCAGTGAGGTCTCTCCCTAAGGAGAATTTGTCTGGAGGGGAAAAGTGCTAAGGGTGAAAGTATTGTAAAGTAAATATAAGCGTCTAGATCATATGATATAAATTCCAGAAATTTTTATCCTATTTCTAGTAAAATTAGATATGTTCCAGTTTAGTCTTGTAGTTAAGAACATCAGGTCCAGAGCCAGAGAATCCTGGAAACCCTCCATCTACCATGTAACGGTGGCACTGCCCGTGAAGGTTCCTGATGTTGTTACACTGGTGAACACCGATTTCTAGTCTCTGTAGTGGGTACAATAATAGACCACAGGATTCCTTGAGGATTACATAGAAATTAGAAGTGCATTGAGCCACGCCTGAAATACACTGAATACTAAGAAAGTTGTTCTGCTTTAACTTCTTGTTTAATAAGAGAGAACAGAGGGAAGTGGTTTGAAAAGGCAAATGGAACATAGTAAGAATCCCTCCAGCCTAGAAGTCAGCAGGGTCAGATCTGTGAGGAGCATGAGCTCACAGCCACAGGGGAATGAAGAGAGAGCACTAAGCCAGAGGCGGAAATCACAGGAAGTCCTTGGCAAGGATGTTGTTGTTTGTTATGGTGCCCCTTTGGAAAATGTTACCTTTCCCTCACAGAGCCTACTCAAGGGCAGTCCTGCATGGTGACATATAGTTGGGCAACATACTGTGGCTACCTTATTATAACCCTAAATATTCAGATATTTAATATAAAATAATCTAGATTCATTAGTTTTGGAACATTCCATATTAATTTTCTCTGCATTGTCCTACGTTTTCCTATGAAGAGTTCTTCTATATATTTTGCACTTGCTATTGTCATTTGGAATAAGCCTGATGAGTATCACTAATTGCATATACAGTCATTCCAACATTTTTCATAGAGTAACTCCAGTGGTAGTTTCTTTGTTTTGTTTGTTTCCTTTTGTTTTGTTTTTGTTTTTGTTTTGAGGCAGGTTTTCTCTATGTAGACCCCCTGCTATCATGGAACTCACTGTGTATACAAGGCTGGCCTCAAACTGACAGAGATTTGTCTGCTTCTACCTTGCAAGTTCTTGAATTAAAGTTGTGTATCACCTCCTCATTAAGCCTCTTGATGGCCTTCTCAGGTTAGAAAAACATGGCTGTTCAGTAACATTATGAAGTTTTTGTTTGTTTGTTTGAAACACACATTATCATTTACTTTAAAAAGTAAAGTTGGGTAAAAAAGGAGACCGCTAAAAACACTGACATAGCAAAAGCTTCCCAAAGTGGTTTCTGACTCTGTGATGAGAGCTCTCAGGCCTGTTCAGTGCAGTGGCTATGGCAACATGGTCTGGCCAACCTGTACACAGACTTTTGTTGCATTGAACCCTGAGAAATTAAGTAACATATTTTGCATTTTCAAAGTCTGATAATGAATGATTGATCTTGTTCCTCACATGCAAGTACAGCTTTGTAAGTATCCTAACATATTTGCAAACACTTAACAAACTCAAGTAACAAAAACATTCTTAACTTTCCTCAGATACTGTTAATATGGCAGTATAGAAACAGATCAGAGGTAGTTGATTTAGAACAATTCTGGAACAAAAATTATCTAAAAAATATTTTTTTACTGTGGTCAAAGTCACATTTCAAACAAACAACAATAACGTTTTGAAGCTGGGCCTAGTAGCACAGGCCTGTAATCCCAGTTGAGTGAGAGGCCAATGCAGGCTAGAAAAGTCAAAGCTGCTTAGGATACAGAGCAAATTCACCAGCCTGGTCAACTTAGCAAGAAGGCATGTCTGAAAAAGAAAAAAAAATTTTTTTAAGTGTTGTGCTTAGACAGTGGTATTGCAATTGCTTAGTGTACACAGTACTCTAGACACAATACCTAGAACCCTAGCACACACACACACACACACACACACACACACACACACACACAGAAACTAATATCCAAGACTTGATTATTTTAAAACTGGTACTATCTTTGTAAAAATAATATCTTGCAGGTCCTCAGATTGGATTGAATTTATCCTTTGAATAATGTTTAAATGATAACTTTTTCATTTTAAAGCTATATTGCATTTAAGTTTCGTGTTTTTCATAGTTATTTTTCTGCTAGTAGCTAAGATACACTGATTCTTTTGGAGACAGATTAGTTTCTACTGAAACTTGTTTTAATATACTTGAAGTTTTCAATGGAAGTCAGAGCCTTCTAGTGAAGGAGACTGGAAGCTGGGTGAGAAGAGAACAAGCAAAGCTTGCACTTGTAAGTTCTCAGCTTTCTAAGGCAGTTTGGGTTCTGCACAGGGCTGCCTGGAGGCTGTGTTCTCTGGAGGCGCCATCTTGCTTCCTCAAGCTTTATGGGGCTAGTGAAGAAAGTGACCTGGGCAGCTTTTGAATGATCTCTGGCAAGCGATGCCCAGTGAATGGAGGCTTAGAAGAGGGCTGAGAATCCAGTCTTCCCCCCTCAGTTTTACTGTTTCTCATTAAAAACATTAAAGTGGAAAAGAAAATTAGTTTTAGTATTTGGTAGTGTAAACTTTTAACCTGCTTAAGATAGCAGAGAAGAGTTCAAACACTGTTTTCTATTAAAGTACATCGTATGAGGCAGGCGTACTTCCTAAGTGAGAAAGCAATGCGATGGGAGGGAAGGTGGGTACAGAACACAGAACCGTCTGCTCCTTATGGAAAAAATGTATTTTTAACCAACACTAGAGAATGGAGGATGGTACTAGATCAACAAGAGTTTCCTGAAATGGCTGGATATGCCAAATGTGTGTTAATGACTAAATGTATATATGAACAAAAATTTATTTGGGTGAACAAATTAATGACCACATTTAGTAAGTTGTGTGTTCTTACACTTTTTTTTGTTTTAGGAAAAGTAACCAGTTTTAAGTGCTACAAAATTTATTGAAATGTATTAAAAATGTATTGAATAGCTTAATGTAACACTCGATTTTAATGTGAAAAACAAACCAGATGCTTTAACCTTTACACAAACACACGGTCACAACCCTAGCTCTCTATTTGATCTGTGCTGTACTGGATAAGTTCCTGACTTTGTTCTACATAGAGAAATAAACTGGAGGAGAGGGGCTGGTTGTCCTTTCTGACTCATCTAATAATATGAAACTATGTAGTTCCTACTTTTCATAGTCATCCATCTTGAACAATAAAATCACACAGCCCACTCACATGCACTTAGGGAAACAAACAGTGCTTTGGAAATGGTCGGGCTTAGAAAGCAGGCACACTCAATCTTTTGTATTGTGCTCTTGTTACTTCTTTTTCAATGTGGTGGTAAGAAAAAGTGTCAGGTAGTCACCCCAAGGATTAAAATATTGCCAGTTGGGCCTGGAACATTGTCTTTTTCTAAGATAAGAAATATTTTTAATTTTTTTGAAAATTTCCTATACTATAGATTCTGTATTTACATTTCCCTCTTCCTCCTCCAGTGTTTCTCAAGTCTCTCCCATTCCTTTTCAACTCTGTGAACTCTAATTCTTTAATTATAATTGGGGAGAGAGAGAGAGAGAGAGAGAGAGAGAGAGAGAGAGAGTGTGTGTGTGTGTGTGAAGTTTATAAGTACAAGCTATTGAAATCATTTAGTGTTGCTCTTATATGTACTTAGGACTGACTTTTTGGAATTTCCTAATCTGAGTCTGATCCCTGATCCCTGAAGAAAACTGAGTCTCGGTTCTCAGTAAGTGTTAATTCCCTGTAGTTCTTCTAGAGTTAAAACCTTATGGGATTTTTCCCATCCACTTTACCATGTGAATTTGGTGGTATCAAGTTTTAGATATAGTTTAGGAAGGGAAGCGAGTATTAGCTGAGAAAGCAGCACCATGGGGGCTGTTGAAGAATAGTGAAATAACAGATTGTTTTTCCACTAAATGAGGTCACAGGCATCAGTGGAGAGCCAAGGCATGAGAAATCTCTAACTAGAAAACGAGGGTGGAGCTGGGGCTGTATCAGAAAATTCAGCGCTGGAGTCTGAACTTGAAGATAGCCTGACACTGACTTAGAGAGTATGATAGAAACTCTGTCTGGGCAATGAGATTGTTCTTATATTACCGACTCAGAACCTTGTCTTTGTCTGGGTAATCCTGCCTGTGTTCTTGCTTGTTTTAATAACCTTAACAGAATATTGTGAGGAGAAGGCCTGTGTCCTGGCCATACATGGACTGGCTGAACCGTCCCCATTCAAGGGTTCTAATGGATTCAGATACCATGAGTGGGAGGTGACTAGCACGAGATGGGCTTTGCAAGCCTGCTCCACAACCACAGTGCTTGGCTTCGAGGCTCCTTACCTAAGTGAACCTCAGTAGTGATTTCCAAAACAAATGGATAAGACAGGATATTATATCAGATAATTTTGATCTTGCAATGAATATTACAATATAGCAAAACAACAGAGAGCCCAGATAATACAAAGGCACATAATTCACTCTAGAAAGTGGAAATCCTCGGATAAAACAGAAAATAGATAAGACTAAAATTTGCAAAGCAAATAGTTGCTGAGTGCTATTTCTAACAGCCAGAAACAAAACCAAGCAAATCTGAGTTGTTATTGTCTTCCATGTGTGCTTGGATAAACACAAGACCTTTACTAGAGTAGTCAGATTTGTGTGCTAGGCTACCTTATGGCAGAGAAGGTTGGGTTTGTCTTGGTGATTCTTATTTTTTTCTATGAATTAAAAACTTCTATGCCAAGTGGTGGTGGCACACAATGCTAGCACTCGGGAGGCAGAAGCAGGTGGACCACTGAGTTCTGCACCAGCCCAGTACAGAACAACTTCCATCACCATCACCAAAATCATAAAAAAGTTTGTGTTTCATGGTATAATTTCATAGTTGAGCTATATTCTTAAATCTCAACAACTCCTTTGTTACTGTTTATTTATATATTTATATTACAATGATATTCAGAGTCATAATCGTGTGTAAACACAAGGGAAGTGTTTAATATAGTTTACTTAAAGGAATACTGCTGGTTTTTAAGTCATGCTGTGTTTTCACACACATTATTATAAGTGACAATTATGCCACCTGTAATTCAGGACTACATACAATGCCTCCCAAAGGTGTCCTTTAAGGAATGTCCAGGTGTTACATCACACAGAGCATCCATCCACACTTGTCTCCCATGTGACAAAGCCTCCTTATATATTATTGTCTCATTTTTGGATTTTATTTCAAGCCTCAGAAGTCCATTCTTGATACCTTCTCACATTGCTCTGAGTTTATGCTTAATTTTTTTTTGATGCACATTGTTTTTTGGGGAAAAAGTTTCTAGGCATAAACTGCCTACTATTTTCGTATTTCATATTTCAACATATTTAAAGTAAACAGTATTGCTGTTATAATTTCTGAACTATGTAGAGCTACAGAATTTTAAATTTTAGACACTTGATTTGTTCTTTCTGTAAATCCTTTGCTTTGTTTCTCTTCAAAGCAGTATAGAAGGAAACAGAGAAAAGACAAAGTATTTAGTTTGAGTAAAATAAAACTAGTGACTGTATTCCCATCTTCTTTTATGTGCATCTGCTGCTACTGATCATCATCACTTAAAGTCTGACTGATGTTGACTGGTGTGTAGTTGTGCACACATCTGGTTCCTTTCTGATGCTCCCTGCACAGCACAAGAGCAAAGGTCCCTTTCCTGAGCTGGAGAGAAACACTTTATAAATTGGAACACATTTTTGCCCTCTCTCACCTCCCTTCATTTTCCAGCCACTCTCTGAGCTGTTCTGCCTCCCTGGAGTGTTGAAACACGTTTCTCTTACATGTCTGTCTCCACGTCCTCTGTTTCATCTTATCCTAAAACTTTTTCTGAGTGTAGACCCGTAGCACAGTCAGCTCATCTGAGAGCTTCTGTTGCCCCATTGCTCAGACACGGAGGGATGTTTCCACAGCATTGGTGCTTAGTTCCCAGAATTTGCCTGAGATATATGTAGGACTGACATTTTGTGGTCCTGGAATGATCTTATTCTGGAATAGCTGTTTGGTTTTGACATTAAAAGATATTTATTCTTATTTATTTGTGACTTACATAGGTATACTTGTTTTGGGTTGTGTCCTAGGTTATTAAGTCTGTGTATGTCTGCTTTCTGAGTGATAACTTACAGAAGTATAGAATTAATAAACCTGGCAGTAAATCACAGACTTCAGCTATGAATGTCAGGTATGCATCTTTCATATGAGAGTGTCAGAGACGAGAGCTGTAATCAGTGTGATCCTGATAGCAGGTGTTATCCTGATGACAGTGCTTGGCTCAGAAAGGCTCCTGTCTTTGAGGCGTGAGTAATCCACTCCTTCATCAGGGGCCTCTGAGATCCGAGCCTGCTCTGCCTTTGATGAACATGGGGTTTTTGACAGAGTGCCCATGCTGTGGCAGAGATGGGAGAAGGACACTGACTTCTCTCTGTCTCTGCACAGAAGTCAAGCCACGGTTTCTTCTTAGGTCGTCTTTGCTAGAGTGACATTGTGACAATTTAATGCATCAGAGACTGGGAGAAGAAATCTATGTGCATGCGCAGACATTAGGAAAATGCAAAGACCTTGATACAGATCAGCATTTTTTTTTTCTCCTCTTTTGTGGTTTTCTTCATAAAGAGATACATGAATGCAAGGGATGTTAGGAAAGAAACGTCACTTGGCCAACTCAAATGAGAAGAATTAATTCTCTAGATATTTCCTGAATTCTTGTCATAATTTAGGCATGTTAAGCACTGCAAATTCTATAGATCTTAGCTTTGGGGGTTTTATATTCATTTGAAAATCAAGATGTAACAAAACACAGGGTTCTCCAAAGCTCTGAACCTATCCTGTCGCCGTCCCAGATTCCCACAGAAGTATGTATTCTGTCAGTTAGACCAGTGGGTCTCCACCTGTGGATTGCCACCCCCAAAGATCATTAGAAAACACAGATGTTTACCTTCTGGTTCATAACAGTAGCAGAATTATAGTTATGAGGTAGCAATGACAGTAATTTGGTAATTGGAGGAGTCAACAAAACATGCAGAATTATATTAAAGGGTCACAGCATTAGGAAGGTTGAGAACCATGGAGTTAGAGCAACAGGGATGTACCACATTCATTTTTAACAGAACAGGGAAAGCTGAGAGGCTGTTTACAAAAGTTAAAGTTTGCTTCCTCAGATAGAGTGGAAGAGGTCAATTGATGGTTTGACAGTTGATTAATACAAGGGGAAAGATGTGGACAAGACTGCTGATGAATGCATCATCAGGGACCGTCTGAGCAAGGTCTCTTGCCGATCTGTTTTGTTTAAGGCTGCAGCGATCAGTGTGCTAAACCTGAAAATTTCTTGTTCCCATGGCAGTACTGCAAAGATGGCAAAGTGATCTACATTTAAACATTTCACTTTTAAGGTTGTGGATCATAGATATTAATGACAGCATTACAGAACATTTCCACAGCTTATTAGTGTATCTGGGGTTACATTATTTTTTAAAATTATAAAGCAAATATTATTTGTTCAGTAGTTTCTTCCTGATTAAAGCAATGTGGGGGAAAACAAAAGTATGAAGGAACAGAAAGGGCTGTATGTGTGCGCGTGTGTGTGAATATATACTCCACTGCTGTAGAGACATAATAGCGTTGTGACTCGAGGTGGGCACTGCAAAGCCTTGTGTCCTCAGTTCAGGTATAAGCTGGAGCTCTGTGTCCCTGTTTACCTGAGTGAGATTGGCCACATCACTGTGTAACTTGATTGCTGTTGGGAGGATGAAGTGAATTCCTGTAGCAAACACTGAAACACACCAATACTCCGTTTAACTTTGCTTCTTAAATTAAACCCTGGAGTTATGATTTAGACAGGACGTAAATATTTAAATTTAACATAGAAATTAAGGTAAGTCATCACTTCTGATACTAATTAAGTAAGACACAGGAAGGTTGTAAACCTTGGTATATTACTATATGTGGTGTTTAATACATAATAATTTGACAGCTAATATTTGCTCCTTTAACAGCTGACTTCTAGATTGTGTTAGAAGTCCAGGCACCTGTGCCATGGTCAGGTTGGCCTAAAAGCCACTTTACAGATGTCTCCATTTAGATATAAAGTCCTTCCCCATCATACCTGCTGTCCTGTAATTCCGAGAACTAAGGAGGTCACTTGCACCTCTGAGAAGGTCACATTTAAGTGCATACTACTCGAAAAGTAACAGATTTTATGGAGAAAAACAATGTAACATTTTTCAGACCATCATTGTAGAAATAATTTTCTTTTTCTTTAACATTATAAAATATAATTATTTTATTCTCTTGCTGAGGTAACTTTATGCATGTGAGTATTTTGGGTCTGTGTCTATAAGTATGTCATGTTCTTACAAAACTGGTCTAATGTGAAGTCATCCATTTTCTTTATGATACTGCCATGCAGACAGACAATCCCACCAGCGACATTGTGTCCTGTGGTAGCCAGACATTCTGGTAATAAGCTGTGCAGATTCACTGATTATTATTTGTGTGAGCTTTGGGGATTTTCCTCTTAGAGAAAAATACTTAAAATACTTATTCTTGTGTGTGCACACACACATGCATGCTCATGTATGTACTTGATGATGCTTGTCCCTGTATGGAAGTCAGAGGTTCAGGATTAAACACGGCTTTTTCTCACTGAGCCATCTTGTCAGTCCACATTACTTATTTCCTAAACAAAGATCATTCAGTCCTGAATTACCAAACATGCCTTGCTTTCTTTGTAGGCTGCTGGTAGACTATGATTTTTAGAGAGCCCAGGGCTTGGCGCAGTCAGAAGTAGAGGAATGGTAGCTATGGTCAGTGATGTTATTAGGGTCTAATTTTTAGAAGCCCATGTTCATAATTAAGTCCATCCCTGTTCATTGATTATATAATCCTTGATTAAACATTTCACATCTTCAAACTGATTTTCTTCTAAAAATAAGGTAGCATTTGCCTTAATCACTTCCAATGACTGTTGTGACATTTATAGAAAAGAAAATAATAGCGTACTGTGTAAACAAACAGTTGTAACTTTCCCATGCTTTCTCGGTCCTGCATTCTCACTTCTAAGAAGTAGTGTTGTTATGAGCAAGAATTTCAGCTCAGCATCTGTGTGGGAAGACATGGCTAACATGCTTTCGGGATGCAATTGAAGTTCTGGGAGTCTCTGTGTGTAGCTGGCTGAGATGTGGTCGGAGGATGGATGCTTAGACAAGAGTATCCAAGAAATGGAAGCTCGGTGTTAGGTCTTCATTTCTCTCACCTAATCTTCCCTGGTCTCAGCAGCTGTTCCCCTAGGCCTAGAAGACTGTCATGTGACAGAGTGAAGTTACTGACTGGGGAAATCTAAGCTTCATTGAGATGACAAGAGATGATTACATCACAACGGGACAGAATTAGAAATAAGAGGCCTAGTGTCACTATATATCCTGGCAGAGACAGACAAAAATTCACAATGAAATGAGGAATCCCTTGTCGGGAGCCATGGATGTTCCACCTTGACCAAAGGTCAGAGGGTTCAGTCCTGTTCTTGCTCCTGAAAGGTTATGACAGGAGCTTTGACCCAGAGAGTGGCTGCACACAGGATGCTTGGCCTAGGGTGTGGTCACTGCATGTCCTGCCTAAACAACAGAATACTTAACTCAGGATGTTTCAGATATTGAAAAGGTAAATGCTCTGTTTGTTCTTTATTGCTCGGCAAAGAAGTTTTTTGCCTCCCACCTCCTTTTTTGGATTTGGGTATATAAAGCATATGGAAAATGAATGCAGACCAATTCAGCATTCACTGGGTTGCTCCCCCGACTCTATTCCGTGTCTTTTTCTTTTATATTTCTGTTTTGTCTGCCTGACATTTCTAATCCACATGCCTATACTCTAGAAAGTGCAAATCTGTAGAGTTTGGACCTTGACCGATGTTGCCTGGACATGGGACCGTGACAGTCCATGGAGCAGAAAACATTGATAAGTGGGAGTCAAGACAGAAGAGCATCAAGGACTAAGGATTTCTTTAGGCCATATTTAAAGGAAAAAGAGATTTTTAAACTTCAGAAGTCTGGGTTTTATGAGTCATAATGTCTTTTGGCATGCCATAAAAAGTCAAACTTGAATAAAGCAATCATTAAACTTCAAAACAGCCCAGTGGTGGTAGCACATGCCTTTTTTCCCAGCATTCAGCGGGAAGAAGCAGGCAGATCTTTTGATTTACAGAGTGAGTTTCAGGACATCCAGTGCTGCACATAGAAACCCTGATTCAAAAAAAAAAACCAAGCAAACAAGAAAAGACAAACTTTAAAACAAACTGATGTGAAGAATTGTAAGTCATTTAAAATTTTGTTGATCCCTTATAAATATGTCATTATCTTTGAATACACATTTACTAAAGGTTGAACTTTGTTAAAATTACAACAAAAATTGTTAATGAAGATAATAATCTTTAAATCACCAACTTCTTAGGTAATGCATAACTATAAATAGTGAACTTAAAAAGAAAAGGAAGAATTGATTAATGAGATAATTAGATATTAGTAGTGATATTTATTTATTTTTTAAAGATTTATTTATTTATTCTGCATACAATGTGCTGCTGGCATGAATG
>LOEQ01001255.1:399597-417644 GCA_001685075.1 Bramus lutescens
GCTGGGAATTGAACTCAGGACCTTTGGAAGAACAGGCAGTGCTCTTAACCTCTGGGCCATCTCTCCAGCCCCTAGTAGTGATATTTAAATGTCTCATTGAGGTAAATGATAGAAAAGAAGGCCAAAGAAATTTGAAAAACATTTCATTTCATTCTTCAATCTGTTTTCTTCTTCACCATGCCTTTCGATTTTAGGGGGAAATTGGTTGGGATAGCTGTAGGTATATGTATGAATTCTCCTTTCTGTGCAAAATGACAAACATATTTAGATTCTTTTCTGATTATGGATCGCAAAGAAAATAGAACTATGTTTTTTTCTATCAAAGAAACTGGTTTTGCAAAAACTAATACAATTATAAGTGTCATTTGCTAAGAGCATACTAATGAATGTTTTTTACTAATGTCTTTGGGAAAGAAAACTGTTTAACTCATTGAAAAATTAGATTTAATCCTCATAAACAATGTCTAAAATAAATGTGGAGCATAAAACTTCATGTACCCAGAATAACAGTTTAAGCTTATACACCTGTTCTGTCATTTGACCTCAGCTACATGTATAAGAATGAAGTGGATTTTGCTTCAGTCTTTGCTAACAGTAGCAGAAACTATATATATTTTGACCTAGTCACTTGGGTAGGACAGATTACATTGCAGATTTCAGACCATTTGATTTATAAGAGGCGTCCAAACTGATTTCCTTGCCAAAGGTTGTTGAATAAAATTTAAACAAATACATACAATCTAATTTTCTCACACTTTCTGGTCAGTTTTTCTTTGTCATAAGATTGGTACTTTTGTTCATGATTGTTGGTGGGAGCAGGTGCGGTGGGCTGTTGGCGATTGGCAGTTTCCTCTTGGAGGAGGGAGAACAATGGTTTGTCCAGTCAGCTGATTACTGTGGTGTGAATGGCTCACTTTGTTACTGATTTCATACTTCCAAAGGGAGGTGACTGCCAGTAGAGTTGATGAGCCCGGATGCCTAGTAAGCCGCGGAGCCCTGTGGGCTGGCCCTAGCACACTGCTGGTAGGGCTGACATCCCAGGAGGACATTGGAGCTAGCGTAGCTTTAGATACTTCCCAAGGTATTATTGGATGTGGTCACTTTGTTAATGGAAAGTTCTTCAAAGACTGACCATGATTTAAAGAGCTTAAGGAGAATCTAGACATGAAGCAAACTATCCCTGGTTTCCAGTGCTTAACTCTGCTTTCCCTGAGGAAGAGCAGTTTCTTATATAAACTTCCACAAATACTCCTAGGTTCAGCTCAGAACCTTTCTTTGTATGGTTCCTCTAATTAGGTGTCTCCCAGAGCTAATTAGGGATTTTTGTTTTCTGTTTCTCTATGCGGTTCCCACTATGTCCCATTCATTTCCACATTTATTGTTTTAACTACTGTTTTTTTTATTGTTTCTTTGAAAGTTTTCAAATCCAATCAATCAAAAATTGCCATGTTGGTAGAATATATTCCTGTATAGCATTCAAATGAATTTACTAATTGTTAACATTTCACCACATTTTTTTTTACTTTTTGTTTGTGTGTGTATGCACGCGCGTAGATATTTATGTGTGTTGTGTGTGAATGGCATGCTTGTGGAGGTCAGACGACAGCTTGCAGGAGTCATTAAAAAACTACGTGAAACTTTCTCATTCCCTTTGTTAGCTAACTTTACCCAAATGTCGCTGCATTTGAGTTAATTATACTAAATTTTTGAGGATTTGTTTCTTGATTCATTCATTTATCAAGAATTAGAGCTATTATTAACAGGAACTGAAGCTAAGCCTTAAAGTAGACGGCCTGACTGCGAGCTGAGAGGGAGAGAGATTGATGCTTCAGTCACAAGAAGGGTAATTGTTACCCTTGAATGCAGTTAAAGGAGCCCATATGTTTACTCTGTCATTCCTCTATTCATTGATTTCTTTATTCAGTCACCAATGTTTAACACTTGCTTTGTAGCAGAGAGCCCCTGACTCTTAAGAGCAGAATCTGTGTCCATTTGTTTATGTGGCACCCTGGGTCCTACAGAAAGGGAGTCCAGAATTATCCCTCAGTGTTTCTGGTAGCAGTTTGTAGTACAAGGAGGAACAAACTAGGCAAGTTCAAGTCAAAGAAGCGTGAAAAATAGAGACAATTCCAAGAACCAGGGGCAGTTTTGAACAGAGTAGCACTTCTGGGGGAGCTGTCTACAGAAAAGGAACAGCTGGAGCGTTCTCCTCAAACCTCCAACTGTGTCATCAAGCATGTCCACATGTGGACAAAATTGTCCTTGATTAAAATGCAGGTATTAAAGAGTTAGAAAACACGAAAAGGAAGTACCTTCCTGTGGGCTTACTGTATTTATTAATTTTACGTAATTATGTTTATTACAGTCTTTCTGTGTATATATGCCTGTATGGGTATGTGTTTATGCATGTGGTTATGTGTGTGTTCATGCATGTGTTCTAGTGAGTATATGGCCTTGCCTATTAAATGTTAGGAAGTTTTTCTAGATTTGACGTTAAAGTAACAAGCCAGAGCACAGTGTCACAGAAATGTAGCTCAAATGAAGTGTGTTGAGATTCTGTAATGCGTCCACATGTCCACAGAACAGAAGCAGAAACCAGGAAGAATGACGTCCAGAAATAGTACTGGCTAGTCAGGTTTTCTATACTGGGAGACGACATTTCTTTTATAATTTTATTTGTGTTTATAAACAGTATTTTTTGTCTACATTTGAACAGGAACTGCAAATAGCATTGAGGGATATGAATGAATTTAAGTTGTTGGTTTTCATGCAGACCTTGCACACTGAGAGCCCAGTTTTTATTCTAAAGTGGTAACTTATTAAATTCATGGATCCACAAGACCTCTTAGACAGGTGGTTCTCAACCCTCCTAATACTGCAACCATTTAGTACAGTGCCTCATGTTGTGGTGACCCCCACATAAAATTATTTTCATTCCTACTTCATAATTGTAATTTTACTACTGTTTTGAATTATAATGTAAGTATTTTTGGAGATATGTTTGCCAAAGGGGTTGTGACCCACAGGTTGAGGGGGATTCAGCCATGACTGTTTGCCACAGTCATTATTTTGAATAGAAGTGCAGCATTATTTTAGCTATGGTAGGAGACTAATGCCTGAAGTGAATTCCAGTAAGTTTCTGAGGAAATGAAGGTGAACGAGCATAGTGAAATAGTTTTTCTTTAACCCAGTGTTGTGATGGTTTCCATTCTTTCATCTCTTCTTCCTTTTTCTCTCTTCCCCCTTCCTCTCTTTGCCCCACTCTGGAAACAAAATTCAAGGCTCAAAGCACACCAGGCCCTACTCTTAATGGTCGGTCATACCTGCCCCCGGTCCTCATTATGTGACAATCCCTCAAGGACCTACAGTGATATTTCTGATGAGAAAATGTCATGCCTGTGTTTTTGTTTCTAAACCAGTTTGAGTATGAGATAAAGTCATCCCACAATGATGGTCCAGGACATATAACTTATGTAGAGATGGTAGTCATTTTCTGTCCAAACCTTTTTTCTAAAATGGATATAAGACTAGTAGATTTGTTTTTAAACACAGGATGTAATTTTGAGGTTTCCTTACTATTCATGTGTAATTCTCAAAAGAGAATTCCTACTTTTTTTATGTGTCCATCTAAGCCAGCAGTTCATAACCTGTGAGTTGCAACCTCTGTGGTGTCACATGTCATAAAAATTGTATATTAGATATTTACTTTATGATTCTTGACAGTAGCAAAATTACAGTGTGAAGTAGCAACAAAATAACTCTACGGTTATGGTCACCACAACATGAGGAACTGTAGTAAATGGTCGCAGCATTAGGAAGGTGGAGAACCACTGAGCAGTATAGCCTGAGATGTAGGATTCTGAATTAGCATTGCCTACATCTTTATTATCATTATTATTAATAGAAATATTATTATTATTTAAAATCCCAGAAAATAAGAAACACGTGTGCACAGCACAGCTCTGGTGTGACTTACACTAACTTTGTGTCTCTGTGATCTCAGAGATCACTTGCAAGGAACAATGCAGGCTTTGTAACAGTGTGTCTGACCCCTGCAGCTTTACACGTGGAGTGCGGTGAACTTAGGAGGGAAGCACTCCTTACATGCTTGTTAGCAGGAACCCACCCACTCAGAACACGGGAGGAAGTGGAGACCGTTCCAGCACCTGGAGCCTTGAACGTCGTCCCCAGCGGAGGACACTTAAAGGAATTTGATTTAATGATCAAAATCTACGCATAATTAAGGAGTTTGATTTGGAATAGTTCTTCTTGCCAGCCTGTTATCTGAAGTCAGTCCTATGAACATGGTTTTAAACTAGTAGCATTAGGTTTTAATAAAAACCTTTGACTCAAGAAAGCAGAGGGCTGGATCAGACGCAGTGACAGGCTGCAAAAGAATTGAGAGGAAATTCGTTATTCCAGAAGTGAAAGGAATCAGTTACAAGTCTTTCGTGCCATTACCGGCCACAGTAACTGTTGATGTTCACGTGATGATGGGGCAGCAATGCTGGGACTCCGCTCACTGCTGCTCTCCAGCTCTGAGAACTGTGCCTGTGCCCGGCTCTCAGCCTCGTGCTAAGGAGTGCAGTCTTCCACCCTTGGCCTTTCCTTGCAGAAACTGCTGATAATTTTTATAATGAAAAATACCTTTTGATAATTTTTATGATTGTGCCATCCATCTCATCCCTTGCTGAGTGAAAAACTCACGATTTACCTGTTCTCTTTAGATACCAATGAAGAACAAAAGCGTTTAAGCGTTAGCTGTTTCTGAATGACATCCTGTTGACAAAACAGCTGACATGTTGAAGCTATTGCTGTGTATGTGTGTTTGAAATCACTAAAGCCCTTTCAGCTTCAAAGTTTGATGCCTCCAGTTCCATATGAGCTAAGGCTGTAAATTGAGGTTGTCTTTTCTGACAAGCACAGAGGTAGCTGAACATGTATTCATGGGAACGTAGGTTTCTCAGTGAAGTTGTCTTGTTTTTGTTCTTTTGTTTTTCAAAAACTATGAATTCTGAAAATGGAAAGGAGAAAACTATACTTAGCTGCACCTTTTATCTTCAAAGCTGTTTTTGAACAACGAATATAGCTGTGACCTCAGTGAAATGGCATCGTGTTATTTTAACTATGTATATGTGTTAAGCATATTTTGTTTTTTATTGTCATTTTTAATTTTTGACTTTTAGTATTGAAATACTCAAACTTATGAAAAATATAAAGTAGCAGAGTAGTAATTGCCACAATACTCAATATCTAAATTCAAGAAATCTCAATATCTGTCCATTGGGTTTTGGATTCAGTGAAACAGACAACATATTTTATAGCATTTTATTTGATTTAAAAATACTTTGGTGAATGTATCAATGATTAAAATTTCTTCCAAACTTTGAAAAAAAACACTATTTTTATTACTACATTAGGAAATCGTCTTCTGAAAGGTTTCAAAGCCTTAAAATTTTCAATAAATTTCAAAATCACTTTTTTCTTCAGATTTTCTATCAACATAAATGAGAAAGATTTTGTGTGTTTATATGTGTTTGTGTGTGAGGGGGGGAGAGTGGAAGAAAGAGAGACAGAATCAGAGCGAGATTTTGGATTCAGAACAAACTTTCAAAGGCATAAGCAAAACAGCCTATTTCAGGACAAGTATGTAAAGAGGGGACAAGATTTTTCACAGACCTTCAGTTCTTGATCAACATTGTTGCCTCATACTAATATCATTAACTCTAGGATTTCATGACAATTCTCATTGAGAAAGAATAATTTTAGTGATTGCAATGAAGCTGAGAGATGCTAAGAAGGCCGATAATGATAGCCAGAGTCTTTGGTACCATTTGAATACTGAGTTACAGTATTTTAACCTTCAGCTTAATTACCATCAGATGTGTCTGATCCTGGGTCCAGAGACAACGAGGCTCTGATTTCAGTGGCTTTTACCAGGTCCACACCTTTTATCACATGTGAGTTTTACAAGTTGATACTACTTAATTTTATTCCATTTCAATACATTTTATTGTGTGAGTCCTCTTGCTTAGTTCTTCAGATTGTAATGCAATAGCCTCTGCACCTAATAAGATGGCAGATACACATACATTTCCATATCTGAATTACACTAATGCCTCACTTATTTTTAAGTGCTCTGTTGTAGGGTGAATAAAAGACTTTTTTTATTCATTGTTATATTTTGGAAATGAATCTATTTGATGCTGGGGGGGGGTGCTTTGCATTCTATCAGACTGCAGTTTGAATATATTGGCACACCATAGACCCAAACATCACATCCAGTTAAGGAGCTGAGCAAGCCTTTGAATGTCAGAATCCTTTGTTGTTTATTCACTAAGAAAATGAGGGGCATCTGACTAATTGCTTCCTGCTGTCAGTTATTTTGAATGGCGAATAAAGACGGCCACTTCTTTAGATAACATCACTTTCATTTGCCAAGTTCATTATTGATGCTGTAATAGTCCACTGTTGGGAAGGAATAGTTTGACTTATATTAGAATAAATGTTTTATTTAGTAAAGAGAATAAATTGGTACAGTGTTCATAATTCAGAAATGGAATCGAAAATGTGTTATGTATTTACCTAAAATGATCAAAGCTGTAAATTCCAAAGTAAAAGTACATTAGACATAGTCTGTATTTGGTCTTTTAAAAGCATTGATCTGAAGGAAAACTTACCTTTCCACTGTATTAAGTGGTTTTTCAAGTTAAAAAGAAATTAAGGCACAGTGAGTACTACAATTGCACAGTTTTACTATTTCTTGACCTCACTGCTTCTAGGCCTCTACTTCTTTTTAGTTCAGGTGAGGGCTCAGCAGTACCATGTAGAAGTTCATCATGATTGGTGACTCATTTCTAGCGTAAATGATTTAAGCTTGTATATTTATCTTTTGCACATAAACACTGTGTTAAAATGAACATCCCCTTTATCTTGGGTTTATTTAGGAACATTTAATTTTAAATAATTATAAGTTACAATTAAAATTAAAATCCCAAACCATTGACAGACTCAGTTGCTATTTTAAATTACTATGTAGTGTTGCAAATTCTGTTTCTAAAATGCCAGTGAAAAAGACCTGACTTTCTGAGATCTGGGCGGGGGGAGAGGGCAACAGGAATTTTTCTTCTTCCTTTTTTATTTTTTGCATAATGGACACTGGCAGTGATCCAGCAAAAACAAAACAAAACACTCAGCACCATCAGCATCTTTCCAGCTGTCAGTGTCAGCCTCCAGCATCTCCGAGCAGCACTGCAGAGACTCGTTTACCAGCACCTTTGTCAATCCCTGTTGTAGCTTCATCCCTTAGCTTGTCTGATATGTCCTGCCATTTACCTTTACCTCCTTTGCCAGACAACCCAAACCAGGGTGTCAGCTTGGAACCAAAGGAAGTAGACTGGAAAATGGGCAGGCTCTGACTCTCAGGGAAGTGAAAGTGGTGCCCACCTCATGAGTAAAATATGTAAATCCTACCCAACAAGTGAAGTTTCCCCTGTGGACCTCAGCATGCAAAAATCGGTGGAGAAGCGGAGTGCTTAACCTTGTTGGCATTGTTAACAAGGCGGATATTGCCACATGCACGTAGATACGCACCCACCTGCTGTCCACAGCTCCCAGCTCACAATAGGGCTTTGGATGTGAGAGCAATTGTTTTGTCCACAGGCAAAGACAATTGGCATCCATTGTGATATAAAAGGAAGAGAGTTTCTAAGGCATGCGCATTGCAAGGTATTGAAGTTACTAAGCTTCTTTTTAGGACTGCTGTTGGTAACTCTGTAGTATTTCTAACTCATATAAAGCGTTGATACTGAAAGGGTCCTCTTGGCAGCCAGCTCATAATGTTTGCACAATAGAGTGTTGAGGACTGAACATGAATTCCCTGAAATCATAATGTGCTGCATTATCAGTCAAGAAAAGCACCGCTGATTACCCACTGAATTATGCATACAAATATTTTCAACATCCTGTGTAATTAACTCATGAAAATAATTACTATAATGGAGATTGAGTGAGTTTCCATATATTTCTCCACTCCTAAAAAAGATATTATCCAGCTGGTTAATACTATTATATTTCTTAATAAGAATATTTCAGATACAGTGTTAGCTCCATGTATTTCCCCTCACTTTAGAAAATCTAAAATAAAGGATCAGTTCTTTTGTACAGGAATCTCCACATGTTCTTAGATTGTGATAGATCTCTGTTTCAATCCCATCAAGTTGATCTACCATGCTGTTTTTTGAGCTAGGGGGCATGCAGATACCATCACAAATTAGCCATGAGGTATAATAGAAAATACTTCACAGGTTTTTAAATCCTCAAACATCTTTTAAATGACTGAAATTTTAAATGTAAGGTTTTTCTTGGAAAGGACTACTTTCTATTAAAGTTTTCAGATATACTGTATATAGATATTTGACTCAGGCATCTGAGAAAAATATACTTGCCCATTTTGTACTGAGATAAGTGCAAATAGAATTTTACTTTATCTCCTCTGAGTTAATCTTTTGACTAATACAGGGATACCGTTCTGTATCTGTAGTTAAACTCTTTTAAATTAAAATGTTCATCGTCAGGGCTGATGTTAGTTTTGATGTATATCTGATACCCAGACCTGCTTCAGAAGCAGCTCGAGATGTTTGCAGTGGCTTCAACTTGCTGAGTCATAACAGCTGGAACCTGTCCAGTTGTCAGATAGTTACATGGACGATCCTGGTTCCTAGATTTGATCTGACTAAAAGCAGAGCCAAAGCCTGAGGATCCAAAAGAACATTTGGTTGCTTATTCCTGTGTTTTCAGGAAAAAAAAAAAAAGGTGCTGTAAAGGATCTAGAGGTTACCAGTCATCAGGCGACACCCCTCTCCTGACAGATGGTCTGAGGGGTGCTACTCTATCTTTTTGGGGAACTCTGGTTCTTTTGGTTCTGCTCAAGGCCTGCTTGCTGCCTGCTCCCCATCTTTTTTCTGTGTCACCTCTTTTCTCACTTCTTGTTTCCTCTTCCCCATCTCTGTTTCTTCCCTGTACTCAAAAAGTGATTCAAAGTAGGATTTGTGGTTGATTACTCACATGCTTGCTTCCTGTTACTTAAAATGAAACTCAAGTCCCTTGTAGTAAGGGTCCTGAAGCCTTAGCAGTGAACATGTTCCAAGTAATTGAACCATCAGAGTGGTGAGAAGGAATTGATAAAGATTATAACTGTTCTTTGGAAAGGTCGCTACTTTTTGGTAGGATATTAAAATATATTAAGCTATGTAAAATTGTGCCCTGGTATTATGCCTTTCCCACTGGATTAGCCTGGCCTTTGTGCTTTTGTGGGCCTTTGAATCAGGCCTGATTAAAACTACCTACTCCTTGCTTTCTGTATAAACCGCAGAGACTAGAACCTAGGTTTAACACGAAAGAATGGATTTGCAACCCATGTTGTAGTGATAGGACCCAGTTAAGCCACAGTATGTCCACATAGCCATAGAGCATTGCCAGTTCAGTCTGTTTTACATGAAGTCCTTTTGCATTTGGTTTTTTTTTTTTTTTGAGGGGGCGGGATAGAAATTGTGCCTTCTGAGAATGGTGGCGTCTTCAGTGAGCTAATGGCTAATGAATTGCAGCATGTGGGGCCATGCTCAGCACCTTATGTGACAGTAAGTGTATGTTGTTGTTATGTATCCCCAAACAAATGTTGATAAATCGGAAACCTATGTTTTGTCACACGTCTTTGTATTTGGAGATCAAATTCACGGCTCAGAATCCTTGGCATTTACTCTTTTTAGATTTATCTAACATTGCGTACCCTCACTGTTTCTGTGATCAGATCTGTCACATTAATCAATTGGTTATTTCATAAAATGTACAACGGTCAAAGGATGGGCACAAACCCAAAACACTGAGGATATTTCATCTATCTATGTTTTGTCCATCAAGAGATACTGTAGGATATTCATTCTTATAATTCCGAGTCCAGTCGCTTTATTGTTGGCAGCTCCATTTGTACATTATTGTAACGTAATACACAAATATCCATTGCTAGTACTACTGTGGCTTTATTTACATCTTCAGTAGTGTTTGCTTACTTGTCTTTTCTATAATAACTAGACAACTATTTGTAAAATTATTTCAAGTACATTTATGTCTTTTTTTGTAGTGGAAATATTTCTTTAAAATCTTCCCCAATTTCTCTTTAACTAATTCAGATAATATCAGAATCCTTCTTAACATGCTATGGTAAACCATTACTTGGAATTATACTGTATATATGATAAAATGACTAGCTATGTATTTTTTTAAATATTTTTACGCAGATTTTTAAACATTTATTTATTATGTATACAGTGTTCTACCTGCATGCATGCTTGCATGCCATAAGAGGGCACCAGATATCATTATGGTTGTGAGTCACCATGTGGTTCCTGGGAATTGAACTCAGGACCTCTATAAGAACAGCCAGTGCTCTTAACCTCTGAGCCATCTCTCCAGCCCTGAACCAGTTATATTTATAACTCTACCAGTTATATTTCTATTTATAAAATGTTTATACTTATTCTATTTGTTAAACATGTAGTGACTAATTTTAAATTATGTTGGAAGCAGTGGAAATTTAATATAAATACTTGTTATATGAATTGCTACTGAAATTCTGGACGGCCTTTGATTATTCTCTGGAAGGATTTAGAACACTGACAAAATGGTCACTGAAACAGCAGCCTCTATGTAGTTAGCACTTTGCTCTCAAAGTATCTGTTTCTCAAAACATTCAACTAGGCAGTGATCATTAATATCAAGTAAATACTTTGGAGCATGTATCTTACAATGTAATTTTCCTCTTCAAACACAGCAACTTTTTCTGAATGGTTCCAAAAACTTAAAGCCATTTTAGCTTTTCTTTCAAACTGTCGCTTTGATTGTAGTTTATAAATTTGGCAAGATGTAGTGTTCTTTCCTGGAAACTTTCCAAATTGCTCAGAATTACCTTTATTTAGTTTATCAGATCATGGATTTGTAAATGACATTTGCATTCAGTAACTACTGCAGCTATGTTCTGGAGACTGGTGAGGATGGTTGGGAACTGCAGATGTTCCCTGATGGCTATGGAGAACCCACTGAGGTGGGGCTGTAGGGGCTGTGATTTTGCCCTTTGCTCCTGATGCCTATCCCAGAGCATCACGAATTTGAATAAATGGGATCTGAATACCTGTCTGGGTTCTATCAGATCCTCCTTCCTCTAGGGTTACCACACTTTTCATATGATGTGTTCTAGTAAAAGTTTCACACAGTTTTCTGTGTAAAGTCTATTCTCAGTCATTTTTATTCCTGTATAATCAACATTTTGTAAGAATCAACATACTATTTTTCTTTTAAAATACTGATAAGCTTTACTGTAGTATTATATAGAAAGACTGGATAAAAGAACGATTTACTTGTGAATTCTAAGTTCTTTTTGTAGTTTCACTTAGCTTCTACTAGTAAGTTCTTATGCTTTAGGTTTTGAGGGTCTAGGACTGCAATAGAATGGATGAACTGCTCTTCTCCAGATTAGCTTTGCTTTTGAAAAATTCTCTTCCAAGGGTAGATCCTTTTACTAGCATTTATATTATGTAAAAGGTGTGAGGGGCTAAATCCCAGCTACATTCCAAGTTGTTTGTAAGACGCTTTGATTGAAAACCATGCTTGTGTCCTTGGAGAATGGGCAATGACCATTACCTGTGAGCAGGTCAGGGGCCTCTGCTGCCTGGGTGTCTGCGCACTTAAGGTGGGCATGGCAAAGCACAGGGTTTCCTTTCACGTGATGGAATCAGTGGAAAGCTTTGCAGTCTGACACCATGTGGTTGTTAGGTAGGCTTCTCACTTCAGCTTCTGTTCTTTTGATATTCTAATCTGCTTCAGTGCAGGGATCAGTTTCTTTATTCTCGGGACTTATTAGGTATATTTGTTAACTGATAACTAAATAGTTAGTGTAGCTTACCCCTGCTCACTTGCTGTAAGGAAAGTATATTTAGACCAGGTTAGTTAGTAAGTGATGTTAACCAAGGCGGCAAACCCAAGCATGGAGTCCTCAAACTCAGCCTCCTTGTCAGTGAACTCCTACTTCTGTCTTCTCTTGGATAGCAGAAAATGCTGAGAGAGGAGTAAGCTAGCTGTCCATTTGTCTGATGCAATACTTGAACTCAGCGTGCTTAAGAATTTATAAAGGCAAAGGAAACCCTTTTCTTTGCCGAAAGCATACATTGTAGAATTTGTGTCGGTTGTTTGATATCAGGTCACGTAGCATAAAGGAGACAAAACCTTGAGAGAGCACACTGTGCTAGGTGGAACAGTGAGAGAGAAAATGGAAGGAGGACCCCTCCCAACGTGTTCAAGTAATTTGAAGTATGGCAGAAAAAATAAGACTTTAGAACCCGAATACAAATGGCTCGTTTTGATTGCACAATACTTCTCACAGGCCACCCTTTATGGTTGTTGGTGGGTTTAGTGTGTTTTTCTTCAATGGCAGAAGAGTTGTGCAGATTGCTTCTGTTTTCTTATTTCTTCTTGCTGCTTCAGTTGCACTAATGAGGGCTATTCTCCCCCGAGCTTTCCTTCATATTTTAAAGCCAGCTTTTGCTTTCTTTAAGCATGGTGTCTAGCTTCACTTTATTGCTGGTTTGTGCATTCTGGGCAAGGAAATAGGACTTTCCCTCAAGGGTCATTCCATACTTCAGAGGTATATTCACAACTCCTGGTCACCTCTTTCCAAAGGAGTGGCTCTCAGTTAGATGGCGAGACTTGCCGGACTCACAACGAAGAGGAAGCAAGAGCTGCTTGGGGGCCATCTTGGACACAAGGAGCCCCTGAAGCAAAGGTTCCTAGATGGCAGCCCCAGGTATTTGCTTTGTCACGTGTGGCCGGACTGTTTTTCCTCCATACCTCCTCATGTGAGTTGGTACAAACTGCCTTGATTTTTGGTCACTGCGCTTATTTTCCAGAATATTCAACAGCTTTTAAAAAGGGGTAGAATTTAGTCCCCCCTGAAACCTGGGAGTCTTAGAAGTTCACCCAGCCCTGGAGAAGACATAGTTGTGGTCCACAGGTGTTAAGGAGCTGCCATCTTAGGTAATGGCGCACGTCATTTGTCTTAGGAGTGACTCCAGAATGTAGAGGTTTGCTTCAGAGTTGTTAGCAAGCACTGTGCAGAGCCAGAGAGTGTTCTGAAAGTGGGAGGGATCTGGGAAGTTTGCCCACAGAGAATTACTGTTTCATGAGTGGGGCATATGTTGTGTTACACTAGTTGAGCTCCTCTGAAGGATCCATATCTCCCTGGAAGAGCCGCTGCCCTGGAACTAATACCCTAGCAGCCCCCCAGCTTGTTTACAGGCGTCCTGCAGACACATCTTTGCTGTGTAATGCTGGACAGAGAGTTTCATGAGTTCCAGGATACAGGCATGCCGTGAGAGTTTCAGGCCTTTTACTGTCTGTCTGTTAACAATTCACAGTTGTTTTGGAGGTGGGGTGTCATATTGTGGTATCTGAATTCCACGTGGACCAGTTATCAGTTAAATCATGCTCATTAGTATACACATCGTCTCAGTTATTGGCCATGACACAAGCACTGTGCACCATGTCTGAGTCTAGCATTTTTTTTTTTTGTCATGGTCTGTGTTAGTAAAAAGTAATAAAAATGACAGAGTAGTTCTCCATGTCACATCCTGTGACTGGTCAGGGCTATGTCATTGGAGCTTGCCCCATGTTAATCCCTTGAGTCAACAGTCAGGGACATTCAGTGCTATACTTGAAATATTTTTAACATGTGGTATTTAGAATGTTTAGAATGTCAAAGGATCCTTTGTCATGATCTTCTCCTTGTGTGGTTCAAAAGATGTTATAAAGGACTCTAATAAAGTGCTCTGGAAGAGAAAGAACTCGGTTTCAAGGAGGAAAATTATACCACACGCTTTAATGGTGTATCAGTCAAATAACTTTTGAAAAATTCAAGAGAACACTGTGTTGTTCATTTTTAGTTGTTTTTCTATGAAGAAGAGAAGGTGTTTGATGCTCCCTCAGGGAGCTACACCTTTCTCTATGATCATGCTTTTCACATTTTATGTTCGAATGTAAATGATCGAAGAGATAGCGTAACCTGTTCATATTTGTCGTCGAATATATTAAATTCGGTTTCTATGGCAATGACTTAATTGGCAAATTCTATTCTGCTGTTTCTCTCAAGCCTGTTTTTCTTGGATACACTGGATTGTCAGAGATGCTTCACACGGTACAAGTTGGACTTGATAGAGTTCTCTGGCAGGAAGCATGTTCATGGGCCTGGGCTTACTTTTTATTAAATAATTATTCATACTATGTTTGCATGGTTGGTTGCTGTGGCGATTATGTTTCCATCTCAACCTTGCTCTGTGTCAAGAAGTGAGTGAAGATTGGTATTTTTTTTTGACACTTTAGGCTTACAAGTATGTGGCAGCCTTTCTTACCTGAAAATAATAAATAAATAGCATTTGCACCCCCCCCCATGAAATCCATGAAAGCAGCATTTCAGGTGTTTCAAACAATTGACTGATGGTTTTTAGTTCCTCTTAGTCATTACTGTAGTAGTATAGGCTAGACTGATTTATGACAAATACAATTTTGGGTGTTCATCTTACACTCTGTCTTTTGAATCAATGTGGTGCAGAATGTTGAAGCAGGTATTTGGTAAGTTGGATTTAGCTACTGCAGTGTTACAAAAATAGATTAAGTAAACAGACACAGCAGGCCAATGCAGCTTGGATTCAGAATCCTCCGGAGACTTAGTAGAACTTTAATAGGCTATCGTTCTAGAGAAAACTATGAATATCTAGGGTGATTTTAATATTATATAACAAAGGAGGAGCTGTTTTGCAGCAAAAATCAAGTGATATGTCCTAAAATTATTTCAGGGAGGTTTATCTGAAAGCCTCTCTTTTTCAGCTTTGACTGTCTATTGTGAACTTCTTTATTTATTCTTTTGCCATTGCTATTTTTATACCCTGCAGTAGTGTAACCCTGCACCAAGCACAAGGCAGCATTACACTTGGTGTTGAATGTATAATTGCTGTTAAATGAAAGCTAACAAAGCAAATCCTTGGACAGAGGGAAGCTCTGCATTAAAGATTTGCGCCATTTAAAGTTGTAATATAAAAATTAGAATGCAAAAGGATAAAATAACCACTTCCACTTTCAAAAGACATGACTGTGTCCAGTGAAGAATCCGAGTGTGTGTCGTCACTCACTCTCCTTTCTGCCACTGCAGAGCTTCTGAAAAGGTGTTCCTTTCTTAAGATTTTTCCATGTCCTTTTTAGATTTGTTCCTTTTATCAGATGTCATGGAAAACATTTATAACTGATTAGTTCAATGTTACCTCAATCAAGTTTTAATATATATTTCTAATCAATATGCTTGCTGATTAATTATGACCCCAGTAGCCTAATAACTATACATATTTAAATAAATAGCTAATGTGTGTATAGGTAGCCACATTTTATGAATTGATTTGACTTACGCATTTATTTCCAGTAGTCTAAGAAAATAAGAGGTGTTTTCAAGTAATAAAGTGCTAAATCATCTTTAAAAACTATCCTCCACAGGAATACAAAAAGTAATGGAGATGAGGTGACCTATAACTCCTGCAGAGTGAACCCTTCTCAGAGCCACGGGCCCCGAACATTATTATCTGATCAATATGAGTCTGTGAGACTGCTCATATTCTTGTAATTTAGTTTTCTGGTTTTAAATATTAAAAAACAATACCAAAGAATCATGACATACAACTGTCTTGGTGCTTGCGATGAAATTTAAACCATGGTGTCTGAGTTGACCTCATACACCTTGTTGGCTGTCAACCTCAGCATGCCTTTGTTGACTGTTCAAGTAAATAGTAACCTTGATGAAGTGTGTATTTGTCCATTTGGTAACTTTTAGAGATCTGTGGAACACACTATATTTGATTGTCAGGATTCTTCTCATACCCATGCTGTGTAAACAGCACTTGAGGAATTAGTACAGAAAGGGTGGCTTGTAGACTTTAAATCCTTGACTTTTTAACTCTCAGCAACCCAGCCAGTTAGTTGCCTTATGTCTTCTCCAGCAGTTCCCATGCTGAGAGAAGTTCTTTTGGTTTTGGAAGTATCAGATTTCCTGTTGTTACATCTTCATCCAAGTCAGTCTGACTTTGAGCATTACTCCCTACTTACACTATGGGGAAGGGGTAGGGAAGGATAAAGGCAGTGTCTCCAGTGGACCAGATTATAGCTCCATATCCAGCAGGTGAGACAGGTGCACATCCAGAATCTTTATTGATTCTTTATTGATAGTTTTTGCAGGTTACCTGTGAAGTACATCTGCTGAACCAAATTATTAAAGAGCTTTCTTCATTATGCTACAAGCTCTAGATGAATGACAAAGAATGAACATGAGCAGGCAGTGGGTTTCAAAGTTGCTGGAAACAGGAATTTGGGATAAAATATATGGTAGCCTAATTTAGTTGCTTTCATGTTTTCCCACGTTGATATGAAACATACTTTTCATACTTTTAAATTTTGCATGGGGCTCAGTCTCCATACATGATACTTCTTCTCAGTACATACATACCCCATGCATGTATGTGCACACATATATGCTCACCCATAGCATACAGGTATTTAGGATGAGATCATGTGTTTGAAAATGTATTTTTTTTTTTTGTAATAGGAAAGCACATCCAAGCCACAGTGACTCCATTCCAGATTGGAATCCTTCATGCAGGGAGAGAGTTCTGGGGCAGGGCCAGGATATCCCTGTCTAGACCTCTTTAGAGTAGAATAGAAACCAGTATTTTGTATAATTCCAGTTGAGCCAAAACAGCACAAGGGTCTTTGAAGTGGTCTGAGACTGGAAAATCCACCTTAACAAATGAAGATAAAGCTGCCCCAACAATGGCCACATTCTCATGGTCTTCTCCAGGTGCTGGACAATGAAGCAAGGGCTCCCTATAGCTTTTCACTTAAAAGCTCCCCTTGTCACCTTACCTGGGAGATAGTATAGTTACTACAATTTTACTGATGAAGAATTTGAGGCCCAGAGGATTAAGTGATAAACAGAGTCACAGGTTGGAAAGGTCAAGATTAATTTTTAAATCTATGTGCCTGTTTTTTGCTTCTTCGAACTTTACTGTTGAACTTTATCCTCATCTCAGTTTTAAGGAAACTTACATGGCGATATGACACAGCAAAGATGAAGAATGACAGTCCCGTGTCTAAAGAATGTCTTCATGGCAGTATATGCTATGTAACTGTTTGAGGTTTATTCAGTCTTTGAAAACTACCATTATATTCTTGCCTTTCTCCTTCATTTCCTTTTCCTCCAGCTTCTCATACCAATAAACTCTCCTTCCTTCAACTTTACCGTTTGCGTTAGGACACTTGGTTGTTTGGACTTTGGAGTATCATCAAGAGAGCGATAACTTGTCTTCCTTCCCCAGAAGACTAGGAGAGCTGATCACTTTTGAGGACTTATTCTCTGCCATTAGCTCTTATCTGATACTGTTTTGTCTTACAGCATATTGGTAGTATGTGCCAGGCATCATCGCCATGATAGTTTCCAAGCAAACACCTTGACACACTTCAGGGCGTGGAAGAGTGTATGTGAGAGCTGAAAAAACAAATTGACCAACAGAGTGCTGACATCCTCTTTGGAAGCACTGAGAAATAGCATGCAGTTGCCTGGGGCAGGCAGGATATGCCTGTCCATTCCCACCCTCCACCCAGTGGGCTCAGAGCAAAGCACATTTTGTGAATTCTGAGGAATCCATTCCAGTTCTGTTTTGGTAGGCAAGGCAAAGTTAGAGCATTGGTGAAGAAGTATTATTGGTATCTACTGTCATCTCATTGAATTGCAAACTTAACGCTTCTTTTACTGTGCATAGGTTACAAATACAGGGAGAATCATTGAGTTCTTTAATTTTGTTTTTAAAAATATTTCTGTTCTCAGTGGATGTAGTAATAGGGGAGCGGGCCTGCTTTTCGTCCCGCCCGGCTCCCGCACGGCTAGCTTATACCCCGAAATAACAACA
>LOEQ01001255.1:417801-451579 GCA_001685075.1 Bramus lutescens
TGGCCTATCAAAAGGGCCAAGGCAGTTTCTTTATTAACCAATGAAAGTAACACATAGACAGATGACCCTCCTACATCAAGTGGAGATAGTTGAAGTTTATACATGGCAGAGTTGGCAAGGTGACTTCTCTTCACTTTACAGTGTCAGACCCAAGGATACTCTACTTCCCCAAATTCTGGTACTCATTCCCCTCTCCCAAGGAAGCCATTTCCTCATCACTTTCAGAAGGCAATAATGACTATCTGTGGTATCTGTTCTGTTAGCATAGCAAAAGTGCTGGTCTCCAGGATCTCTCAGGGTCTACCACTACCCGTGGCTCTTCTCAGCTCTTCTCATCCCACCCTTCAACTCACGGGCTTCCCTCCCCCGGCTTCACGGTTCCTCCTGACCCTGCTATTTCAGCTGTACTCCCTCTCTCTTTCTTGTCCTCTCTTCACCTCCTCTCTCTTGCCCTTCTCTTGGTCTCCTTTGCCCACACTCTCTTCATCTTCTTCTCTCATTTTCCATGCTTCTGTCTCATGGCTACATCTAATCTGCTGACCTCGTTCAATCTACTACTTTCTCTCCCTCCTGTGGACTCTTCCAGATGCCTGTGACTGGACCCTCCCCCATATCTATAATAAAAACCTTCCCCACAACCATACCTTGGAGCAGTCATGTCCTCAGTTTATATACTTAGTGTCTAAACCCTCAGTTTATACATCTGGTGTTAAAACCTTCGGGTAGGGTATAAATGAACCCCTTTCAAGAGGCCCGGCCTCTCTTAAGCAAACTAAGCTGCTGATTTGACTCTCCTAAGGTGTGTATGGATCATTTCTTTCTACTGGCTTCTGCCCTCTCCATATTTGACTCCAAATTCTAGATTCTACCCCTTCACCTACTCCTTCCCTCTACTTGTGTTTCTCCACTGAGATTTGGAGTATCTCTTGGTCTGCCTGGCTCCTAGAGCCCACTTCACCCTCCTGGTGCCCTTCACAAGGGAAAGCTCTGGCTCTCCCTCTATCTACCTCCTTCTCTCCTCTTCTGCAGAGTTAAGTATCCCCTTAGAACTGCCTGCTTTGTCTCTTGGCTTGGTAGAGCCCACTATGACTATTACAGCCATACTTTCACCCTCCTGAGACCCCATCGTATGGAAAAGGGGTGCCTCTTCTCTGTGATTTGGGACATTTCTCTCTGATAAGTCTCTCTGTCCACTTGGAGATGATCCACATTCAAGTTGTTATCACCAGGACCGTTTTCTCTCTCATCCATGTCCTTTTCTCCCTCCCCATATGTTCTCAGCTCCCTCCTGAAGCTTCCTCTTCTTCGCGCCTAGGAGCTGCCTGCTCTCTGTCCCCCTCCTTGGCTCCCTGGAGCCTGCTACTTCTTCCTTATATCCTTTTAGGCCTGCATGATATTGGAATCCTTTCTGGGGCAGAGTTCCTATTTGCAACCCTTGTTTCTTCTGTTTCTTAGCTTCCTCCTGGAGCTTATTGGAACCCTCCCTGGTGGTAGAGTTCCTGTTTTTGACCCTTTCTCTTTTCCTCTTTGGGCCAAGAGATTGTATTAAGTTTTAATATCTGATTGCAAAAGGCCTGGCTTCAGTACAGCTCTGTGGTAACAAAATGGCACACTTGATTTCCAAATTATCACATATTCAACAACTTCTGCCACCACACAAGCCAATGACCTCCAAAAGTTTCTTTTTCTGAGCCTTTTTTTTTTTACTTTCCACTCTTGAAAATCTTTTGTCTCTGTGTATTTTCTTTCTGCGCTCAATAAAAATCTCTGAAAGCTATTATGTAGACTCTATCTCAGGATTTATAAATTTATTGAATGTGACTTAAAAATCTATAAAATCTGTAATTAACTCACGTTTAGAAAAAGAGATCTGCTACAGCATACTATAAATGTAACTTTGAACCAACATTTGTTTAGTAAAATAGATGTTTTTTAAATAGCAACCAGCGGCCATGTTGTTGTCTCCATCTTGCTGATGACCTTGTCAGAATGGAAGCAACCATGTGGCTGGCAGCCATCTTCACTAAGGTTAAAAGCAAATACATAACCTTGTAACTTCACCACACGTTGATTAAAATGACCATGTGGTATAAGCCAACTAAGATAACAGTAAAACAAACACTTCTTAGACAGACTGAACCCTCTGCTTATTGCATCTCCCTTTTAGACTAAGGAGCCAACAGCAAGTCTCCAAGATCTTTTGGATTAGATGGATCTTTGTATGATAATGGAGTGAGCTGAAATTTATACAGGGCAGGAGGAGCAAACTTACTGTGCTTTAATGAGGGGCTTGAAGATGAGCCTTCACTGTTTTTCTCACTAATGCCCTGATTTGGGGCCTGGGGAGGGAGGGGGAGAGAGAGAGAGAGAGAGAGAGAGAGAGAGGAGCCTGTGTGTGTCTTAGTGGTTTTTGCTATGCACCTTATCTTATGAAATAAAATGTCTTGCATCTTTTTGAGACAAAAATGTAGAACTGAAATTGCAAAGTGACCGAGTAAAACGTTAATGGGATACAAAGTTCAACCACATGAGCCTTTTGTACATATTTACATTTTATCTCTTGTACTGCTGGAAAACGAAGAAAAAAGAAAAGAAATGAGTGGAATTCTTTTGAAAGCCTGTATACTTATCCTACCTGTCTCTGAATAAACAACCACTCCAGAATTTGTGCCTTTACGAAGCACAAAAGGAGAACAAAACGCCCAGTGTTAGTCATTAGTTTTTGAATAATAAATGTCTGATTTAACTTTTTCTTAACCACTTTCTATTTTAGTACTCCCTGGCAAATTACGTAAGAACCATAATTGGGCAAGCTGCAATCTCTGGGCAGGGAAATCACTTGGAAGAACGCAGATATGTTACAAAAGCAGCAGCTCGGAACAGCTCAGTGTTCTCCCAGTACTGAGGTGTTCCGATGAAAGGCAGATACTCCAGAGTGCTATAGTAATGTGAGGAAAGGTTCAATAAGACACATATTCCTGAGGGAAACAACATACGAGGGCTCCACACTTCTGGTTTGGACTTTTTAGATCATATTTCAGAAGTAACTGGCTACGATTTCTCTTTTCGTGGGATATATTATGAATGATTTTGACATTTTGATTTGTGCAGGTTCAGGCCAGTTGCATTATTCATCACAGGATAATCCTAGTAATTTCTTAAATTAGCAATTTAAGACTTTTCTGGTGTGTACAGAGTCAGGATGGCTTTCAGGAGCTCCCTTGCCCCTCCTCACTTGATTAGTTTAGGCAGCTGTTTTGCCTTCGGCCGTTATATAGTAAATAACCACACAAACTACTATTAGCTCTTGGGTTTGTTTAATGAGTACAGTCTTTTTATGCCCTTAGGCCATCTCACCTGGCTTGTGCTCTGACATCCAAACTGGCAGCTGCAAAGACACCAAGCAAGGAGCTAGCTATTCTTTGCTTACATTTGGGCCCCTTACTGCCCCTTGAGCTATGCCTACATCCTTTCCTTAACTCTCTGACCTAGCTGCCTTGAGCAAACCCTGCTCATCTCATTGGTTTAGCTGCAGTTGGCTGACACTCCTGAATGTTTCCACCCAATCTGTGGTATAGTTCTTATTTCTGTCTTACTCATGGAGGGCGCCTGGCTGTTTGGATTCCGTCCTGGGAAGTCACTGTGTTAAAAGACAATATGGTGGTTCAGTGGTCCAGTGAAGTACACCTTTAATTCCAGCACTTGCAAGGCAGAGGCAGGTGAATCTCTATGAGTTCCGAGGCCAGCTTGGTCTACAGAATGAGTTCCAGGACAGCCAGGGACACACAGAAAAACTCTGTCTTGAACCCCCCACCTAAAAAAAAGGAAATGAAAGAAAAGAAACTACAGTGGCAGAATGGCACCAGGCCTACATTTGAGAACCTCACTGTGTTACCATCTCTGATTTGGGGCAAGTCATTTATCCTCTCTTAACCCTCCTTTTTTTCTTTCTGTGATGAAGCGTTTTAGTGTGGGGTGGGTCTCATACAGTCCTTGTGGGGCTCACTGAGGAAGGTGTGAAAGCTTTTCACCCCCACTGTTTCACCTAAGTGCTTTTCTGCTTTGGTACCACAGCCCATTTTGCTGCCAGTTTTCTGATTTTCTGAAATAATATGCTCTGTCTCATCTTGACCCCAGCTTTCCCCTTCTCCTTGTCCCCCTTCATTTCCTCCTTCTTTCCTTCCATTTTTCTCTCCCTCATCCCTTTGGATTCCATTCCCTTATCTGCTACCTTTTGGAGTAGGTCATTAAATATAAGAAAATGAGTACATTTCTCAGAAACTTTGAAAATTATGTATTTTATTGAGACATCTTCATTTAATTTTGCATGGTAGCTCCTAAAATGAGGTGTAAGCGGAGATTGCTCTTTTGTTTCCCAACAGCTCAGACCCAAATAATCATATAGGAACTGTATTAATTGCAACATTGTTTGGCCTATTAGCTCAGGCTTCTTATTAACTATTACATCTTAAATTAACCCATTTCTATTCATCTGTGTTTTGCCACAAGGCTGTGACTTACTAGAAATATTCTGGTTCCTTCTCCTTCAGCAGCTACATGGCATCTCTTTGACTCTGATGACTCTCACTATATATCTCTTCCAGCCTGGCTATATTCTGCCCTACCATAGGCCAAAGCAGCTTCCTTATTAACCAGTGGTAATAAACATATTCATAGCATAGAGTGGAATCCCACATCAGTGAGGTAGAAGAAATGGTCTTTGTTCATTAAAAATGGTAAAGGTCCTGTGGAAAGATACATATATAGATTCATTTTTTAATTTATGCATTGAGTATTTTGCTTGCATGTACATTTGTTTCATATCTATAAGAAGCAAGGATCAGACCCCCTGGACCTTCAGTTAGGGATGGCTGTAAAGGACCAGGCTGATGCTGGAAACTGAACCCAGGTCTTCTGCACGAACAAATGATACTAACTGCTGAGCCATCCCAGCCCCAGGATGATCTATATTTTAAAGCCCATGGATTGGAGCACATTTTTAAGTGTAATATGGGGAAAAGTAGCTGTCAGGCTGAAACAGAGATAACAGCAAGACAGTGTTTTGAAACACAAAGTACTAGGGTGTTACATAGGTAAATATGTATCTAATTTGAAAATTTATTTACAATTTAAAAAATCTTTAAGAAAACGGTGGGATAAATAAGTTCCATTTTGAGATGCTCTTAATTTTTGAGGCAACTGTTTTAAAGATGAATAATAAAGTGGTCGATAATTTGTACACTTTTACGTAAACCTATTTAAAGCATTTTTTTGGTATTTTCATACTAATCTTATTTATACTTTCCTTGAAAGAACCTGTTGACTTTTATATTATGTTTTCTCTTAGTGTTTTTGAATTCCATTGCTTTCACCAATTTACAACATGAAAAGGAACTTAACCTAGCTCTCCACAAGGAAGCTCGGTTTATTAAAACTCTTGCTTGGTCCACAGATTTTTTTTTTTAAAGATAAACAAATCAAAAATAGTACTTCCAACTGGAGTGAAGACACTGTTCCTTATAAATTAAAAACCAATACTTTTAAAAATGAAATCTGAGTTGGGAGGCGGTGGCGCATGCCTTAAAACCCAGCACTCAGGAGGCAAAGGCAGGTGGATCTCTGAATTTGAGGCCAGCCTGGTCAGCGTGAGTTCCAGGATAGCCAAGGCTACATAGAGAAAACCTGTCTCCATAAATGAGAGAGGAAGTCTGAAATCTTTTTTTGTTTTTTTTTTAAAGGGTGTACTGTGAAGAGCCATGGTTCACACCTTCTCTGAGTCTGATGCAGTGAAAGGATGAGCATGTGAACCTGATAAGCAGGCTTACTGCTGAAACATACCAGACACTGTTACAACTGGAAGGACTCTTAACAAAGACTTAAAAGTTCTTGGAGGAGGTGGCGCTTAACTTGGGTCTTTAACTCCACTGACAAGTCATCCAAGAAATGGCAGGGATGGGTGGGTGTAGAGCGGTTTGTATCTGGGTAAGCATGGATACAGACCTATCTTGTGTAAGGGCTTAAACATGGTTTAGCGTGACCTGTACACAGTATGTGTGCATGTGCTGTGTTACCAGTCAGATACACATCTAGTTTTCTAAATTATTTTATGGACTCAATATATTCATAGTGATTTTTTGAAGCAAATAATATAGTGTGGTAATATGCATTTTCTATCTATATAATAGTGAAATAGCATTTTACATGAAAATAAGTAGTAAAAGTAAACTATAATCAAAAGATTATAGGTTGTCAAAAACCCTACCTAGTCTTAAAAGAACTTTGCAGGTGATGGGAAGCAGGGTTTGCAAGGTTCCCATGATGTGGAGAGTGAGCCAGGAGAGTGACTTGGGTCTAGTCATTTCCATTTATTGAGTCCCAGCCACAGCTGAAGTTTGTAGACATTCCTTAATTTAATGTCCACATCATCCTTTGGTTTCTCTGATCATCATTTTCATGGAGGAGGAAGTTGCATTCAAGGTAGAACTTCTAATAGAGTCAAAGATGAGACTTGCGCAGAAAGCTTTCTGCCAAGCTGGCACTCTCACTTTCTCCTGCCAACTCTGGGAACCATGGGGCTGTAAGGTTGTGGTGGGTAGGAACACTCCATTGCATGGCCGTGGGTCCTGCCTGCAGGCTAGGGGAGCTATGCTTGGCCAGCAGTGTTAACCATGAAATGGAACATATGGTAGGAAATTAGAGCAGAAAGCAACTCTGTTCAAAGGAAAAGGGGCGACAGGATATGAGTCAGCAGCCATGCTGGGGGAGATACAGAAAAACGGTTGAGATTATCTTTTTCAGAAAAATGTCCTTTCTGAGTGGATCCACCACGAGGCTATGTTTCTGATGCCTTGTTCTCAGACTCTGCAAGCTGGTGAACTCTGAAAATAAGTTTTTTGTATTTGTAAGCAATTCAACTTATGATGTCTTGTTGTAGTTCAGATACTAAATACTATAAGATTAAGAGGTATTAAAATGAAACAAGCTCCATTAACAGGTCCTTTCTGAAATATAGTCAGGGACTCAGTACTTTAGTCTCCTTTGCCTGACATAGGCTGTGGATACAAGAACTATGAGGCATAGTAAGCCCCCTTCTGGAAAACATTCACCAGGGGAGGAAGATGGGTAAACAATACACAGACGAGGAGAGAGTTTTACTCAAAGGAAAATAGAAAGAATTCTTTCTGATAAGTCCTCCTGCTTCAGTGAGGAGTAGGATGTAGGAATGGCAGGCATGCTCCTCAAGGCATGCTACCCTGCACATGGCGCACCAGTCTGGATATGTTGGTAACTAGGAGAAAAGCATTGCATGTCATCTCTATGCACCTTTTCTCTTGCATTCGCATTTGGCTTATTATGAAAACAGTGTTGCCATGTCTGCACTCGCGCCAGGCACCACAGCTCCATCCATGCCATCCTAATCACTTGAAATATGCTCTGCAGCTTTGGGATCTGTTTAGAGCGTAGCACCCTGGGATGACTAAGCTTTTTCGGGATTGCATGCTCACAGGGTGATTTCACTGTCAAGCTCATCTATAGTGCTTTTCTAAATTTCTGTGGTTTGTACTCGCTTTTATTATTTGCTGGTATGGAGCCAATCTCCCCAAACACCAAAGACGTAAAATGTGTCCTTGTAGTGTCTTATTCCTCGAGATAAACTCCAGGGAATGTTTTTGAGTGTTACTTTAGATATTTGAGGGGCTTCTCTGGGAAGCCAGTAGGAGCCTTGGGGTGAGAGACTTACAGAGAGCAGGAGAGAGACAGGCTCATATCACTTGTGTCCTGATAATACCATGTTTCTGCTTCAAGATCTTTTCCACCCTTATTGCTTTTGCTGCTGCTGCCAGCACCCAGTGGAGCTGTGTCCTGGGCTCATGAAACAATTGTTCTTCCTTCTCACTGTAGCCTCAAGTCTGAGAGAGGTGATAGCTGTGCACAATTTTAGTGGATCGTCATGGGGATGGGAAGAGGGTTTTCCCCCCTTAAGAGCCGAAAAACCAGTGTAATTGAGCACATTTTGTTCAGGTACAAAGTTGGCCTGTCAGAAAGAGATGCTGGTGAACCAGTGCTGAGCACTCTGATCAGCTCACCCTTCCTTCCTTCTGTGTCATTTGCATAAACAGTAACCTTTAAAGCTAGACTTGAGCAGCATTTTTGAGCACAGAAAGTGTCAATGTATTTTAAATTAGGGAATCATGTTGGGTTATGGACTTCCACTGAAATATTAGGGGAGAAAAGATCTCATATTTGGCAAAGTTATGATGTATGTAAAACCTGAAGAGGAGTGTGAAGTAATTTTAGTGAAAACAAACAAATGTGCAAAAGACAACAAACTGTTGTCCGTTTTAGTGTAACAAATTGTTTAATCACCAATTCTATACACTAGGTATATTGTCATAGCTAGTAGATTTTGAAGATTTATAATAAAAATATTAACATTATTTGGTGAAAATATACAGCATAGATGATTTAAAAGTTATCATGACAATGATGAGTATCAATTCAGTATGTAAAAACAAGATTAATTTTTATATATTTGTAGGCATTTTAGGATCTAACAGGAATAATTGTAGTATTTTTGTTACATAGTGGACCTTATCAAAATGTTACCACTTTGATTTTCTTTAGTTATTTTTATATCCATGAATAAAAACCATGCCCTTTAAAGCTCACCATGTGTATTTTTCTCTCTATATATGTATACATATACCTTTTTATATAATTTCAGATTATGCAAATCAAAGAAGTCCATGAAATACATAGATAATTCACTCACTCTTGACACTCCACATTTCTTGTTGAAATGAAGTGTGTAGAGCATTACTCTGACTTCCCTGCACTCTACTGTTGGTGCTGTGGAAGGCCAAACGTGACAGACAAACTTAAATGTAGAAGCACATCTAATTATTCCATTATAGTTTGGAACACTATGTGGATTAACTTCCAGAGTTAGTAGCTTACATCTTAGAACATTGTTTTTTCCTTTACGGAACTCAAGAAAGATTAAAACCCTTCATTTAGTTTTGACCTGCTCTTGATAGAGCCATTTGTGGTTTTATTGTGAGGGGGCAGTGATTAGGTAGTCATCACTCAAGATGAGCACGGGTAATGCACTTGGTAGGAATGTGTATCCTAGCACAGTGTCTAGGAGCACCAGCTCAGCGAGTAGACTGGGGTCTGCTGGGTGCAGTGGTGTATATATGTGCGGTCTGCATATACCATGTGTGCTCCAGCAAATGTAAAAGAAACTGTAAAATAACTGCGATGCAGGGGCATTAAGTGATCAACATTTATTATGTGCTTAGCATAGTGCTTAACACAGGTGCATCATGTAAGCGTTACCAGTCCTTTATTGTGATAAGATAGTTTTTTTTTTTTTTTGGTTTTAAATCAATGCTTTAAGGAGGGGAAGATATAAGATGGAGGTTTTGTTTATACATGGTCCAGGAGGTAGCATGTGTCTGCAAACAGCTATGCTAGCAAGTCTTCTAAAAGATGGTTGTGAGCAGCGTGCATGTATTTCACCTAAGTTTACCCCCTTTTTTCTCTGCCATATTATAATCCACCTAGTTACGGCACAGGGATGAGTTGTGTACTCTTTGTGAGGTACTCTCTGTTCTTCGGCTGGAAAACATTCCCTACAAACACACCACCAAAGATTATTATGTAAACATTGGTCTTTTATATTATTAGCTGGCTTGATTTGAAACGCATAAAATGGCACAAGTGTTTCAGCCATAGTTTAGAAGCCTGATAGTCACTATGCTGAGAAATAACTGAAGCAATTGAAAACAATAATATAAATGTAGTGATCTGCCATTTCCACTTTTATGCTGCTATAAAAAAGCAGCCAGCACATGTTGGACTGTTTAATGGCACTGGCACCTATCAAATGTCACTGGACTTCACAAGGTCAGAGAGACTCCACTTTGGTTCAGGGGTGCAGACGGAATCCATCTTGGGTTCCCACAAGGACTGTGGAACCAGGAACATCGATGGTGCTAGAAAAGCCTCCATGGCATTAATGTCTGTAGCATAAGGTCCACAGGTATAAAAGGAAGCAAAACTGTTCCTTTGTGTTCCATGCCGTCAGAGGCAGCTCTAAATAGGTCCGGATTTCTGACGACGACCATACAGGTGCCGCTCTCACAGTTGCATGTGTGTATGATCTCTCACAAACCAAAGCTGCTGGAGGGAGACATCTTTTGGTCGTCTTTGATTTGCTGCCTTCCCTTTCTCCCCCTACTCCCCAGGCAGCCAACCCAAAGCTCCTGCATTCAGAACACTGAGCAGAGGTATAGAGTTTCACTCCTGTCATTTCCAGGATGATTAATGCAGTTGCGCAATGCGAGCTCCTGAGCACTCTGGGAAAGCCACAGTATCCCACTGATGTAGAGTGCCTCGATACTGCGTCAGCAAGGAGGGTATTTTGGGATATTGTAAATGTCACTATTGGTTTTAATATACAAGAATCTTCATCATCAAACCTTAGGAATGTTCTACAAGACAGCGCCTAGAACCGCTATTGAGTTCTGAAAATGACTCTTTAAATACCTAAAACTGTTACCTAAATTTCCTGTTTATGACCCAGTTAGATATTGTTGAGGAGGGAGTTTAGTGTGTAGTAAATGAAGCCAGTGTTCTTTCAAGTAATGATAAATTATAAAGTCAACAGGCTGTGTGTGATGCGTGTAATAAGAGCTTTTCAGGGTGCCAGAAAAGAGGAATGCCTAAATTCCCAGTGCTTTCGGTTTTGGCTGAATACATATTCCGTATCTATGATAAACTAATTGTAAGAAATTCGGACATAATGTATTTCTTACTAGCCTCTGGTAAAAATCTTAACTTTTAGACTATTTTTTATACAAATGTGAAAGAAAAATAGATAAATATTGAAACTCATTTTCTCATGAATTACAAGTTTTTAAAATTTGCATCTGTTAGTAGTTGATTAAATTAGAAGGAATAATTGGCCAACCACCTGCTCCTTTTCCTTTGAATTTCCCAGTACAAACTTAGTACTTTATGCTTGAGAAAATTTCCAGATTAACTTCCTCCATTTCAAATGGTGAAATATTTAAGGTACATATAGCTAATTTTAGATTATCTCCTATTGTTTTATATATATATATATATCCATACAGAATTAATAGACTGAAGTCTTAATCCCAGAGTATGTTTGTAAATGAGGATCTTAAGGCTAGAACAAGATTATGAAGCCACAAGACCAGAAGTCTGATTAACAGGGTCAGTGTCCTTATCACAAGAAACACCACAGACCTTATAGTAGTAGCGTCTCTGTCTCCTTCCTCCCTGTCTCTCCCCCCTTCATCCTTTGTTCCCTTCGCCCCTCCCTCTCTTTGTCCTCCTCTTTCCCTACACCCTGAGAGAGGTGATATGAATCCAAAGACAAGGTGCCCATGAAGAGAGTTCTGATTGAAAACTGGATAGGATGCACCTTCATCTTAAATTTTTAGCTTCTAAACCCGAAAAAATTGATGTCTGTTTATATGACTGTAGTAGTTTTGTTATGGCATCCCTAGTGGACCAATAGAGTGTCCATTATATTTCACTGGTTATAAATCAGTGGTTGTTTCCCAACTGGTAATCATCCCAATGACAGCCACGGCTTGTTCCTACCTGGGCATGATAGTGTTACAGGGAGCTGGTTCTGCCAATCACCTTTACCACAACATTTATATTTGGCCCTAGTTGCCAATAATGCTGAGGTTGGAAAACATACAATGTCTTTTTAGGGTGCAGGTTCTCTTACAAACCAATATAAACCCTCTATGGGAGCAAGTATGTTTTAAGAAATACTAATTTATAAACTATAGTACAGTCTTTTTTAGCTGCATCAATTTTTCCCTTTACTTGCAAAATCCCACAAAATGATTCCTAGCATTAATTGACTGCACAACCATCTTTAAAAAAAAAAACAAATGGAAGGATTTATATATTAGTGTTGGAATATTTGGACTAAATACAGTTTTCTTAAAGTAAATCATATAGAGTGTTGTAAATTTTCTACCACTAAAACTAGAAATTAAAATTGTGATATATGTTAGGGGCTGGAGCAATGTCTCCATAGTTAAGAACACTTCTGTTCTTGCAGAGGGTCCAGGTTCAATTCTCAGTACCTGCATGATTCCTCAAAATCACTTGTAACTCCAGTTCCAGGGGATCTGATGCCCAGTCTGGGTCTCCATGTCCCCAGGCACACACAGTGCACATATGTACATGTAGGCAAACAAAATAAATATTAAACTATGTTAATGTCACATAATATATTATGAATAGCATAGAAGAATAACTAGACAATGAATTCAGTTCACAAGAAAACATTTCAAGGAAGTGAGAAATCTTAGTGACCAATGGCATTAATAATCTTTATTTTGGAAAAATATATACTATCTGTGGGGGGTGGGGGCTGGCAACAAGTTTCAGTAGGCAGCTACTTGCTTTCACAGTCAGATTTCTGGCCAAGATCTATGCAGTAAATATCTCCAGAAAGTGCTTCAAGAACAGTCTCTGTCTCTGATTTCACAAAGGAAAAACTGGTTTTGTTTTAACCATTGAAATAAATTATTCTAGTTTGAGGAGCCTTACTAGAAACTCAGTGTTGCCAAAGGAAGCTGGAAAAGACTTATGAGGTGTTTATAATTTGTTCATTGCCTCCCTATTCTACTGTCTACCCAGATCTGACTGGGTAATTTCGTCCTTCCCGTCCTTAGCATTTGGCAGCAAGACAGTATATCTTTTTAGACTCTGACTACATAATCATAGGAATCCTTTTATTTCAGGTTAATGAAAAACATTCAAAATGTAATTTTGACCCTTTTTGTATTATTTAATTATTATACCTTCCAACTAAAGTGCTGTTTTATTTTTCATCATTTAGCAGGTTTTTAAAATAAAAGAAATCGCTCAGGCACAGCATCTGCAATTTTCTGAATTCCCATCACTTGGTTTAATGTTTTATCCTTTCCGTCCTGTTGGTTGCCTGGCACTCACCATAGTCTCCATCTTCTCTCTTCGTGGACACGAATCCTGAGTCCCATCCATTTACTTTGTGAATTCACTATGTTTACATACCCATACAATTATTTTTAAATGTGTAGTACGGAGCTGTAAGGTTGAAGAGTGAACCAGGTATTTGTTCTGAGGACTAAACACTTTGCTCAAACAAAATTTCACTTCTTTTTGTCACAAAGTTGATTATAATTTTTTCAAGCTAAATGAGCTTGTCCTTAAATTCGGATGGAATGAATTTTAGTATTATAACTTGCAAGTGTGATGGTCTCAGTCACCATTGTTGATTTCATTCAGTTTAATGGTGACTGAAAGAAGACTGCCCAGGAATCAACAAATGCAAAACACAAAAGTCCCACACGAACAAATGGGTTAGAATGGAGTTTTTCTTGGGTGATGGTTAAGGAAGCACAGCTTCTTCATTATTGATGACTGGGTTCCATGCCTGTTTTATTTTCAGGACTTTTTAAAGCTGTAGTGCCTAAGTGAACCACTTTGTTCTTACTTGAAGGTTTTAAGGAAAGTGGGGACAATATTCAGTTATTGACGGCACAGTATCCAGTTATGTAGAAAGCTGGCCTGAGCTCTTCTCAGCTTCCCTTATCACAGAGGCACAGTACCTGCCGTGGTTATTCTGGCAAGAAGACTTGGCCACGTAGAGTTCACCGATTCCACAAACTTTCCCAACCGAATAGCAAAGCTGTTGTTTAAAGCAATCTTTGTACAGTTACAACATAGCTGCAAGTGCATGTGTCTGTGAAGCCAAATGCAAATATACTCCAAGGGCGGCAAGGCATGCATGAGGACCTGAGTTTGAATCGTCAACACTGTGTGAAAGGCTGGCCAAGGCTGTGCTTACCTGGAATCACAGTGCTAGGAGGGAGCAAAAGAGAATGCTCAGCTACCTGACCAGCCAGTCTAGCCGGTTGGTGTCCTCCAGATTCAGTGAAAGATACTGTCTCAAAGGATAAAGAACAATTAGTGTGAAGACTGGGCACCTGCTTGTGCACGCACACATACACACACACACACCATGAGCAGACCACATGCACAGCATATCTGCACACATGCACACACACCACAAGCACATATGACACATAAGCACATATACACACACCTGTACCCACAAGCACACCACATGCACATATAACACACAAACACACAAATGTCTGTTTTTATGTTATTAAATCCTAGTAACCTAATTTAATATGTGCTGAGGTAACATCTAAATGATTGAGAATAGTAACTCCTACATGAATCTCCAGATGTGAGCTTTACAGGCTACACAAATTTGATTTTAGACTTGTTGAGTGTATTGTCTTTTTCTACATTTTAGGGTGCCAAATACAAATGCAAGGAATGTGTGCATAGATCTCCTGACCTCCCAAATCACCTTACAAACTGCCTGCTTTGTGTGTGTGTGTGTGTGTGTGTGTGTGTGTATTTAAAGGCTTGGGATGAATATAAATTATTTTCTGGTCTCTGAATAAAAGCATTCAGTCAGCATAGCTCAGAATAAAGACTTGGTATTAAATTTGGTTTGTATTTTATAACATTCATTAGCACTACAATATACTGCTGTTAGCTCTACCTAAATTCTCAAAGGAAGTGGATTTTAGTTGTTTTGTGTTTTTAGACATTTAGGTAATGCTCTAGCATGGTATGTTTGTTCTGACTTATTCCGTATCTTTTTATTTGTGGAACTTCAGTCATTCAGTAGTATAGTCAGCACCCAACCCATTTTAAACCCCCTAAAAATCAAAGTTTATGAAATATCCCTTGCATGGATTACTGTTCCCTTTTCTGTGCATATCGAAGCAAATTCCTGTGGGTTTGCACAAGACGTCTTCTGTAGTATCTTCTGTTGTGCCAGAACCATCAGAATGTTTATGCAAATTCACATTGCTGGACCCAACTTGTGGTCACAGGCACTAGAGATAAGCCTCCCTCATGCTCTAACCCCAGTCAGCACATTGATTTGCCATCTTGAACTTGGGTGGGCGCCTAACTTGAAGCTGCCATTTCTCTGTCTGGAATGAATAGGCATCTTCTCAAGTCTCCCCAGGACACGTCACAGGACAGAGGAGACGAGTAGGAACATCCTGTTTAAAACATACCCACAGCTTTTGGAAAGTTAGGGACCGAGTGATGCCTCTTCCCCTGATTAGTTATCGTAAGCACAGAAAGGAGGCCATGTGCCTGTCTGCTCTTCTAAATTTCAAGACGGATGGACCTGCAAAATGGCTCAGCAGGTATAGGTGCTTGCTGTCAAGCCTGGCAACCCAAGTTTCATCCCAGAATTTATGTGATGGAAGGACAGAAGTGACTCTCACAAGTGGTTCTTCGGTCTCTATGAGCATGCTGTGGCATATAATCCATATTATTTTAAAACTTTGAAAGGACGCACTGATGCAGAACTTATAACCAGAACCTAAAATTCCTTTCCATGATTTCAGTAAAGGCTGTGTTCGTAGGTAGTACAGCTGGCTTGGTGATACGTGGTCAGAGAAGGCACTAAAAAGGAGCACCAAGACAAGCAACTGTTAGTATCTACAAGTTCAAGGCTAGGCTTTGTTTGTGCTATTTATGGAAATAATACAGAAACTGACCAGTGAACTGACTGCACCTGAGTCATCTGGGTAGACATGACCTTCTTTCTACACTTCAGTTCAGTTTTAGCAAATAAGAAGAGGGGTAGACACTGGGAGTCAGAAGTCCTGTTTTGTATACACTTCTGTGGACCTATCAAGAGCCATAACTAGCAGATAATGTAAAAAGTCACCTCCTGGCAGTGTTGTGCTTTGCTCCCACTTGATATGGCATTAGGTTCTGTGGGGTTGATGTGTTTCTAAGCATGTTGTGCTGAACAGAGAGCTCAAGAATTAAATGACTTAATGTCTCAGGCTATTTGCCCAGTTAATGGCTGTAGAAACTAGGGTTTGGGCATTGGATATATCAGTTGAGGATATGACTGCTCTAAGATATGGTTGAAGGGGAGATTTTTACTGTAGATATGAGGGAGGGTGCAGCCAGAGGCAGGGAGAGAAAGCAGTAGATTTAACATGTCCAGCAGACTGGACTTGGCCATATTGAGGGTGATGAGTGAGAGAAGATAACTGACCAGGACATCAAGAAAAAGGGGAGAGAAGAGGGGGTGTGGTGGAGTGGGAGGGGATTGGGAGGAGGGAAGGAAGTATAAATAGTTGAATGGAAAAATAAATTAATTAAAAAAGGAAAATTTGCTAAAGGATTTATTTATGGTATACATCAAAAAAATTCTTTCTAGACCCTAATTGTCCTATAATTTATAAGTTTTGGTTATTTTTATGTTTATTTACCTTCAATAAACAATATTTTTCAATAAAAAATAAGAAGTGGTAAGAGAGAGGAAGACCAAAAAAAAAAAAAAGACAAAAGAGCAGGAACAAAGAGGGTGCCTAACCAAAATGGCAGGGTTATATGGGAATAAGAAGCTGAGAAAGGGAAGACCATGGGCTGGGGAGGTTTAGGATAGGGGCTGAGAGAAGCCACAGATAGTTGTACCTTTCCATATGCAGATAGGTGGCCATGTGTCCCTTCTGACAGTGCTGAAGACTGGCTCCTTTGGTAGAGGGAAATAGGGGCCAGGGTTTGGAGGAGTGGAATTTCCTTTGGACCCGAGAAAGACTAAGGAAGCTATAGACTGTTCACAGCCTTAAACTCTCAGTGTAGAGACTTGTCCTAAAAATTCTTAAAGGATAAGAACCTAAATAGAGTATTTGACTTACAATTGTGGCATAAGCATCAGTTTTCAGAGTTAATTTATGCAAAGTAAAGTTAAACAGAATTTATTTTTCTATAGATTTAAAAAGGGTAAAGGTTATTGACAGCTTAATCTTTGTGATATCTTCTGAACAAACAAGTTCTGATTAGATGCACTGATGAAAAAGTTGTCAAAGTAGTTGTTGAGATGTATTTGTCAATATGGTTAAAGTATTTCCCACAATATAGCATATTATAGTCTTTAATAAATTCTTCCAATGAATCATGCCAGGGTAAATGCATACTTATTAAGCTTTAGTGAATTATTCTGTTTTTTTTTCCATTGTCAATTCTTTGCAGAATGATCATCTCTGCCTCTGATTATTTTCATAGTTTGGGGTCGTGGGACAGTGTTATCTTTGAAGGGCAGAAGGCTCATTTTTCACAAGTATTTGATTATCTGTAAATCTCCATTGCCGTGAGAAAATGGTAGTTCACTTGTCAGCCATAAAATCCCTAATGCATGGGACTTGTAAATGTTTAGTAGCAGTTTTTCATTTTATTTGTTATGGGGTTCATTTGGGGGCGTTTCCTGAAGAAACGGTGTTCTTTGAGTCCTCTAGGCTAATTTGCTTGAATTCAGTATACATAAAATACCAATGATAAGCCTGCATGTGTCAATCCATGACTTCAGGATATTGAGGAAGAAGACCTTGTGGCCAGCATTCAAAACTTTTTAGTTGATAATCACTGCTTTAAATTTAACTTTGTAATTACAGATTTTTAAAATGGAAATATTAACACTAACATTATGTTGAAGGAACTTCCTTCAGCCTTTGAACTTTTCAAATGTCTTAAATTCTCATTTTGATAATACATTTGTGGTTGGATTTATTACTTTTTCTTAATGTGTAACAAAATGGTGTGACTGATAAGCTTTTATGAAAAACTCAATAGCTATAGATGACTTATTTGCGTATCATTTCTACAGTTCACTAGTTTTCTATTTCACAATGGTGCTTGCTTATTTCATCTTTCAGGGTCGTTGCTCCAGGGAGAACTGCAAATATCTTCACCCACCCCCACACTTAAAAACGCAGTTGGAGATTAATGGACGAAATAACTTGATTCAGCAGAAAAACATGGCCATGTTGGCCCAGCAGATGCAGCTAGCCAATGCCATGATGCCTGGTGCCCCGTTACAGCCCGTGGTGAGCACGCTTTCATCCTCATCCCTGTCTGTGTGGCCAAGTGCTCCACGTCTGTGCAGGAGCAGTGACTGTATGTGAGCACAGGCGACAGTGACCATGGCCTGGTATTTTTACCCTGTGAAGTTCCTTAGCTTCGTCCCAAAGGTTTTTGGCAATTTAAAGGCTAGCATTGCTTCCCCTAACACTTTACAAAATTAATCATTTAACTTGCAGGTGTTAACCTGGGATTTGTTAAAATAGTCATCAGAGTCAATTTAAGTAAGATATATTCTATATTGCCTTTAAAGGTAATAATAATGTTTTATTTAAAACAAAAAAGAAGATAGATATATAATATTTGTTGGTTTTGAGGCTCTTTCTCTCTTTCTTCCCTCCTTGAAGAGAATCCCTGTCATTTTTCTGTCTCTAAAAAGAGACTTTGTGAAAACCTTAACTTGAAATTACTTTGTATTCACAAAGGCTAGGCAATTTTTCACCATGGTGAGTCATAACTACAGGCTTGGAAGCCTTCTCCAAAGAGAACTAATCCAAGACAGAACTCAAAGGGCCTTTGAAAATAGCTAGATTTGATAAGCTACGAGTGATCATAGATATTTAATATTTTCCTAGCCATGTGCATGGGTAACTTACTTATGAACACACATTCCTATTTAAATGTTTAGATTGTTGATGTTCATGTGGTAAATGAATTTAATAATCTTATTTATGTCATAGTTATTGTTTGTTTGAAATGTTGTTTGTTAATTATTGTACAGAAATCCTAAATTGCTTACATATGTGATGAAATTTGTAGTGATCAGAATATGTCTGACAATAATTTATCACTAACGTATTATTAACTTATTATAAGGTCATGAAAACACGTTTTTCTAGTTTGTTAATTGTAGCATGCGTGCTAACTGATTTTTTTCCTAATACATTTTAACACCTGAACTCAATGTAATTATTATTCTCTCTTAGAACTTAATGCAACAGTCATTCCAAAAAAGAGGGGGGGATTGCATTTCGAGGTGGGAGGGATCCCCATATTACACCGGCAGTGATACCAATTATCAGTACTGTACAGTCGAGGTGAGAGAATATTATAATTAATTCTCTATCATTTTAATCTGATTTTATTTTATTACATTATTGGGGGCTCAGTTAAAATGTGATATCTTTATTTTTATGACATCTCCTAATTTTATATGTCTATATGGTGATAGCATAAATATTTTCAATTTGTTAAAAATGTTTTGTATAATCAATCATTCTCTCTTACAGAAAATATAGGACAAAAGAATCTTTCTTGAGCTTGGTCCTCATGTATGGTTTCAAAGATCTGGGACAGTTTCTGCTTTAGGGTATAAGGTTGCTTCTGACTGATATGAGGTCCTTTTTCTCACTTAAACTTGTAAATCATATTTACTTTTGTTCTGTGCTCTCTGTGACCCAGAACACTACCGAGATGAGCAGGCATAGGTCTGGGATGGAAGAGGCTATGCCCCCAATGGCCCTGAGATGTTTTCTGTGATGTCTCAGCCCATGTCCTGACCTTGTCCTTAAGTCTTACTCTTATGGCTGACCCAAGGTCACATATGCTTAGCTCTGAAACAAGCTCCAAAGACCTTTATTCTCTGAAATGCTAGTGACATATGTGTTTACATAGTCACTAAATCATAGATTTCTGAAACCATCAGATTTATGGTACTTTTGTGAGAAAATTTTCTGCTTAGATAAAGTAATTATCTGTATTAGTTATGAGCACAGGCCTTATGCTAATTTCCCCTCACATCATTATATTTCAGTGAGAATTACCCTTTGCAAAGGTATTGTGAAACCATAGATGAAAAGTCTCTATTCAGGATGGTGTTATTATGATAAGTATTGAAATCATTTTAATTATTCAAACCTAAAGCATTTTTTCTATAATGACTGTAGAGAAGGCTTTAATACAGGAAATTTGCCTTCAAAACCCCACTGAGACTGTTTGATCCCCTTCATGGTCAGCCTTGTTTTGATGAGGCTAATGATACAGAAATAAATGGGATGGTCGTAAACCAACTGCTTTCTGAAATTTTAATTTAGGCTACCTATAGAATACAACCAAGCTAGAGCTGCCCTGTCACTAACATAGACTGTGGCTCTGAACACATGCTGAGGTGTGTGTCTGAGGATGTATGGTCACATGATTAGGCAGTGGCGGTGTGAAAGTGGAAATTCTGTGAGCAGAGCCATGGCTTCGAAGCATTAGGGTACCAAAAGCCTATGAGGAGAGACAACGATTGCAATCAAGTAGAAGACAATGTTCTAATTCTCGGTGCTCAACGAATTAAGCCCCAAAGGTAGTACGAGGAACAAGGAGGGGAGAGCAGATGTGGCAAAAATGAAAGGAAAAAGAAACCTCCAGTATTATGCCTTGGATAGAGAAGAACTTCATACCTGACAGACAGAAGTAGAAGCAAGGAGTTGCCTTGTCATCCATAATCCAGACAGAGGCTCATAGTGCTTTCTCTGCCCTGAAGATGGAAAGAATTATAACTCAGAGCCAGAGCACAAGCCAGAGATGACAGCCTCAGATGGGCCACAGTGGTCAGCACTTGTCGGCAGTGTTTCCAAGACAGGAGAGGTGACTGGTAGGTCAACAGTCACCGAACCATTAGACCATGACATGGTGCTGATAACCTGGTTAATGCAAGAATTTATAGGAGACTTTTCTGCTTTCATTAGATTGTCATGCAGTATATCAATTAAATAACATTTTAGAGACAAATATAATAGTTGGAGGGCATCTAGTGCGTATATAATTTTCATACCTTTCCTGTGAGGTAGGTAATAGTATCTCGGGGCTAGAGAATGAGGCCCAGGGGCTCAGGAAGGTTTCCTGCACTGCTCAGGTCACGCAGCTAGTCAATAGCAAAGTCAAGATGTTAACCAAGCCTTGCCCAATGCAGAACTCGTGTGGTAAAAGCATCCAGGAAACAGACTATCTTGCTACTGTGGATCTCTGACTGACTGACTGAGCTCTTTGATGTTCAACATGGAGATAGACTATTAAATACATTATCAAAAAAGTTTATAATTATATAAACATCGTTCCCTTTTTACACACCTAGTAAAAACTTTGGTTATTATAAGAAGTGTAGTTTTTTTGTATGTCTAATTCCTTGAAAGGTTACACAATGAATTGTAGTCTTTAGGGCATTAACTCTACTTGGCGTTAAATTTTCTAATAAAAATATAAATCATTTTTATTCCTTTATAACATATGATCTTTGAAGATAAATGAAATTATAGTACTTAGTTTCCAAAAGAAAAAAAAAGAAAAAGAAAAAACCTTCTGTGTTCCTTCATAAGTGCTACATCATGACTGGAGGTTAGGATCTAATGAGTAATTGGCATACAGTCTGACTGACTCTGAACTGCCTCTTCTGGATGACAACCTTGAGGCAGCACCCAGTATGTTTTAAACTCCAGGATCAGCTCCAAGCTCTCTGCACTGCAAGAGACCTGTGTAATCAGTGGGTGCTGAGAACTGGACACGAGCTCAAGAGTTCTGTTAATGTTCCCTCACCTGCTTCACTTGGGACCTGGGTTAGCACTAACTCGGCACCATTTCACGTAGCAGCTGTTCCTCAGGTACACAGCAGCACCTTGAGACACATAGCCTCTGTAGAGATCCCCAGGCATTCAATGACTCTGACATGTATGTGAGCAATTCGGAGTTTTCCAATTCAGCTCATGTCTCCAGTGGCGTTGCTTCTCCTGTCCCCTGGACTTTGCCACCCTTTCATGTTCCTAGTGTTGCTTAGCAGTGGGGTGCAGAATGCTTTGAAGACATCATTTGTCACACTGCTAGGAGCACCTCGAAATCGCCAGTGTTTTCTGTGATTTACTGTCCTGCTTACCCACTGTCATGACAGGAGATAAGGCCAGTTCATCCTATAATGTCTCTAGAAAAAAAATGCTTCTTCAGTTACATTGATATATTTATTCATCAGTCCAGCTGTGCTCCAGTGAGTCTGTGAATTCTCAAGCAGCCTGAGATCAGGACCTGAACTCTGAGAATAGACCTGTGTTCATTTGAAACCTTTTTACTGAAAGGGTCTCAGGCAAGATTGCACTATTTAAATGTAAGCTTTCAGCAAAACTGGATCAAAAAATACAGTGAAGCAGATAAAGCAAGCATCCCTTCCTCCTCCCATTCACAAGCCAGTCAGGGAGTAGAGGCCACAACAGCCTTTGTTTTACTCAAGTCACATGCTATGTTCTTAGACAAAGACTTGAATGTGAATTTATGGATAATTCTTGTTAGGTTTGAACACTGTCTATGTTCAAATCACTTCCCTACCAAGACTAGCTCTGTCTCTGGTTACAAAATGGTGCTTCCCTAATAACAGTTGCCTACATGAAGGCTTTCCTGAAACTATTATAAGAGAGCTTGATTTTTCACTGCTTGCATGTTTGACTGAAGCATACACAAGTACATATGTACATATTCTACTAAGCATACACTGATACACACATACATATTCTATTAAGCATACACAGATACACATATAAATGTTTTACTGAGCATACACAGGGACCCATGCATCTGTTCTATTGAGAATGCACAGGTACACACGGACACATTCTAGAAAAATATAACTTGTAAAATTTCTGTTTCATAATCTCAGAATAATAAATTTTGTGTTATTATATATGAACCTTTCATTGTATAAAAACAAATACTATTTCAATGTTTTAAAATGAACAACCCTGTGTTGTTTTCAGTGGTACAGAATAGTAATTATAATACTTAAGATGTAATGTTTAATATAAAAATTAGGAAACAAAAAAGTTAAGACTTTAAATAGTCATTATAAAAAACAGCTAAACTCTGAAGTGGAAAGGAATATATGATTATATCTCAGCATCTTGATATCTATGCCAGAAAATATATCATGTGTTTGGTATTTTCTCTGGCAAAGAAAAGCAATTATCAAATCTGTAATGGCTGTGTTAAATAATAGTCACAGAGGTGGGTGCAATGCCAGTTGCTGGTTGGATACAGAATGACAGGTACAAAACAGGCACTGCTTTTGGGGAATCTGCAGCTTGATAGGAACAGCAGAAACACAGGTGGCTTTTAGGGGTCAGAGCTACAATCAAGTGAGACAGAGAGTTGTGGTGTGGACTCAATGGGGATACTTAAAGAGTATGTGGCTCCTGCAGCACATCTAGGAGTTAGACAGGTGGGCTGGGAGCACTCAGTGTTGCCTGAAACCCATATTCAGCAAAAGAGAACCAGAAAGGAACTTGTTTCCTTAGAAACCTCATGTCCAATCAGAAATGGAACCTGTTTCTTTAAGTACCTGGGAATAAAATCACATAGAAGCTTTCAAAAAAAAAAAAAAGAAAAAAGAAAAGAAAAAAGCTGCTTCCTAGGTACCTTTCCTTGGAATTCAGCAAGGAGGAGTGGCTGAGGAAATCACAGTTTCAAAGACTTCCAGATAATTGGAATTCACACTTGGTCATTATGTGAGAACCAGATTTCAAACCAGATTGAAATTAGACTTAGATGTGTTCAGTCCCTGACTTTCCATTCATTCCTTTACAAATGATGGGCACATAACATTTGTGAGCATTTTATTTAGAAAACAGACATAATGATGTCCCCCAACAAAGTAGCAATTCATTCATGGAATGCCTCCAGCAGGTCAGGCATTGTTCTGTGTTTTGGGGACTTAGAAGGGAGCAAAAAGATATCTCCCTACTCTCCCAACCCTCCCCAAAGAAAGATCAAAGGAAGAAAGCCTTATATTAGAAAAATATATGTAAAGCATGCAAACCACAGACAGGGAATTACTAGTAATAATCATGTTTATGTAGTTAACTAGGATCGTAATATGAAATTGAATAATATATTCAGTTATAATGAAGCCTGATTACCTTAATGTAAGCAAAATGTCTTATTTAAAACAAAACAAGTAATAAACAAACAGCCCTGCAATTAGTAAATGTGCAATTTGTTTGTCTCACTGGAAAACGCCCTGGAAAAAGGCAACCATAAACCAACGTCCTTTATGCATCCTTGGAACAAATATATCTGTTAGTCATTGTTATGGGGATGTACTCAGTATCAATTACACCAGTTAGACATTATCCAGTTAGTACTTGAGAGAAAATAAGGGCTACTTCAAATATCAGTGTATCAGTTACCATCTTTGAGATCTTCTGAGCCCTCTGCAGGACAGTTCTGGGAATGCAGAAGTGGCCATGGTCACATGTGCAATTTCCTAAGGGTTAGTGGCTAACAGTAACCAGCCCCAAACACAAGGTGCTCATGGTTTGTAACAGCTACATTTCATCCATATATTGATTTTCACTGTATTTTATTTGATGAGATTTAACGAGCCTGAGTTTTATTGGCCTACTGTCGTTTTGTCAAGTCAGAATATATTTCTTTATCTGAATGACTTTATGAATTCAACCTTTTCCTGAAAGTAATTATTATAGTGTGCAATGACATAAACATTTCAGTAACTTTCTGAAATAGGTACTAAATGGGCTTTCTAAAAACCCATTTTAATTCACAAAAATGGAATGCAGAGAGGAAGAATATTAACTAGCTCCCAGTCTTTTAGATCTCTGCTAAATTTCTAATAATTCTTCTCTCTGGTTACCGCACTGGTCTGAATGGGTGTGCATGCACCATATCTAACTCCGAGGAACAAAGTACAGATTTGACTAGTATATTCCTGGACAGATGTTGAAATATAGTGTATGATCACCATGCAGGACTGCCCCTTTCATGGTGCTGATCTGGCCTCCAGGACACAAAGAGGCATCCTGCAGTCAGCTGCTGTTCAAGGAACTGCTGAAAGTCAGAAGCCCCTGGGCCCAGTTTTAGATGTGGATGATGGTTTTTAATAGTATAACACATGAACAGTTTATTATAGCCTGAGGGTAGCTGCTTTTGACTGGGATAGGTTGGAGGGGGGAGGTGAAGGTCTTGCTTTAGGCGACTTCATCTTTCAAGAGCCATGCACCTGTCAGAGTAGCTAAGCTTGCTATTTAGAATCACATGCTTGGAGGACTAGGTATTTTAGCTTGAAAATATCACTGTGTGCTACGCTATAAATAAATTCTTCCCAGTGAATCAAAGTACACATTAAGTATTCTATTGTTCATAGTCTTCCTAACACAAATGTGTGTGCAGTGCACATCTATCATGTAGGATGCATGCTCAACCCTAATGCAGAAGACTTTTGGGACCTAGCACTTTCTTATGAAAGAATGTCTTTTGCACTTTTAGCATACCTGGCTTTTCTCTATTAAATGCAGTAGCACCACGCAGTGTGACAAAGGTATGCAGATATTGCCATGTGTCTCCACGGAGGTAGTCACCCACAGTGAGAACAATTGCTTTGTGTAGAAGGGTCTAAATTAACACTGTTTTATTCCTCTGCCTGCATGATGTCATAGCAATATTATGGAAATGACATTTTATTTTGCTTGATTTCATGTTATAGTAATAACTTGTATATCTTATGTTGCATAAAGTTTTATTGCAAAGCTTTCTGAAGTCTTTCCTATATTCTAGCACCTTCTAACTTCTTATCAGAGAGAGGAATTGGCAGCACTTTAATATCGCCTTAGTATAAAAGTGTTCAGTAGATCTATTTTTTACTATCAGAAAAAAAACTAAAATGTTAAAAAAATTAACTTTAAGTACAGGTGCCATTTTTCCATGAGAGAGAGAGAGCAAAAGAAAACCTTAGAGATATACATATATACATAGACCCACAAACATACAGAGAGAGAATAATTTTTATATAAAGCACTAAACTTTAAAACTTTAAATATTTGAAAATCTATAATCAGTAAAACTAAATTGTGTCTTGTTACTCTGGACAAACTCTTAAAATAGATTTCAGCAGACTATTCAAGATTAGATCTATTCTGTGGCATTCTGATTTGCATATCAAAAAGTAACATAAGTATTCATCTATCGAAGTATTTCCATCATAAATCCTGTCTGCTGACAGCCCATCCTATGCTTCCCGGTGTAATTCTTGAATAATTCTGTGGCATTTCCTGGGAAGTGTTCCGTTTCAGTCTTCCCATTCTAGACTTTTCTCTTTCTAGTGAGTCTTATTCCATTGCCGAATGCCTCCCAAGGATGTGATGGGCTCATAGAATCTTGACCATTGCTTCGGAGAAACCCACATCAAGTGGCCAGGCCAAATGCCATCTCCTCTACACTCAAAAGACAGTGTAATCTTTGCCTCTCACAGCCCACAAGATGTGCTAACTGTGCACTGTCCAGGGGACTCAGTGATCACCTAGAACTCCTGTGCCTGCTCCAGATGATAGGGCCCTTGTATCCTGTTAACACTTGTGAACAGACCTTTCGAGTGTATCTGTAGTTACAAAATAGATATTTCAGACAAGTTTCTAGGAATGAGTTAGGACAAAGGTGGAGGCTGGGTGACCACAAGCAAGTGTCTGCACTGATATATTCAGGAAAAAAATCCCAATTTTAGATGAAAACCTTCAGAAACCCTCTGGAAGTTCTTCTGCTAGATTTTAGGAAAAACATGACCTAGCGAATGTCTCTTTTCTAAAACCTTTTAGACTAAATTCAAAACAGAATTAAACAGAAGTGAAGGAAGGAAGAATGAGCCACATATGAAGAATAAACCATAGCTGTATAAAGTAGGGTATCGACTTGGAAGTGAAGCCTGCAATTAAATTTTGCTTTCTGTTTTGCTTTTCAGCCAATGTTTTCAGTTGCACCAAGCTTAGCCACCAATGCATCAGCAGCCTTTAATCCCTACCTGGGGCCTGTTTCCCCAAGCCTGGTTCCAGCAGAAATCTTGCCTACTGCACCAATGTTGGTCACGGGGAATCCTGGAGTTCCAGTGCCAGCTGCTGCTGCACAGAAGTTAATGCGGACAGATAGACTCGAGGTACGACCGAGAATTGCATCTGCATAGTTTCCATGACTGTTCTTAAGTATTATGGCCAGAAGGACTTTAAACGCTGAAAGCAATGATTTTTCTTCAGTATTTGTAGCATTTTGTTAGACTAGAGTTCTGCTGTTCTGAGTAATGGAATTTTATAAAAGCTACTCTTCCATGTTTAGGCTACTAGGTGAAGAACTGGAATTGGGCTTGGGGTGCCTGTTCCTCACTATGCCATCAGTTTCTTTGAAATATATCACATGTTGCTAGTCGTGCACATACCTCAAAAAAATTAAAAGAAAAAAGAAAGCGTTTGGCACTGAACAGTTGCTTCTTGAATGTTTATTGTTGTGACATTGTAGCAATCAAAAATAACAAATGATTGATGCCCTGAGGAGCTCGCAGACGTGGAAAGCATTGGCTACCGTACATGAAACATCCTAAAACTCACTGCAGATGTTCCCATAAGCTCTGGAATACATCCGTTGAGACAGTAAGGCAGTTTTGTGGAATGTGCCCTTATGAAAGCATTTTAGGAGAACGTCACTTGGCTGTCATAGTCTTGGGGTGGAACATGAACAGATGCTCAGGCTTTGCTGTTGCTGACTGAAAAGGAAATTAAAGTTATACATCCAAATTTGAAATTAGCATGCAGAGTTCCAGCATGTCATGAATTAATAGGCTTGGTAAACTGTAGGAAAATGGCCTCTGAGTAAGGCACAGATCTGCATCCAACAGCCTTCCCTGCCTATCGGCATAGAGGGGACTCTGGGCTGAGAAGTCCTGTGTGGACTAATTAAGGAGAAAGCACCAAAGCAAGGTGTATGTGAAGGTAGTTGAGTCTAATAACTAGTGAAGTTATCAGAAGTATAGTAATTGTTAATATCTTACTTATTCGTTAAAGCTTTTGGGATGTATTAGAAAGAGTATCAGATTGCAGTATTTTTGTTAGGATGTCCCCCCTAACACAGACATCACTCCTTCTAGCCTTAGAACAACCTGATGAGAAGACACTGTCGTTATCACTGTTTCCTAGGGAAGTACGTGGGATAGGAAAGAGATGTGACATAGCCTGTCCTTGCCATAGGGATACACTCTGGTGTTTGGCTTCTCATTCCAAGTGTAGCAGTTCTCTTATTAATGCCGTCTGCAAGTACAATAGAACAGCATTTGGATCAGTTTTATTCCCCTGGTCTTTGTAAAGCAAACCCGGGATTCTTAATGCATGATTGTTATTGACTAATGGGACTCAAATCATCTGGGAGGAATGTCAGTATATTAATTATTAATATATACTAATATTCAAAACACTGAAAGAATGGACTTAAAAAACTCAGCTACATTTTCAAACTCTATTTTTTCCCCTCAAAATTTTAGGTAGTTTTTCTGTAGTTGTATTTTGTGATTTAGTTTTCTTTCCCATGAAGAGCTGCTTGTGTTTTGTCATTTGCCTTTGCTACTGCTAGAACAATCTCTCCTCCTGCATACGGGCGTTCCTGATAGCAGTGGGCATGTTGTCCCTTCTGTTGCCAGCATCTGAGTCATTGTCACAGTCACAGGGCCTGCAGTGGGAGACATGCATGCACCTCTGCTCTGCTGTGATTCAGGGCTCCCCCAACTCCCAGCACCTCCAGTGCTGGAGCACTAGAGGGAGAAAGACATGGAAGCAGTGCCCACAACTCTTTTCTCACAGTTGACACCGGTAATTACTTAGAGATTAAAGTCGTGTTCTACCCTAAAATATTTTGGATTTTTATTTTCTTCTGAGGTAAAATTGGTCTAAAACAGTTAGGATCTTGGCTTAGTTCTTTTGCTACATCTTTTCCTCCTTGTCTATAATTGGCACACAAAAAAAGAGATTTCAAATGCTTCTGGTTTGTATATAAATCACTTAGAAGTACTAGTGTTGACCAGATTGGATGCAGAGGTCTGAAGGTAGAAAATAGGAACCCAGTGATCATTGCTTATAGGGTAGTTAGCTACTTAAGCTTGGTTTGTCACATTGACTTTATGTTGCTTATATATAAAATTTGAGGATTGCACTGGTATATCTTTAATGTCACAGCACATTTAAATCATTCTTTGTCTTTCAACAGCAACCAAAAGAGGTATTAAAACATTTATTTTTAAATATATGTGTGTATGTGTGTGTTATGTACACATCACAGATACGCAGCATTTGTATCAATATGCTCATCCATTTGCAGGATATTTTTACAAAGATCATATGTTCTGTACTATAAGCTCAGGTTATGGTTTTCTCTTAAAGTGAGGCCAGTTTGTTAGTCACTAAAAATATGCCCCTAAAATTCTGCTTTGTGGCCTTGGGATCCTTTTTGTAATTTTAAGAAATTATTGCATTATTAATTAAATTATTAATTATTATTACATTAATAATTAAAATTAAATCAGTGATTTAGTCTAAAGAATTGTAGTAAGCTCTCATGGTGCAAAATGGATCCACAGATTCATTTATGCTACCATATCCAGCGGAGAACTATAACAGGTGTCCTTCAAGTTAAAGGTGTGTTTTGGATACCTTTACTTGCTGTCTGTTACCAAGAAAGGACCCTCATAAGACTAGTACTGCTCATGGAACTTCTACCCTTAAGTAAATGTCAGCTCGCCAACCTGCTATGAATTTAACTAGTCACAGTAAAATACATTCCCTCACAGAGATCTTATTCATGGTAGGTGATTAGACATAACAACTTTGAGGAAAAGTTTAAATATTTGTTGAACTTTTGTAGGGGGACACGTTTAGGTTTTGACCATTCCAATCTAAAACGTGTTATCTTGGTTGTGCTATTAGACATGGTGCGGTTTATTTACCAACTTACCAGAGACTAGGATCACTTAGGGTGGTAGTTTAAATCTGGCAGTCTCATCCATGTAGACTTGCTGGTCCGGTAGTGGGTCTCACTCATCAGACAACTGACTAGCCTTCAGAACACTTGTTACGTAACTCTCAACTTTGTACCCCTTCAAGTGTTATTATTCGTGACTCTGAACTGAAGATGTACTTCCAATGCTCATAGTTTTGTACAGACTGCTAAGTTGCAGTGAGCATTGCTCACAGCATACTGCAGCACTTTAGGCACAGTGACAGTAAGTAGCTCCTACCACAGAGTAGTAACCAAACACACCTCGGGGGCTGCATAGTTCAAAGACTTCCTGAGACATTTCTTTGGATTTTTTTTCTGGCTATTTTTTCCTGTTGACTATTTTAGGTTTATAATTATCCTACAGAAGTTTTGTTAGAAATAGGATTTAGAGTGGTTTTGGCGAGTATTGCAGTTGAAGTGCTGCTTTTCCTGCATTATCCGTTTCCTGTTACACTGTGTAGACCAACCTGGCTTCCGATATCAACTCTGCTTTGATGTTCACAGAGTAAGAAACTCAGTGTTCAGTTTTGATTGAATCCTATTTTGTGTATGGCTTAGTATATCTCATCATTTTAATTTAGGTTTGAGAAACATTTATCAATACCCCAATTTTTTTACCAACAAATTTCATTTCTACATATTCATGTTAGAAAATTAGCCAAAATGCCTATTGTTTGTATTTCCTTTGCAAAATTGTTTGTAATATGAAAATGATGGAAATAATCTATATATCCACTTAAGAGTCACCCATAGTCTGTGCACTATTTAATATCTGATGTGCAATCAGAAATGATGACTTGGACCTCATATAGAAAGATAAAAATGTTGATACTGTTAAGGCTTTGTTTTTGGAAAAAGGTAGCCAAGTTGTTGCGAAACTGTGATCATACTCATACAACATGTGTGCAAACAGGAAATGACGCAGAAGGAAAATGGAGTCAGAATATTGCCTGGATATTTTTTATTTAATTTTTCTCTTCTCTGCTGCTAATTTGTTGGTAAATTTTGTAAGTTGTCATCCTGTCTTGGAATATGAGATTAAATATGTTGTAAATTTTGTCAACTTTAGTTTACCAAGATAAACTACATCTCAAAGTTTTATTTTAATGAAGTTGGTAAACCTAGTCAGAAGTTTTCTCCAATTTTCAGAGAAAGGAACAAACCAAACCCATATTCAGCAATCATCGCTAGACCCCATTTTACTGGTGGTGACTGTTAGGAGCAAATGTGTTTTAAAGTTGTCCTCGTTCAGTGCCCAGCATTCCAGAGTCTGTCTATTTGCCAAGCCTTCCCCGCGGTCTCTCAGCAGCCCATCTCTCACAAGCTTTCTTCTTCACTGTTCCCCTGCACTGCAAGCTAATGTGAGGGCAGCAGTTTGTGTGTTCTTCCACGTCCCGTCCCCATCCTGGTCAGAGCAAAACACTGGAAAAACACATGTAAGTCCAAAATGCAGCAAAAAAGAAACTTTCATTTTCAAAACTTTAAAATTTACTGTAAAACTCTGCTGATGCCTACTCATCCCCTCTGATTAATCATTTGTACAACTCTCCCTGCTTGCATTCCACACACACAAAAAGAAGGTGTAAAATTATAGTCAAGCAGTCTTTAACCTATAGAAACTATACGTGCACAAACGGAACTTTTAGGCCTTCCTGCCAGTGTGGCAAACGTGAAACATAGCGTCAGGTCTTTGCCTTCAGTTCTCTCCTAGGCATACTTGGGAAAGAGGAAATTATTGAGAACTGGCTGGAGAGAGCACATGGGCCAATCTAAGCTTCCTCTTGGATGAACTGCTAAGCACAAGAGTGACCTTTGTTCTTTATAACATGTTATAAACATAAAACACACTATGTATTCTACGGGTAGGCTCACTCACTACATTGTAATGTATTTTTTTTTCAGAGAATCTCTTTTCCTGGCTTCAGTGATAAGCTTGTAGTTTTTAACAGGCTCCAGGAACCTGTGCTCTGAAGGCCCCACCACTTCCTTTCATAGTGCGCTAGAGAAGGGGAGTGTCCTGAAACACAGCTTGGCCACGTTTGCTTTCTAAATTGTAAACTCGTGGTTACACTTGAGTTTCATTTGTTCTGTTCAAGAAGGTGAATATATTACTAAAACAGCCTTTAGTAACTTCCTAAATCATCTGTATCCTTAGTTACTCAGTATGCTTAGAAATCGAATAAAGTAAGAAGGTGAGTGTTGCTAGGCCATTGCTGTGCTGTAGAACACATGTCTTTTACTAGCTGAGAGTTTCCCGGCAGTCATTTACAGCATGCTTCTTAATATGTAGCCAAACCCAGGTTCTTAGTATGAACCGCTTTCCATCCTAATAGGATATTAACATAATAGGGACTGGGTTTGAATGTAGTCGTTTTTATGAGTCCCTTTAAAGTCACAGCATCTCAGTCCTGTTTAACTACAAAACAGAGTGTTCAGTGTCTGCATTTGCACAGTTGGGGGAAGGGGCATGCTGGAAGTATGAAAACTGTCTTTGAAGTGTGCATTGTTCTAAAAAAATGCAGAGGTTTGAAGCTAGGACACACAATATTAAGTCAAGTCGTTCAGTGTTCTAGATGGCCCTCTGCTGGTCAAAAGACCAAACTCCCAAAGGGAGACTTTTGGAAACTTCAGTAAGACTCAAAGAGCAAGCAAATGAGAAATAATCTATTTTGCCTCTTCCCCAGGATCCCCACACTGAACTTAACAGCCATAAACCAAGTAGGCAGTAACAGAAGTGAATCTTCCTCCCTCTGTTCATACTGATGTTGAATGCATTTCTAGTGCTCAGACGTGACTTCTGGAACCATTTTGGTAGAAATGCCCTCTAGTTAGAGTGTTTTGTGTTTTCACTTAGAGCTAATGTCTTTTTACCCAAATTCTTGCTGCCTGACATTCACTAAACTAAATATTTTAACATATTAAACAACTCCAGTACCACTTATAAATCTCTTAATTTAACTTTGGTTTACGGTGAATTAAGTGACCTGTATACCTGAATCAGATTTAATTTAAATTTTTATTGCTATGTGTCTGGTCACTTGCATGCCACAGAGTGTATGTGGAGATCAAAGGGCAGTTTTCAGGGATCAGTTCTCCTCTTCTACCCTGTGGGTTCCAGGGATCAGGCGCAAGTTGTCAGGTGGGGTAGCATCTCATTGGCTCCTGTGTCGGACATAAGCAACTGTTCTACCAGCTTCCTTGCTCTGGCTCAATGATGTCCAGTCCATGACAGCATCTTAATCTTTCTTATTTTAACAACCTTGACACTTTGAAAGGATGTTTAGTTATTTTTTGCAAAATACTTCCCATTCAGTGTGTCTAGTATTTATCAATCTGCAATGATACACCATGTGTGATAAGGTTTTTGGGGGGGATCAGAGAGTCACATTAATAGAACGGTGTTCCTGTGTCTCATTCTTTCTTAATATTCATGTGCTCACCTGGTGAAATTGATGTCTGCTGGCTTTCTTCACTATAAAGTCCACATTTTCCCCTTGGTAATTAATAAGTACAGCAACACTAGGCTTTCCATTCATCATGAACGTGTTTCCTTTCTCAAGGACATTTCACCAGAAAGATTCTGTATTTGCATACTAAGCACTGCCGAATCATGCTACTGCATTGCTCCAGTTTACCTTTCCCCTCCATATGCATCCTTGGCCCCCAGTTTGGATCACTGAATTATCATCTTCAGAAAGGACCTGATTGCTCACAGTGACTGAATCCCATTCATTTCCTGACCTCATAGGTGTGTCGAGAGTACCAGCGAGGTAATTGCAACCGAGGAGAAAACGATTGTCGGTTTGCTCATCCTGCTGACAGCACAATGATTGACACCAATGACAACACAGTCACCGTCTGCATGGATTACATCAAAGGGAGATGCTCTCGGGAAAAGTGCAAATACTTTCACCCTCCTGCACACCTGCAAGCCAAGATCAAGGCTGCCCAATACCAGGTCAACCAGGCTGCAGCAGCACAG
>LOEQ01001255.1:451601-469527 GCA_001685075.1 Bramus lutescens
GCCATGGTGAGTAGACATAGCAGTGCCCTCCTCGTCTGCAGTCAGAACGATAATGAACAATTTGTCTACCACAAGCTCTTCATCTATTAACCTCTTTGTTATGTTTTGCTGAAGATATGTTTGTTCAGGTATCCCACACACTACATCAAGAAGCTGCCCTTCACAGAAGTGAGGGTAACTCCTCAGATGGTTCAGATTGTTCCTCCTCTTGGCCTAACCCCTAAGGATCTGTCTTATTCTGGCTGTAGGGTTTCTGAAATTCCTGCTTCATAAAGAGCCACTTGTCTCCTTTCTGACATAACAACACTGCCATCTCCAGTCTCTGTACATCATCGATCAGCCATTGTTCTCCTTGGGTGTGTTCTTTTGCACATCAGAGCTCTTCTTTACATTTATCTTGCTTTTAATAACATAATCTGGAACTATTTAGGAGAATCACTTCAACAAAATTGTGTTTTAATTAGCTGCAACATTTTGCATAGTCTGCCATCTAGATAGTGTGAAGGCATAAACATTGTTAAAGAGCCCAATCTTGACTAAGCCATTATACATGAAGGAAAAAGAAACTGTGCTACTCAAGGAGTTCAAAATTGGGTAATTTAGAATAGATACTAAACAGTTTTTCTTAAGATAAACTTCAGTATGACCTAGTAGCGGACTTTAAGGGGGTCCATTTCTTTCTTAGCTATTTTAATGTTGTCCTTTCTTACATATAAATATATAACTTATTTAAAGAATCATAAAAATCATTGTCACTACACCATAAAATGATCATGAGAGAGGTCTTTTCTGTGTTTGTTTATGGATACTTGAGCAAAAATACAGAAGGCAGACTCTCTCCTTTTCTCTTTCTTTCACTCCCTTTTTTTCTTTAGGGTATTGTTTGTAATTAACTACAAAGAGGAATTATCCTCCAATAACAACTCAATAGTGCCTCTATTGTGCATGCTTAGTCTTGTTATTCGTTGTATATGGCATTCCGATGATTTGTTTTTTTATTTGTTTTTTCTCACCTACCCAAAATGCACTGCTGCCCCCATGATGCACCTCTGCTTGCTGTTTATGTTAATGCGCTTGAACCCCACTGGCCCATTGCCATCATGTGCTCGCTGCCTGCTAATTAAGACTCAGTCGGCTGTCAAATCACTGAAGCGACCCCTCGAGGCAACCTTTGACCTGGTACTATGACCTTTCACCTTTTAGCTTGGCATGTAGCTTTATTGTAGATACAAGGATTTTTGTTTTTTAGGTTTTTTGTTTTGTTTTGTTTTTGTTTTTAACCAATTTAAAAAATATATATATATATAATCCTTTTCCTGTTTAAAATGGTAAAGTGCAATGAAAAACTGAGTGTGGTTTCCTGAAAAATGAGCAGAAATACCTAAAATGTGTACATAGATGGCTATGGTACAATGAAAGACTGGAATCCCAGTAGCCCACATTCAGTATAACTACACTGTAAAGCATTCTAATGAAATACTCGGAGAACAGTAAAGTGTGGTTTTCATTGTATATTTATTTCTGTACCTGTGTGGTTAGCATGGCTTTAGTGGTAGAATTCTTACTTTTTAACCTGTGGAGTGCAGTATTTGAGGAGAGTTTGCATGCTCTGGGACATTTGCATGTGTCAGCGGACTGGGGTGGGCAGAGCTGGCAGGATGTCGTGTCCCCGCCACGCTGTATGGTGACCTTCTCACAGTGCTTCTACTCCTCGGTCCTGGAGCTCGCACTGCAGCTTTCCTTCTTCCCCAAGTCAACGGCTTCACGGAAAGCCTGAAGCATTATGGGACATAAAACACCTTACTCATGATAACATCTGCTCTTGTTACTAGTGGGCTTTTGTTGTGGACGAAATAATGCTTCCTTTAAAGCTTTTATCTTGCTTAATTTCCTTAATTGGTTTTGTCGACTGGATTTTCCCCTGGGTAGTTAAATGCTCTGCTGCTTGCTTGCTCGTGCTCCCTAACAGTTTTAGCCTACAACTGATTTTTCTCTTTTTTTCTTTTTCTCTTTTTACTGGTATTTGTTTTTATACTCATTCACTAAACAGGGAATTCCTCAAGCTGTACTTCCCCCATTGCCAAAGAGGCCTGCTCTTGAAAAAACCAACGGTGCCACCGCAGTCTTTAACACTGGTATTTTCCAATACCAACAGGCCCTAGCCAACATGCAGTTACAGCAGCATACCGCCTTCCTCCCACCAGGTAAGGGCTTGGATTGGCTATGGAATACACCTGCTCAGTGTTCTACTGTTAGAGCAGGTTAATCCCTGCAGCCCAGGTTAGCCGTTAAGTCATAGAGAGGGTGTAAGGGGTAGTCAGCTGGGGAAACACTCAGTTTTCATAAACGGCTTTCCTTTGAAACTGAAAACGTAAGCTTACAGAGACAGAGATGTTTATATATTTTGGGGTGTTTATGGTATTTGGAATTGAAATGTTCTCTTTTTTTCTCTTTCCTCAACACTGTTGTATGTTTGTCAAGCTGTGTTATGATGCTGTCCTGCTGTAAGACCCCTTTGCCTTCAAGACACCACAGTTTTATGAAATGACTCAATTTTGACATTTTCAACCTTTAGTTTGCAAAATGGACCGAGACAGTTAAAATGTATGCATCCTAGAGCTCTTAAGATGTGCTCTTCGTATTAATTATGCATTGCTAAAATTACTCTTGTTCCAATGCTGAAATAAAAGTCTAAGTTCCCTTGGTGTTTGTATTTACTGCTTAGTCATCCCATGGTCTTCCTCTTTGTGCTTAGTCATGCACCTGTGGTTTCAGTTCCTTTCAGCTTGCTCACATCCACACACTCTTGCTCACAGAGAGTTAAGGGTTAAAAACACTAATAACTCACTAAGTTGGTCAGAAATTTACTATTTCAACATTCTTAGTTCTTTTATTTTGTACATTGCTTCACTTTTTATACACCTCATATTTTAAAATTAATGAACCAAGAGTGTCAGTAATCTCTTTTTCTTATACATGGTTTTATTTTGAGAACACTTTGAATATATATATATATATATATGCTACTTTTGATAAAATAGTTTATTAAAAAATTAGTAAATTAATAGCTAGGTATGTACATCATGGCTCTACCACCTTGTACTATGGTGACAGAATTTAGAGTATCATGTTTCTGTGATAATAAAGAATGGGATCTTTTACTTTTAGACCTACTAGCAAGTTAATACATTCTGCTCATATTAGATGTTACTAAGAAACAAAACTTTTTTTCCAATTCATTTGGATAACTGGCCATCCACACCCGGAATAAATAAGCTAGCTGGACTGTTTCATTAAAATGCTCCAGGATAAAATGGTAGCAATACTCTTGAGATAGCATTGTTCAAGTAGGAGTTTGTCCAGCCAGATTAGGATAAAAATTAAGTGACTTTAATCTATAGCATGCTCATTGATCTTAGGGAGGTTTTTACACTAAAGCACACAGTTTCTCTCAGTTCCTTATATAGCGTTGTTCGGAGACTTCCAGTAATTCATTCTCTTGCCTTTTGGTTAAGTTTCTGTGCTTCCAGATTTTTACTATTTTCAATGAACAGTTGCTCAGTTTTATATAACCAGATCCCTAGGCCAAGTTTGAAGGGATTATTAGAATACTTAAATTAAAATTATATTTCTATCATTTTTTTCTATTGAATAAAATGTTACCCTTAAAATCATAGTTTCCCTATTTGAAATTTAAAAATAAAATAAATTATCTTCTTCCACGTGTTATGTAAGAGAACTTGAAATAGTCCATCTTATCCAAGGGTTTTTGTATTAATTTCTTACTAATATTCAAACATTTCGTCCTCCTCTAAATCACCATGGCTAGCAGTTGTGTGTGGAGTACAGTGTGACTCTGACAGTTTGACCCTTTACCAGCTCTGTGGTCTGTTTATAAACTAAACTAAACTAAACTGTGCAGGCTCAAGTTAGGGAACAGTAATTGTATCCATGCCTCAGAATCAGTTGTCCACTACTCTTGAAAGATATATTAGTAATTTAAAATGTGCTTGAAATAGGTTGAAATTTTAAAGATATACTTGCATCTTATATGAATTTTTAAATCAGAGATATTCTGATATCTTGATATTGTATTTACCATTATACCATTATGTGAAACTATTATAGCAGGCAAATAAAAGAATATATATCTGCAACCTGATCTGAAGGGCATAAAGCCAGGTTGAGTTATATTCATTAGCCATATAACCAGAGATAAGTGCTGCCATCCTGACTTAAAAATAAAAATACTTCCATTATTTTACATATATGTCTGCATGTACATGAAAAATGCCCCTATGATATCTTTATTTCTGCCAAACCCCTTAGTCAGAAAAGTAGAAAATAAAGAATTTTTACAAGGAAAATAAACCTATACCCCCAAAAGCCACACAGGGACCAAAAGAGTGGAACTGTGGAGTCTGGAAGGCTCTGGGAGTCCAGACCCAGCCTCAGGGGACTAGTTACTGTTTAGATTGCCTGGTAGGTGGTACCAAGGCCTCCTGCAGGTCCATGTCTATCATGTTGTGTTTATGAATGGGGTTGGTTGGTTTCCTGCTTCTTAGGGCTGACCAGACAAAGCTGCATAGACAAATACAGCACAGATTACTATGGACAGTGGCTTTATTCAAATTTGGGGACATTTGTGTATTTACACACAAAATGAAAAATACTGGCAATTTTACTTTCTGAAATCTTGCTAAGACTAAAGGAAGTTGATCTTACCATAGATTCATATACAATCACATGTATACTATCTTGGAGAAAATAGTCTTATTTCCCAATGTCTAGGTTATGCATATAAATAGAATTACATATAAACGAAGTAGTCTCCTAATCACAGCATAATAATTAAGAAGATACACTATCATTTTCACAGCTGGGATTTTTAGAGCCCTTTGGTTTTGTTGCTTCTCAGTAACTATAGATATTTGTGAGTCTGTTTCATTCAAATTGCAGTGGAGCACAGTTTGCTAAGTCCACAGAACAATTGACTACATACATAGGAACTAGGTTGTTGGCAAAGGATCAGGGATTAGTGTCGGGCTAGTCAGCTAGCAAGGACAAATACATACATATTTAAGAACAGACCTGAACTTACATAACGTTCATCCACCTAATCCACCGTTCACGATTATATCCGCCCATGAGTCTGTCTATCCAGTTATCATTTCTCTCTTTAGCTCTCCTACCTCCCTTTCTCTGCGTTCATCTTGCCTTTTATTCAGTCAACACGTATTGATTATATGCCCCGTGGTATGCTAGTATTTACACTAGAGATTCCAAACTTCTGACTGCAGGGGGAAATGTATCCAGAAATAGTTAGGGTACATGCTTTCCAGCCCCACAGCCCTCCTATTTATTTTCCATGTTTCGTTCCAAAGAGCCACCATTGGTTGAGTAATGACTCCTTGCTGTGCTTGCCAAACACTACAGACATATTTTCTCTTTTTTTCTTAGACCCAAAGTCTGACTTGAATTTTCTATGTTACCAGTAAGTAATATGGGGCCTAGTCAGATCCAGCAATTTATCACCAAGTTACATGGCTCTTAGGGGAATTTCTCAATAGCTATGAGTTAAAAAGAATTTCAGGAAACAGAACCAGCTTTACCAATCACTGAACCCACACCTATTTCACACCCTCTACCTTACTTAAAAATCTAGTATATATAAATATTTGATTAAGTTCAGTATTGTTTATTTGTTTCAATTTTAATTACACATTAAAATTTTTTATTTTACTTTTACTCTTCAAAACTAAGCAGAATAATTACATAGAGCAGGTATAATGTAGTACCCATTTATATAACAAAATGAATTTTAACCCTTTGATATGTTAGAAATAATATTTTCATGGTTATTGATTTTGTTCTTTAGCCTAGAATGTAAATCTAGGGTCGTTTTAATTTTACTGGATCCCAAGAGAACTTTGAGGCCCTCCGCTGGCATCTTCCTCCCTCTACAGCCCAGATTCTCAGGTGTTCTGTTCCCATTCAGTCCCTGCCTCTCACTATAAGCATTACCTGATTAGAAGACCTTGGGAAGACATCTTCTCCAGGGGTCCTATACCACCTAGAAAATAAGAATCCTTGACTGAGCTCCTGAGTTCATATGTAGACCTGAGTACATAAGAGTATGTCAACACCAAGGAAAGAATGTGCCATGGGCTTTTGAGTTTTCCATTATGTTTCTGTCTTCCACAGAAGCACGTATCACTTTTTTCTCCCTAGCATGTTTCTCTCAAGCAATATTAGTGAACAGCTTTTAAAAGAGCTAAATCGTTAACACAATTTCTATGTTGGCTCATATTGAGCTATACCTGATATAAAGAAATGGTCAGGAAACTCTTTTAGATGGTGGTATAAATGTTTGGGCCAGGGAAACAGGAAGATGAGACCATTTTTATAGAATAGATGCCACAAAAATCTCTAGTCTGCCACTTTTTTATAATCAATTTAAGTATAAATATTTATAGCTTTATTTTGCCAAAAAGATTTATAAATAATGAAAAATAAGGAAGCTATTACATACTTGAATATCAAATTTGACAATTTAATTGACTGCAAGTTTTTAATAAATAATATTCTTTAATTTTAGAATACCACAAATTACCTTTGTACTTCTTACTATAAATGTAAATAAGTAAAAATTATCCCATAGAAATTCTAATCAGATCTCCAGTTTTAACATTGTCTCTTTTCTTTTTATTTCTTTCTCCTTGATGCCTTTGTGACTATACCTGTATTTCACTTACAAATTGTCATCCCGACCTTTAGATCCACACAGATAGTTAACATTTTAACTTAAAAAAATAATGTGATTACAGTGACACATTTCTAGGAACCACACCATTCTGCTGCGCTAATGTCTTTGTAGGGGAAATTGGGAATTGACAAATACATTCGCCTAAATTCTGCCTTATGCTGAAAATGGAGGGAAAATTTAAATTGACTCCTTGTGCATCACTTTGAGTAAATCAACCAATTGGAAGTAAAGGTGTTTACTATGGTCATTTCAAAAATGGTTTTTGGTTATGGTAAGAGGGTCCTACAGCACTGTCTTCATACTTGTGAGTTACTGCACCCCAGCTAGTATCTTCATCGCTGCCTTGTGTTTATTTGCTATGAATCCCTCTTGAAGCTGTGTGCATTGGTTACATTGATAATGAGGATGATAACCCAAAGAAAAATTCAATTATTAAAAAGCTAAATGCTTTAGAGAGGTGTATGAGGTCAGCTCACTTCCAGTGCGTGCAGGCTCAATTATGCATGAACTACTGTAGGCAAACTGTAGCATAATACTAAATTTAAAACCTGTAACGTGGATAATATTTAAACTGGTTTTCATGTCCCTTAATAGCCTTCTTATTCCTTTGTTTACCTTTGTCCATTTTCTTTCCCAATCCTCCTGCCTATAGGGTAGTACCTTCACAAAATCTTGACCCAGTATTAAGTCTTGCTTGCTCTGTTGTCTTTAAATATATGCTTGGTTACTGGTCTGTTTTGTTGTTCTTGTTGCCCTTCACAAGTCTTTATACAGTAGTAGTAGCAAATTACAAAGCTATTCAAATGTCTTAAATGATGCCTCCCTAGAGACTATTAGTTGCTTCCCTAGATCCGTTACTCGCTTTAACCTGGCCTCAGTGGCGCTGGTCTAATTGCGGTCACGGATGTATTGCAGATTAACAGCAATGCCAGTTGAGTAATCTTCGTTTCAGTTATGTTTCTCAATGGCAGTTTGTTGTGTAAAACCATCTCTGACAAGACTCAGTTGGCAGATATTTTTCTAACAAATGTTCATCCCATATGGTACTAGTAGTTAAGCAGGATGTGCCAAGATTCAGAGATTTAGATAGAAATATAAAATCATTTTTATATTTTAAACCTTAAGGAGTCATAAATAGTTATGTAGAAAGAACAGTAGTTCTCCATATGCGACTGTGGCCTATACTTGGTAAAAAGATAGAGTTTCAATATTTGCAGCAGGAACTATGAATGTGGCATTTAGATTTAGTTCTTACAGTCACACCTCTGTGGACATCAGGGCTTAAGGCCCCACGGGTGACATGTGCATCCTCATTATCTCCCACTCGGGCTTTTCATTGAAGTCTAATTAGCAAATTCTTGCCTGTGAGTTTTTGTAAACTTTGGCGACTCTTAAAGGTCTAAGCTAGCAGTGGAACTCCTTCTCTTTTGCCGGAAGCCTACAGGGAAACTGGTTTGAGATTCCAAAGAAATTATGCTCCCCCACAATGCTTTTTCTACCCTTGAATTCTACACTAAAGAAATGAAGAGTTTTCCCTTTTTTCATACTGTTTATTTATTGCTTGCTAGCCCTCTGAATGAAGTTTCTGTCTGGGTGGTCACATCCTCATTGTGTCTGTATGGTTGCTGCTACAGTGAGCAGAGAAGCCAAGCCCAGGAGTTTAAATTAGTTTCTGTCTCATGACATTGTCCAGTCAGTTTCATGCATTGGGGTATTTAGCATTTTAATAATGAACACTATTTCTAATTACTCAGGGTGTTTAGTCTTAGAAAAAAAAACAATGTATGTGTCAGATTTGGAAGTAGCAAAACAATGATAATAGCTGGCAGTTAGATTAAAACAAAACATTACAGAATTAGAAGCAGCAGTTCAGAGAAAGCAAGTATACCAGCACACAGTGAAATTGGCTCTTACTCCTCACCCGGGACTAGTTCTAACTGACCACTGTGCTACTGTATGGTTTGATTGTGCTGACAGTTACATGCCACTGTTCCCGTAATAACAAGTTTTCTTCTTTGTTCAAATGAATTTCCTAATTACACGTGTGATGGGATGTTTTAATTCTTTTCCCTTTTCAAATCCACCTTCCTGTTGCAATGCATGATGGGCAGGCTCAATATTGTGCATGACACCCGCTACAAGTGTTGGTAGGTGCCAGCTTTGTTTCTTGATTATCTTAAACCTACATTGCATCTCACAGCCCCTCAAAATCCACTGCTAAGTTTAACGTGTATCTATTGGGCAAGTCCATTTCCTTTTTACTAACACCTGTCAATTAAATGCCAATTTCTATTTAATTGACATGCCCCCCCACATAAATGTTCTCTTTCCACACGAGTTTCCTTAATCACTTAATTATTAGTGGATTTTGATTGGACTATGAGTTCTGGTATATAAAAACAAGTCTCTCTTATAAAAGTAATGACTGTATATTTTTATAATAGTGAATAATAAAAAAAAACTTTTATTCAAATGGATAACTGTACATACAAAGTAAATACCTGTATTTTATTTATATTTTAATGTCTTTGAACACTATATAAAATTCTTGTTTTTTAACTTAGCAAATTAAGCCTGTTTGTATCAATTTTATTGATTTAATGGTAACAAGCTTTTTTCCCCCCTCTTTTTTTCTCTTTCATCCCTCCCTCCCCTTCTCTCCTTGGAATGTTGTCCTGCTTTGCGCTGTGATTGCATGTCACTCGCTGGTGATAATGTCCTGTCACATGGCTTCTTGCTATGATAAATACCATTGCCCAATGGTCTCCTCCATGTTGCCATGGTTTCCATATTGCTACACTCTTCTGTACGTTTGCTTATTTGATTTTCCCTCCGAAAGTTCCCATGGTGCACGGTGCTACGCCAGCCACTGTGTCCGCAGCAACAACATCTGCCACAAGTGTTCCCTTCGCTGCAACAGCCACAGCCAACCAGGTTTGCTAATTTACAGCTTTGTTTCTTAAAAACCAACTCTTAATAGGGCCAAGTCCAGCAGCCTTAACACACATGGATGTCCCATTGTGCTCAGTGGGAGTCGCGTGTGTGTGAGAGCTGTAGAGGGTGCCATCATGAGCATGGGGTTCAAAGATACCTCTTGTTGGCCTACACATTCTCTCTATGACAAGCAGCCAATTGCTTTTATGCCATTTATAAGTGCTTCGAAGTGTCGCAGCTCTGTTTCTGAAGCCATTAAACTGATATTTACACAAGCAATTCTCATTTTTCTCAACCAGTTGTCTAAGTATTTTGGCCACCCAATGTGGAAGCAATTACGAGGTTATTATTAAAGCACCTCGTATATACTTTCTCAGCTTGTTCCTAAATTCTTAATATAAAAGGGAAAATATTTTAATGTATTCCTGTGCCACAAATGACCACTCTTGTAAATGGAGTTTGATATATAATTTTTATAGTTTAATTTTGATAAGCAGATTGCTTATTAAAATGAATTGCTTTTATGCACCGTCTCTCAGCCTTGATTCTAGTTGCTTTAAATGGAAAAGGAAATTAAGTGCTCTCTCGCTTCCACAGTTACCCTGCAAAAATATGGGACATTTAGGGAGGAAGAAAAGAAATCATGAATGATAAATAAATTATGAAAGCACAGTTTCATAGGGATGGTGGTGCATGAAAGCCACTAAGCCTGGTTATGCCCGCCCGTTCCTCTGGTAGAAGTTAGATGGAGCCTAGCGAGACTAAAAAGAACCTTGTCAGATGGGATCCAGCATAGTGCCCTTGGAGCAGACAGACAAACTAAGAACCAAACTTCTATGAAGAGCATCTGCTTTCTTTTTGTTTTGTTCTTCTTTCATTTTTTCAATATATCATCTTCTGTTGATGAACTTTCAGCTATTAATATAGTCATTAAAGCCTTTTAAGATCATAATGCCAAAAGGATTTAATTTTAAGTATCAGATAAGCATTAAATAATTCTTGGCTAAGAATCATTAGTTTTTCAGACTTATCAAAATATCCTTGGATTTATACTAACACAGAAGACTCATTTACAAGAATGCTAGCTTGTGCATATGTGGCATGGTAGTTTGACAGAAATCTCAATAGATTCAGTGCAGTCCATTTATGGTGCACATCAATGATGCTGGAATCTCCTGCATATACCATATATGACTATAGAATTGCTGGTGTAAGCACAACTATAGCAAAGCAAATTCAAAATGCCTTTGGCCACTTGGGTTGTAGGGGACACTTTACTTTTTGCATTGTGCTGTGACCATTTCATGCATAATTCCCTGGGTCTTCATACTATTACTATTCTACAACCAAAGGAAAGGGAATGGATATATATATACACACATATATTATATCTACATATACATACATATGTATATGCCTACAGTACATTAGCAATGCTGGGAATAGCTGATGCCACAAAATGCAGCCTGCATGCATGCAGAAGTTTATAGCTGGCCCTTCATCTGCATCGAGTGGTGTTGAAGGTCCTTGGTATGTTTCGACAGCCCCATCCTTGATGCTTCTACACTGTTGGGTGCAACCTCCTGCCCTGCAGCAGCAGGAACAATGGTATGAGAAGCTTCATTATGCTTGGAGCACATTTTTGTGCCATTTGCCAATGCTGTAAAATTGTGTAAAATGTCAGCTAAGAAATTAAAAATAAAAGGAACATAGTAATAGATACTCCAGACTGTGAATTATAGGTTTTAGAAGATTGACATAGTCTAGGATATTTAAATTAAAACAACAAAAGCCTTCATGTATGTGAGACCATTGTTACCCCAACAAACTTTCTGAAGTGGACTTAGTGTCACTGTATAGAATAAGTTTAAATAGTCACCAGTTAGTTGCTTTGCTCAGGTTCACACAACCAGGAAACAAATAAGTATTAGAACCAATGTCCTCAGGCCTCTGCTACACTCAACCTGTGGGGCTGCCTTGCCCACATTATCAACCTTTATTTGGGGGTTGAAGAAGAATCAAGTCACATGTTTGATTTCATATGGAAAAAAGTAACCTTTATGTTGGTTTCGCATTGTATTTTCTCCGAAGTTCTCTGAGTCCCTGCCTATTTAAAATGCAATGGCATGTGTAGCTGAGGTTCCGAAGTCAGTTCATGAACAAACCTATTCTCGTTCCCACTTATTTTTTCAACCACTTTTTTATAATTCACACCTGGTATATTTTATTGGGTCAAAAGTTAAACACTTTGATCTGAATGACAATGTTAGAAATTTGGTTGCACAAACTTAGGCAAGACATTTTTTTATTCTTGATTTCAGTATCATTGCTAAGTATTTGAAACCACAAGGGTGTGTGTGTGCGTGTGTGTGTAGGCCAACAAAAAGGGCTTCTTTTAATAACTGCTCTGCATGAATTTTTGGTAGCTGTACTTCTCTTACTTTCTAAGTACTGGTGTCTTCTGTAGAGTAGTACTTAACGCGAATATTACAAGCAGTGAGGTGCTTCTCTGGCATTTGCATTTATATTAACTTTATGTCATGTTGACCCAATGAGGGCTGTCACCTCACAGCTGAATCTCACTGTTTTGTATAAGTTTAATATTAAGATGTTTTCATCTCTCAGTGGTTGGCTTGCTTGCATGGATCATTCATTAAATAATTTTTTATTTGCTAGATACCCATAATATCTGCCGAACATCTGACTAGCCACAAGTATGTTACCCAGATGTAGAGTTGTCGTCACAAAACAGTAAGTTTATTATGCAGTATAATCACTCAGTATTTGTGGTTGGAATATGTTAATACTTAAAATGCAAATGATAAATATTTTGGGTTTTTTAATTGATATTTCAAATAAGTACAAGCATGAATAAAATATGGCAAAGGTACTTAGAAGACAAAAACATGATCTAGCATTTGATGAAATTTTCTGCAAGGCCTATAGACCAGCTATTTTTGTCTGTATGCAGCATTCCGTTTCTGCTACAACTCCCCCACTGTAGTGCGAAAACACTTAGAGAATGCAGAAATAAGTAGATATGGACCGTACCTCAAGAAAACTCTTGTTTTCAAATTAGACAATGGACTAGATTTGGCTCATAGGCAGTCATTTGTGACTGCGTAGAAGTCATTAATTTTATTTTAACTATTATTTCACTCATTCCTATATGATAATACATACCCACCTGTATCATGTATCACCGAGTACAGGATCACTAGGGAACAATGGATCTAAGTCAAATAACTTTATATACATATATGTATATATACACATATATACATAAGTACATGTACAGATATTTTTATCAGTTAAATAGTAGTTCAAGACAGCTAACTTAGTGATACAGGATTCTGAAGATGTTATTGTTCCTCACAAGGGTTTGGCACCTTGTGTTTGCTTTCTGTGACATTGTTTTCAATACCTGCAAAATTTGCTATTTTTCCTCCCTAAAGTACATGTTTATTCAACATATACAACTTAAATTAGATCATGTCCACAGAAGCATGACAGGTACTTATATTTGTACATTTACAAAGAGCCATTTAAAACTCAGTCTGGTCAGTAGAAGGATGGTGGTTCTTTGTTGCTTTCCTGCATTTTTTTGGTCGCTGACATATTGGCAAGTAAGGTTTTGTACTGCTTTTCTGTTAGTTACCCCATCAATGATATAAATGATTTCAGAACTGTGTGCTAACACAAGAGAACTTTGAACGAGCGTCCTGTGAGGCAGAGGTCCAGGGCTCCTCTTCTCAATAGTCAGAGAAGGCATTTGGACAGTGAAGGTCTTGTGTGGAGGGAGAGCAAGGATCTGGCTGAAGGGATAGAGTCAGGTCTTCAGGGGTGCTTAGAAAACCGGGCGAGAAGAATCCACACCAAGAGCCAGACACAGATAGATCCCAGAGTAGCGGGAAAAGTGGGCAGAGTATGAGATCCATTTAAGGAAGAAATGAACTGAGACTTTGAGGAGCCTGCAAAAGATGCAGTGCAGTCAACAGTTATTTAAGTTGATTTTTCTCCATTCTGTCCAGGTATGGTGGTACACACCTTTAATCCCAGCACTGGGCACTCAAAATATGTGTGAGTTTCTATATTCTCAAGGCTGGTCTATATAATGAGCTCCAGACTCGGCAGGATACTCAGTGAGACCCTATCTAAAAATGGAAGAGTGGGTGGGAATAAAATGCAGTTCCTTCGTAGTTGCTCAAACGCAGGAGTCAGGACATTACTTTGTTTGCTTTAGGTTTAGAAGAAGTTGTCAACATGGTGTCTGTGTGTTCTGTGTGTGTGTTTGTGTGTGTGTGTGTGTGTGATGTGTATTAACTATATACTGAAAATGTTTTCAACAATTAATGTGTTTTAACAAAGACTGTCTCTTTTTTCCATTGTAGATCATCAAAGAGGAAAGGACAGTGTGCTTGGTTAGAGTAAGGACGACGTCATTAGCCATATTGTATATACCGTCAAGCAACACACACAAAAATCCCTCAGCCACAAGACATCCACATATTGCATGTTAACCAGAAGAAAAGACAACATGGGAACTTGCTGCACACTGTTGCCTACACACTTTGTACATTCAATTGGTATTTGTGCTGAGGTGATATTCCTATCTAAAAGAACAACATTGTCTTTCTTTTGTAGCACAGAGTTATGCATTAAAATATGCATACATAATTAGTTTCCTATATATTCATGCCATCTTGAAAAGACAGACTATGGTGTAACCATGATTCTATTATGTATTGGTACGTCTGTAGACCAAGATATAATTTTTTAAAAAATGAGTTTATTTCTTTCAAGGTTTACAAGTAACAAAGGTGCACCTTGTATTTAAAGTTGCCATTAGAGCTGAGAGCGCGCATGCACAGTCCTTTTTGTTTAAGAGTAATATTTTTACTGTAATAGATTGTAAGACGTGGTGAGGGAGGGATCTGACAGAGATGAATGTGCCAAGCAAAACCACAACTGTGTATATTTTAAAGCACATCATGGCTTTAAGTACCATGTTGTTAAGGATTCTCATGAAGTGCCATAGACTGTACATCAAATTAGAGTATTATTTCTTCAGTGTTATTATTTTCAGAGCCACATTTTGTTGCTTATTTGCTAGTACTAATCAATCAAAGGGCACCATTCTTCTTTTCTTTTTTTGTTTTTGAAACCAAAGCTGTCTCAGAAATGGCCAATTTAACTCTACAGTAACAATAGACAGCACAACACAAACTCAGTACAGATAAACTTTCACATACTGGAGATATATATAAGAGATATATAAAATTATTTTAATGCATTGTAGTGTAATATTTATGCATACTCTACTATATAACATGTTATTCAAAAGGGATATGCCATTTCTGAGACACAATAACAAAAAAAAGTTTGAGGAAATTATTTTGCTTCTATTTATAGCCTCTGTCAAAAGTCAAAAGACTATAAATGCTTTGCAGAAATGGTTTCACGTTCGCTTCAATTCTTCATCACAGTCACATTCAAAATAGTGACTCTAAACAAAGAGAACAGCACTGTCATCAGATGCATGAAAACCAAAATATGAAAATGGGAGATGTTTAATTAACCTAGTAATTGGGTGGGTTAAGTACATGGGTGAATTTTATATGTGATTCTTTTGTTCAGATTAACTGCTTATAGCCTTAGAAAGCCTTTTAAAAATTTTAAAAATAGATGTGCATTCAGTTTTTAAGAATGGATTCATCCAAAGGAATTCCCCTTTTTTGTGGTTTGGATGTTGCAGCTCGTAAAGGCTATTTTTGCTCTGTTCAGCAATTCTAAAATCGCTGAGTAGGGGCCAGGTCACTGGCAGATCTAGTGTGGAATGGGAGAAGTGAGAGTTCCGTTATAGAACTTTCCATACTTCCAAGTTTACTGCAAGTTTTTATGCTTGAGAGAGATGCTTTCTAATATAAGACTGATGTGTTGATTTACTGATTGTACTGTACATCTATTAAAGCCTTAGATTATTACATTACGGGTTGGAACCCATACCAATGTAATTTCAATCGTGTTAAGAGAGTAATGGTGACTTCACATGTTATTGTAGTTAGTTACATTATAGAATAGTACTTATTTTTCTTGTTAAAATGTAGTTTTTCATTTCCTACATTTATTAGATTTTCATTTTCTATTAACATTGAATACCATTTCAGTTTATAGACTATTGTTTTATTAGATTTTACCAATGAATTTTTCAAAATACAAAAAAAATTAGTTTTTCCTTCATAACATACTCAGTTTTAAATTACATGTAGTGTCATATGAATATCCGTATTGTTAACTAAATGATTTATATTTTACTGATTTAATATTACAGTGTAAGAATGTCAGTCATTGTTCTTGTCTAGTTTTCATTAAAAGAACAAAGATCTTTTATATGGATATCTTATAAATATATAATCATTGCTAAGTAAGAAGTTAAGTTGTTGCTATAGCAACAATCCTGGCAGACAATTGAGTAATATTTTGATGATTTATTTTGTTTGTAATTAGTTAATATGAGAAGATCTAGATCCTAGATATTAGAATAAAATTTATTTTCTACTGTATCCATTTCAAATGTTAAAGTATTGTTTAATATTTTTGAAATCCCTGAATATCAGGCCTTGTTATAAATAAGCTGCATAATCAATAAATAGAACAAGGGACTTTTTGTTGATAATCCAAATACTCAAAGTTTACGTAATGAGAATTTTAGCGTGTGTGCAAACTCTTGAGGGTTGATGATGCTGCAGTTGAGCATGTTGGAAAGTCTAGAGAGAAAGGTTGACTTTTTGCACTTCTGTATATAGTCAAAAGAGAGAAACCTGTATAATAGCAAGATCTTATTTTGAATAAAAACGTCTATAATTACAAGGAGTTTTGTTAAGGCTAATGAGATTACAGACTGAGCAAAATTGCTTGCAAAAGTGGCACAGACTTAGCACTCCATACCCTTCAGACATGTTGCTTTGCTTTTTTGTGGACAGCTTGTAGTTTGCCAGGATTTTTCAGCTGGAAAGATTTGCCATCCTTCCAAGATCTCATGACTGACAAAACTCCATTGGGCCAAATCTGCCTGAAGATCATTACCAAAAATAGCAGGTACTTCAGCCATTAAGGTGAAATCATGGATCAGATATTCCTTACATTGTTTTCAAAACTACTGCATGTTTAAAACTTCAACAAAAAGAGAGAAAGAACTATGCTAAGGACATATATTATTCAAATCAGTTTCTGCCAATTTCAATGGTTTATTATTCACAAAACAAATCTTCAAAACAAGTATTGACTTTCACAAAATTTAAACCATAAACAGGCAAACCAAACAGCACACCTGTAGTTGTTACGTGATTGTTTTTTAATTGCTGTAGATCTTGTTCTTTCCGCAGGTGAAAAAAGAAGTTCAAATTTCACAGTTTTAATTTTCAACTCGGAAGTATGTAAAAGAGCAAAATGTGCCCACGGCCACTTGATTAATGACTTGGTTGCCCAGCCTTCGCTCCGGCTGGCTGCTGATGTTGCACTTCCGACCACTTTCCTCTGCCGAAAGGACAGTGTGCTTGGTTTTACTATTATGTAATCACAACTTACTTTCTGCTTGTAGTTGCTTACAATTATGTATTTTGTCTAGGGCTGCAATTTGTTTTATGCTTATTTTATTATTACTGCAGTAGTTGACTTTGCTGTATGGAAAAATAAAGTGAAATTGCCCTAATAAAACTTCTCTTTCTTAAGTACATATGTGTATCTGAGATTGAGTAGTGAATTATTTCTCTGCATTTCACATACATTACATACACCATGATAACATAGGTATATGTTTCAAAGGATGGCAGCGAAGGCAGATAATGCCTTCTGACACATCATCTCTTGATGTTGAGAATCTAAACTGAAGAGATGAAGAGATAACTGATATTTTCCCAGTGCTTTCTAAAATCTCTCAGCCCACTTTTCCTAATGCTCTACTAACTTAAATGGTATATGAGGAAAATATATGTAAGTTAAAAAAAATCAGAGTTTTTTTAATTCTAGATCTTTCTATGAAGAAATGTAATTTACTTGGCTGATTCCTATTGACGAGCTCTGAGAGACAATTTTGTCAGTAAGATTGTACTCTATTCAGAAGGACACAAAGGTTAAACAGCTGGCTGAGCCATACTCTGCATACTCAGTGTGTCAGTGTGTGTGTGTGTGTGTGTGTGTGTGTGTGTGAGAGAGAGAGAGAGAGAG
>LOEQ01001255.1:475812-500800 GCA_001685075.1 Bramus lutescens
CAGCAGGATGTGATCTTCCCCACTGAAAAAGGTACTGAGCCACATGGTTAACATCGATCAGAAAAAAATGGGTTAATATAAGCTACAAGTGCTAATAAGTAGCCTGACCTAATGGGCCAATCAGCTTTATAACTTATGAAGATTCTCTGTGTGATTTTCTTTGGGGCTTACCAGCTGTGGGGTACCTGGTGGGAGGATAGAAAACCCCAACAAGCAGGCCATTCATGTTACACTCTAGAGACACTAATCAAAAGAACAATTATAAATGTGTTGAAAGATGTCAAAGAAGATGTGAATGAACTCATTGAATTACAAGAGAATACAAACAGCTTAATCAAGTAAGATAGTCAATTAAGGATATGAAAATAGAATTTAATAAAGAGACGTGCTGATATGAAAGTGAAATAAGATGGAAATGAAAATTCCATTAGTCATAGAATATTCAGCAGACAGCCTTCCCAAGGGAATCGATCATTGTAGAGGACAAAGTTGTCAGAGCTTGAAGACAAGGTTGAAGAATCAGATCATTTAACATTAACAATCAGTTTGTGTGTGTGTGTGTGTGTGTGTGTGTGCGTGTGTGTGCATGTGTGTGTGGTGTTTAATGTATGCAGAAGCTGGTGATGTCACTCATTTAATAGAGTGCCTGCCTATGATGTATGAAACTTTGGGTTTCACCAGTATCTAAGAAAAATGGGTGGCATTAGCCTGTAAGTCAGTACTCAGGCAAGAGGATCAGAAGGTTAGGGTGATCCTCAACTATATAGTGAATTTAAGGACAACCTAGGCTATATGAAACTCTATCTCAACATCCAACAGATGAAAAAATATTGAATAAAATGTAAATGCATAAACAGAACCATAAGATCTTTGGGATATCATGAAAAGAGTCAATTATGAATTATGGAAATAAAAATAAAAAATATGCAAAATATATGGAAATTATTTTCAATGATTTCATAGAAGACAACTTCCATGATTTAGGGAAAGAGTTATTCATCTACATATGAAAAGTACAAAGAGCAAGGTGTGGTGGTACATACCTTTAGTCTTTAATTAACTAAACAGGGCTCTCAGGGGCTCACAGAGACTGAAGTAACAATCATGGAGCCTGTACAGTTCTGAGCCTGCTACTCTGCATTTATGTTCTGGTTATGTAGCTTGGTGTTCTTGTGAGACTCCTAACAGTGAGAGTGGGGAGTGTCTCTGACTCTTTTGCCTGCTCTTTGAACCCTTTTATTTCTACTGGACAAATAATCCCTAGGAAATAGAAACTGTCATTAAAATTCTCCAAACCAAAAATAGCATAGGGCCATATGGTTTAGCATAGATTTCTACCAGATTTTCAAAGAAGAGCTAATACCAATTCTCAAATGATTCTACAAAATGGAAACTGAAGGAACATTGGCCAATTCATTTTATAATGCCACAGTCACTGATATCCAAAGCACATAAAGATTCAGCAAAGAAAGAGAATTATAGACCAATTTCTCTCATAAACATAGATGCAGAAATCCCCAATGAAGTTCTTGCCAACTGAATTCCAGAACACATCAAAAAGAACATCCACCATGATTCAGTAGGCTTCATCCCAGAGATGCAGAGATAGTTCAATATACAAAAATCTGTCAATGTAATCTCATGTAAACAAATTGAAAGAAGAAAAGCACAAGATTTTAACTGGAGACTGTGCATTCATTCCTGGCTGCCCTGACTCAAATAATCACACAAAAACTATATTGGTTACAACACTGTTTGGTCAATAGCTAGGTGTACACCTAGTCAGCTTAAGATGTAAGCATCTAAAATTAACCCATTTCTATTAATCTATGTACTGCCACGAGACTGTGGCCTACAAGTAGGTTCCAGCGTCCTTCTCCTTCAGCAGCTACATGACATCTCTCTTACTCCACCTACTCTCTCTCTATTCCTCTGTTCAGATTTCCTGCTTGGCTGTACTCTGCTAAACCATTGGTTGAAACAGCTTTATTCATCAACCAATAAAAGCAACACATATACAGAAGGACATCCCACATCACATGACCATCTCGTTAGGTACAGAAAAGGCCTTTTACAAAAATCTAACATCCATTCATAATAAAAGTATTAAAGACATTAGGGATTCAAGGAACAGCTTATAACAAGCCCATAACCAACACGATGTTCTAGTGTTTTTGGTGTATGAAGGTACTCTGTAGGCTACCAAAAGAGAAACAGAAACACCAACATAACTCCAAAAGCTTTGGTCTACAGTCTGTCCTGCTACAAAATATTCTGGGGCAGCGGTGACACAAAACTCATGGGAGTAACCTACCAATGACTAATTTGACTTAAGACTCATACTCCGTCAGATAGAACCTGTACCAGACTAAGCAGAGACTAGATAGCCCAGAGACCTAGGGTAAAACCAAATACTGCTACTGATCTTTAAAAAGACAATAAAATGACTCTTACTGATTGTTTGCTATAGTCATAGTTTAGTGCCTTATTCAGGTATCATAAAAGAGGCTTTGTTCTGTATCAGATGGGAACAAATACAGAGACCCACAGACAGACATTAGGCAGAGGGAGAGAGAAACCTTGTAACATATAACTCTAAATGGATGGCTCTTTCAAATCCCTGCCCTCAGGTGTCACGGGGCTCCATAGAAGAGGCAGAAGGAGTATTGGAATCAGAAGGGGTGGAGGAGACCAAGAAAACAAGGCCCTCTAAATTAATGAAGCAAGGCTCATATGAAGTCACAAAGATAGGAACATCAAGCACAAGGCCTGCACACGTCTGCACTAGGTCCTCTGCATATATAGCATGGCTTTCAGTTTAATATTTTATGAGATTTCTGAGTGTGTGAAGGAGTAGATCTATGATTCCTGTGCTTCCTCTTTGAGTTCTTTTCCCTCTGTTGGCTTTCCTTCTCCAACTTCAATGTGATGGTTTATGTTTTATCTTATTATATTTTTTTTCATTACTATGTTTTGGTGTTATCTCTTAAAGCCTGTTTGTTTCTAACGAGATACAGAAGGTAGATCCAGATGGGCTAGGATGGAGAGAGGAACTGGTAGGAGTAGAGGAAGGGGAAACTATAATCAGAATATATAGTATGAGGAAGAAATCTATTTTTAATTAATGGTGAAGACTGAGAGGAAAAAATAAAGAACAAAAGAAACTCAAGATTGCTGCCATATTGTCTCCCAAGATGCCAACATCAATTGTTACTGTCTCTTTCTCCCCACCCCTGCTCTATTTTATCTCAGTGTTTTGATTACTTTTCCCTCAGTCTCGGTTTTCATTTTGCCACGTGATGGTGTTACGAGTTTGTTGTTTACAGCTGGGAATCTCTTCACGCAGATATTTTCTTGCTACTCTCACTTATTCCGCAGTAGCGCCACATTTTGCATTTGCTGGCACCGGCTGATTGTTTACTTAAACTGTAATTAACTGTGTTCCTAGCCTTGATTAAAAATTTGGATTAGAATCATTCTGTCAAACTCTGCTTTTCAGGCTGTGAAAGCAATGTGGCCATGGAGCATTTAGAAATGCTGATAGGCTCACAATGCCTTCCATACTTTGAAAAACAGTTTCAAGAAATGAAGCGGCACCTCCTAGCACATGCCACACTCACAATCCTCTGTACCTTTCTACTCAGGCTAAACAAAGTAGCTCAAAATATGGCTTTCATTGCATGAAAACATCTCTCCTTTTGCAGTAGAAAAATGTGATTGTCTAACTGATTATCAGTGAAGAGGGGATTCTGAGTAGGCAATTTTCTGAAATATCTTGGAAACAATACAAATATCCATTTATTAAAAAAATCTGTGCAAAAGATAAAAGACACCTTTCCAAATCCTTACATCCTTCAGAATAATGCTGAGTCTAAACCTGCAGCTTTGGTACTGTTTATGCAAAATCCTTTCCTTGCCACCTGCTAAACTGTTTTCATTTCAGTATTTGCTTCTTTTGCCAGGCATATCAAGCCTGTGATAATTAGCATCAACAGCAGAATACAGGAGGAACATAAGGCTTGTGAACAAATTATAGTTATTGTAGTATACATTGGTTTTGTAGAATATATAAACTACAGCCTGAGTGAATTTAACATTTACTTGTTTGTAGTTAGCTTTTAATCTTTCTTTTTATATAATATCAGAAATCTCTAAGCTTTGATCATGATTTTAGACTGTCTTGGCTCCTAGAAGAATTTTTGTTATAAAAATAGACAGAATAATTCTTCATTTGCTGTTTGATTTAGGTCCAAGAAGCTATCCCATCCCCTTCCTTTCATTCCTCCTCTGTCTTCACCATTTTATTTGTCATTCTTTCCTTAATGGTACACAAATTTTTAATCTGTATCATACAATATCAGAGAAATGGAAGACAGCATGATGGATCCAAACAAGCATCTAAGAAGCCATGGAAAAGTGTTCTAGGTAACATTCTAAGAGGTAGTTCAAACACAGAGGGAAAACTTACACCAAAACACATCAAAGATGGACTAGGACAGAGTTTCTCAAACACATGGGTTGTGACTTTGGTAAACTTCTATATCCAAAAAAAGTTTGCAGTATAATACATAACAGGAATAAAATTACAGTTATGAGAAGTAACAACGAAATAATTTCACCACAGAATGAGGAACTCTATTAAAGGGCCACGGCATTTGTAAGGTTGAGAACCACTGGTCTGAGGAAAGCAGTATGCTTGCTCTTTAATTCTGAACCAAACACAACTTTGAACTCTCTAGGAAGAGAGACTCAATGAGGGCTTTTCTTCATTGGCCTGACTTGTGCTCGTGTCTGTAAAGGATTGTCTTAATTGTTAATTTATGTAGAAAGACCCAACCTATTGTGGGCAGCAGCATAAGAAGGCTCTTTGTCCTGGATTATATAGAGAGAGCTAGCTGAATACTAGGCACGCAGCCCACATAGGTACACTTATTTGTCTCCTGGACTGTATAGAAGTAGAGAGCAGCTGAATAGTAGGCAAGCAGCCAGCATAGGTACCTTCATTTCTCTTTGCTCTTGACCATGGTTGTGATGTTCCAACGACTTGATATCATGCCTTGGCTTCCCTGAAATGGTGGGCTATAACCTGAATTGCGAGTTAAAAGGAACCTTCCACCCCTAACTTGCTTTTGGTTGCGGAATTTTATTACAACAACACAAATGAAAGCAGGGAAAACGATAGAGAGAGGTTACTGGTCCCAAGGGAAATGGAGAAGAGTTTGCACGTGAGTCTATCAGCATTTGAACGCAGTCTACCCAAAGTCACTGTTTCTTGGTGGTTTTCACATTTTATGTAACTCCTTGAACATGGTCATATTCATGGAAATGAACAACACTGTTCTATTACTTCCAAAATTGTACAATACCCAGGCTTGAAATTCATAAAGTCAGAATATGATTATCATATTCTGGTCTTACAAAGTTTATTGATTTTTTACCTTAATTTGATTAAATTTGTTGAGGACATTATGTCAAATTTCCACATTTGTTACTACCAAACATATTTATTAATATATGCATAAATAATTCAAATAGTTTTAAATGGTTATAGAAAATTTTGTTAAAAGTTACCTCATTATAACTTTTTCATAATTTAGAATAGTAAATATTAGTCTATTCATCTTATTTCACAAAAAATTATAATTTTTAATACATATGCTCTCTAAGAAATTTACATTTCATCTTAACGTATGTACTATCCTCTTTCTTATTTTCTATTGAGTTATTCTTATCTGGTCATGATTTTCTTCTTCTGCGTGCCTACCAGTAGATGTTATTGTAACCCCCAAAGGAGTACAATTTTGGAAATCACTTCTGAAATAAAACTATCCTGTCCTCCAATGGCTTAAAAATATCTGAGCAAGTTAACTGTTTTTAGGGGTTTCTAAAAATAATAATGAGTGAACTCTAACAGCCTAAGGCTATTTGAAAATCAACAAGGACTAGTCCTGGGCACATGAGGATGATGATTCCCTGTCCTTATGGAGGCCACAGTTCAGTTGAGGAGGAAGGCACAAAGTTAATAGTGTGCCAGGTGTATCACTGCTAATGAAGATAAGGTATTTAGGCAGGACTGGCACCAATGTTAATAAGGGGCATTACTGAAATTCTTTTGGTACTCAATGGTACCACCTGATAAACCTGTGTATCTAGACAAAGAAGTGAGAAGCTCATCTCAACTATAGGAGTCCACCTTAGCTAAGGAACAGAGGAAAGAAATAGACGATACAAGAAGACTTCAACAGATCTAAATTTTCATCACATACAAATATGAGATGGAGCTGGACGTGGTAGCACACACCTTTAATCCCAGCACGTGGGAGACAGAGCCAGGTGGATCTCTGTGAGTTCAAGGCCAGCCTGGTCTATGGAGTGAGTGCCAGGACAGGCTCCAAAGCTACACAGAGAAACCCTGTCTCGAATAAACCAAACAAAACAGTGAGATGGACAGAAACACATAGAGAAATTTAAGAGAGTGACTGGAACTATTATGAAATCATCTTGAGCCCCAAGAGGGTTTATACCCTCAGAAAGGGACTATACCAGCATATTTGGCTACTGCTGGCAAGGATTCCTGAGGATGAAACTGGAATCAGGAAACCCAGCTATTGTTTATGAGGCGGTAGATTAGGATAAGGAATTTGAAGTTTGGGTCATTTAAGAAAGGAATAAAAATTTTTAAAGTATTAGTGGGGAAATAACCAAAAAAAGTCAGAAGATATGAGAAATGAACCAATGGGCGATTTAAGATCAGTCCTGTGAAAGAGAGATGGAAAGATAGGTAAAATAGAGTTTTAGATTGCAGGATATTTCAAGAAAGTTTTATCTATTCTGAATGATTTTCCAAACCAAGATTGCTTATTAGAGGAGTCACTGCATCTACATTAACGAGCATGGTCTGTGACGAGCATGGCATTGGCAAAATGTGATGGTGAATTCAATGAAGCAGCATTAAGAGTGCCAGTCAATTGTATATAAACTGCAGATCTGAGAAGTGCATGTGTACTGCTGCCTTAAGGATAAAACATAGCATGCAAGGAGGTGTCAACACTCAGGGAAGACTTTCAATTGCTCTCACGTAGAGGAGGAAGAGAAACACAACTAGGCAGTGGAACAGAATGCAACATGATGGGTGGAGAGAAAATAATAAATTTAATCAAATTGAAGAACTTTTGAGATAAAATAAACAAAGAAAAATAAGTACTTCTTCACTTGGAAAATTCATATCAGGCAGTTAGGAACTAACGTTTCTACAGATAATCATTTGATGTAAGCAGGATTTTTCACTGAAAATTAAACAAAGCAGTTTCCTTGTTCAGATTTCCTCTATATTGAAAGGTTTTAGTAAGTAAATATAAATAAGTATTGTAGTATTTTGTATCTGATTAAACTTAAAAATTTGCATATAAATGAGTTAAAGCAGATGTATTCTACATTTAGCTTGTTTCCCAAATATCTCACTCCTGTCACATGTAAAACAGCAGAAAGGAAACTCGTGAGAGCGAGCAATGAGCTGTGTGTCACAACTGTATTCTTTGTGTCCCAAAGCACAGGGTTTTGCAGTGATTCAAACTATCCTTGGTTCCCAAGAGAGCTGGTCATGTTATTGGACGTTTATTTGACATTAGATGACAATTGAATTCTTCAGTCAAGACATATGTAGTAAATTTTATAGTAAAAAATTTTAAATCTGGTGCCAAGATAACTCAGGTGCTAAAGGCCCCTGATGTGCAAGCCTGATGGCTTGAGTAGGAGCCTAAGAGTCCATGTTAAGGTGAAAAGAAAGAACTTACTACATAATGTTGTTCTTTGATGTTCACACATCATTCACCATAATAATAATCATTTTTTTAGTTAAAATATATCGAATCCATTTTGAATCATGATTGGGGCTACTCATAGGTATTCAGCCATAAACAGGTGATTAAGTGTATCTCCAAACATTGTTTCTAAAATACCCCACATTTTTCAACTTCACAATTATTTTGTTTGTGTTATAAGAGTTGTTTTAGGTATTTTCTTAACATTTTGTTTCTCTGTGGTTTTGTTTCTTTCTTTTTAGCCAACTGTAGTAACTGTGGGCAGTATGCATTTCCAGCAGATGTCAGTGTTTGCATTAGATCAGATTGTCTCCAGTATGTGGACTTAATTTAGGAGTAATAAGAGTATATGAAAACTGTAATGCTTGGAAAGCTTGGAAAGATGTTCTGAATAATACTGTTCTTGCAGGCAATATATGTCACAGCTATGACTTCAACATTATCCGTGTGTATGTGTGTGTGTGTGTGTGTGTGTGTGTGTTACATATTTAAAATGTTCATGAGTGGTCCAAATAAGTCTTGAAGCATCCACAGAAGAGTGCTCAAAGTACATGTGCTAAGACGTAGTTTAAACACAGAGTGAAAATTACACTAAAATACTTTCAGGAAGGTCTAGAAAAAGTGGTAAACTTAAGTTTTAACTATGAATCTAACACAGTATGGAATCCTCCATGTGAGAGAGTATCAGTGAGGAAGTTTCTATGCTGGGTTGGCCTGTGGGCATGTCTGTAAAGGATTGTCTTGATTGTTAATTTATGTAGAAAGACCAGACCTACATGTAGGAATTACATGGGTAACAAAATGCTATTGTTATTAGAGGAATACAAAAGACTCATTGTCAATATTGTTGATTTAGAATGGTTGCTAATAGATAGCAATCCTACTGCCCTAGGATGGTCTATTTCCCCCAGAACCCATGTTTCCTACTGTAGACCTTCTTTCCTTTAGAGATTCTACACTGGAATTGTACAGGAAGACTTTAAGGATCTGATGTAGGAGGGTCATCGGTCTATGTGTTACTTTTATTGGTTAATAAAGAAACTGCCTTGGCCCTTTTGATANAGTGCTTAAATGAATACAATTTGTGTGTTGTTATTTCTGGGTATAAGCTAGCTGAGCGGGAGCCGGCCGGACAAAAAGCAGGCCAGGCCCGCTCCCCGATCACTACAAGGATCCCTATGGATGTGCCAACAGTTCCATTAAAATGAGAAAAAGCAGAAACTTGCCTTTCCCCCACCCCAGTGAAATGTATTTGGTTCTTTATCTGGGAGATGAGTCCTGATGTGGGGTTCCCCTCTGTATGGTGTGAATACCATTGGTTAATAAAGAAGCAGTTTTGGGTCTGTGATAGGGTAGAGCAGAGGTAGGTGGGGAAAACTAAACTGAATGCTGGGAGAAAGGAGGCAGAGTCAGAGAGAAGCCATGGAGCCCCACCTGAGACAGATGCAGGAACTTTATCTGGTAAACCACTGCTTCATAGTGATACACAGATTAATGGAGATGGGTTAAATTAATATGTAAAGAACTAGCCAAAAATAGACTAGAGCTAATAGGTCAAGCAGTGATTTAATTAATATAGTTTCTGTGTGGTTATTTCTGGTCAGAGCTGCTGGGCAGCCAGGAAACAAACAAGCAGCCTTTTACAACAGAGTTCCAAGGTTCCTTTTAGGTAATACATTGAGGTCATGGGCTACATCCCAACCCAAGTCATTGATGGTTTCATTATATAGTCTATGGCAACTGCAGGCATTTGGGTGCTTGTGTTGCCTTGACAGATATGCAGACAAAACACTCAAACACACAAAATAAAATCAATATTTCCAAAAGTTTGAACATTTTATACAAATATTTTAATTATATTCCATCTCCCTTAACCTCTCCCTGATCCTCCCCACCTCCCTACCCACCAACTTAATGTTTTTTTCTCTCTCTCTGAAAAGATCACAGAAAACAAAAAAATCAAAACTAATTTAAACCAATAAACCAAAGGCTATCAAACCCATACAAAAGAGATCAAAACATCACTCAACCTCGTCATAGAAACGTCTTCTTGGTATAGATGGTGATTAACACAGAGACCCATACTGGGCAATGTAATGAGAGTGAGAGAATTTAGGGCACTCAGTCCTGAAGGGAACGTTTTTATCTAACCCTTCCCCTCAAGGCTTAGGGAAATATGGGAAGAGGAGGCATAAAGATTATAAGAGCCAGAGGTAGAGGATTACAAGGAAACAGCATCAGTCAGGCACAAGAGGGCTGATGCTGACATGAACTCATGAGATAGTCAGTACACAAAAAACCTACACAGGTTCAAATCAGACAGAATGACTGTGCTGAGAAAGGAAGCAGACATTCCTAACCAAGAAGTTACTTGCAACTGATAGCAACTGGAAAAGGGAAAACCTGTGTTCTACAGTGAAGTACCACTGGGTTTAACAACCACACTCCAGGACAGGTCCCACGCTTAGGAGCTGTTGGGGCAAAATAAATAAATCTTAAAAAAAATCAAAAACAACTTGCTTAAGGAGCCTTAGTGTGGGCTGTTTCCTCCCTACTGGCTGGGATTTTATAAGCTTTTCTGTTCAGAGAGATGGACATGAAGGCTAGTTTTCAGGAAGCAACTTTTTTTAACTTTAATTTTAACTTTTCGGAGGAAAGGGTTTATTTCTGGATAGGTTATAAGGCATCACAGAGAGAAGCAAGAGCAGGAACTGAAGCAGGAACTTTTAGGTCAGCCTGCCTGCCATTCCACACAGCACTACCTCTAACAAAGGAATTCCTTATTAAACCAGAGAAATACCCTAAGAATAATAGAGGATTCTGCTTTTTTACCCCTTGAAACAGGGTTTCTCCGTAGCTTTGGAACCTGTCCTGAAACTAGCTCTTGTAGACCAGGCCAGCCTCACACTCACAGAGATCCACCCGCCTCTGCCTCCTGAATGCCGGGTTGAAAGGTGTGCGCCACCACCACCTGGCCAGAGGATTCTGCTTTTTGACTGGTTCATAGGTACACTTCTATTTATGCAGTTCAGGACCTCTGATTGCATACAGTGGACTGGACCCTCCTATATAAATTAGCAATCAAGAGATCCCTCCCACCCAGCCCTGTCCACAGGACAATCTAACCTACAAACCTTCTCCACTGATGCTGTCCACTAAGCTTATCTTTAAGCTGTACTGACAGTTTAAGCTGACAGAGTCTATTTTTAAATATAGAGTCGGGAACACCAAGTTTATTAGTATTATTATGTTTTTGATCACCCCAATCCATATTTAGAAACTGCCCACCATCCTAACAGATCTATTTTATTTTAGTTTCATTAGTTGTGTTTTGAGACAGGATTCCATATAGCCCAAGCTAGCCTGGAATGTAAAATGTAGCTAAGGAGGGCACATGTTACAATCATAGTATTTGGAAGATGGAAACGGGAAGAACAAGAAGTTTAGTTATGTGTTAACGATGACTACACAGAATAGTACCCCAAAAGTTGAGCCCTAAATTGAGCTGGGCTACGTCTTTTATATATATTTTACTTCTTTGTGCCTGGTATACAGTGACATAAACTGACTTAATTTTTTAAACTACTAAACTTTGGTTATTTTATGATTATAATTCGAAGGGTGGAGTAGGAAGGTATTTACAAGGGGTTAGTGTCAAAGTCACATGTCCACGCAAGGGCACTGATTTGGACTCATAGTTGTTTGCTTCTCATCTTTGATGTCCAGGGACTTTTACCACAAGGAAACAGGCCTCTTTGTGATAATAGTTCCTGGTGGTGCTGTTTTAGCTTATGACAAAGCCAATAATCATCAATCAGTCACCTTGTTTTAAACTGGGAAACAGCAAATATCTTATTCCTGTAGAAGAGGAAGAAAAAAAAACAAGAGAAAGAGCTTTAAATTGTTTTTTATTTGAGCAGAAGAAGTGATGTTCTTCTATTCAGAGCATGCATAATCTCATGCAAGGTGTATGATTAGAATAATCAGAAGAAGCAAGAGCAGGAAATGTTCCAGAACACTGGAGTCAATACTCATTAGGGTGCCATTTATTCTTATCTTATGAACAGAAGTTAAATGTCTTTTTCTCTGGGAGTTCAGGTGAATTTCTTGGTTGGAGGTCTCTGATTTTGAATGGGGATATGAAGCCTGTTTTCAACTCTCACCAGTTTGACAGTCATTGTGGTGCTCGGGGTGACCTGGTAAGGTCCCTTCACCAAGCATCTGATGATTCTGTGGATCCTTCTTCCGACAATGCAAGAAGGACCCAGCCCATAGTGTTTATATTCTTTGCGGTTCTATCCTTTGGAATGGGTATAAACTTGTTCCCATATTCCTATAGTACTCATTGGATTTGCTCCAATTTTACTATGTATGGAGTCCTCTGATCAGCTTCAGAGCCAGACAGCATATTTAGTGCAAAAAATAACCTTCTGTATAATGTATTGCAGGGGTTCAAGTTGACAGATTTTATTGTGGTTCTGTCTTTCAGGCAATGAGTAAATTTTTAGATGTTTTCTATCAATACTTTGCTATAATATATTTAACAGTTTGGCTAGTCTTTTCTTATTTGCCTGAAGACTTTGAACTCCAAGCAGAATGCAGATGTTATTTCATGCCTAGGGACCTATGTATAGATTGCATCACATGTTGCTGCAGGACAATGGTTTTACCCTGTAAAGATTTGTTTCTTGTACTTGTTTAATAAAATGCTGATTGGCCAGTATCCAGGCAGGAAGTAGAGGCAGGGCAATGAGAACAAGAGAATTCTGGGAAGAGGAAAGAGTCAGTTTGCAGTTGTCACCCAGACACAGAGGAAGTCAGACACAGAGCAAACAAGATATGACTTACTCACCACAAAAGGTACCAACCCACATGGCTAACACAGACAAGAATAATGGATTAATGAAAGATGTTAGAATTAATTAATAAGAAGCCTGAGCTACTAGGCCAACCAGTTTATGATTAATGNCCCTGTAAAGATTTGTTTCTTGTACTTGTTTAATAAAATGCTGATTGGCCAGTATCCAGGCAGGAAGTAGAGGCAGGGCAATGAGAACAAGAGAATTCTGGGAAGAGGAAAGAGTCAGTTTGCAGTTGTCACCCAGACACAGAGGAAGTCAGACACAGAGCAAACAAGATATGACTTACTCACCACAAAAGGTACCAACCCACATGGCTAACACAGACAAGAATAATGGATTAATGAAAGATGTTAGAATTAATTAATAAGAAGCCTGAGCTACTAGGCCAACCAGTTTATGATTAATGCAGACCTCTGTGTGTTTATTTGGGACTAAACAGCTGTGGGACCTGGTGGGACAGAAACCCCAGTCAACAACACGATATAAAAGATGGTCTGTCGCCACTCAGAAATGATCAGAGGAGGTCAAATCCTAGGATTGTTTCCTTTTGTGGGGAGCTTTGCCACTTCAGTTGCCTTAACAACCCTTCTGGGGAAAACTTCTACCCATCTAGCAAAGGTGTCCATAAACACCAACATAATTTGAAACTGACACAAGGAAGCAATAGGAGCCTAGTCTATCTACCACTCCTCCTAGATTAGGGCATTTCCTCTTGAATGGGTCAGAGAATGAGGAATGAAGGTGCCCAGAGTTGTTCTGATCACAGAGCACAGGCCTGACACTTTCCTTGCTGTGGTGGTTAGCCCCTGTTTTAGGAACAGTTAAATTGTCTTTTCTAGGTTGGCATCTCTTCTTGCATGGAACAAGTCATATATTCCTTTTATTATTTTCCACTGTGGGGTCTGGGGTAATGAGATTTTCCGCCCCACATAGATCTATGTCTTCTTTGGGTTACATTCTCATTCTAAAGTTCACATTTTCCTGGATTATATACTTTGGTTTTAATTCTGTATCTTTAAGGAGAACAGTGCTAACTACCAAGAGATCTATATGATTGCCTTCATTTCCTCTTATTCTGGTAGTTTATTTCTTGGTCACCATAATACATGTCCTTCTGAAAGAGCTGTTTTGAAGGAGACCACCACTTATAGGGCAGTTGAAAAGCTTCCAATACATTTATAGTGTCTTCCTTATGTATTATGGTCACATTATTGCCTTTTGCCTCTCTTTTTCAGATCATAGTATAGGCATGTAAAACCATTAACTTTTCTAATCAGTGTAGATATAAATCCTTCCCCTTTTCCCCAGAGTGCATTCTCTGTTTGAAGCTAATAGTTCAGATTTGGGGCTGAGATGGAAAGGATTAATGTGGAAGTCTTAACTGCTGTTCTTTGGTTGATCAAAGCACACCCGGCTTCCCATTCTTCACAGAGAACATCTCCCATAAGTAAACAATACCTGTTAAGGATTATCTGTGGCTGATGACTGAATGCTGCCCAAATGGTTTTAGTAGAGGATATTGTCTCACTACACAAGTGCACCAGATCAGAAGATTCTGTAGGCAAATGTGGGGCAAGATTTAAGGTGTCACAAGTATTAATAATCACTTCTGGTGGCTGTCATATTTAGCTTCTGTTATCAACTTGACACACCTTGGAAGAGGGAAACATAGTTTAGGGATTGTTTCCTAGGACTGTCCTTTGGGCATGTCTATGAAGGCATTTTCTTAATTACAAATTGATGTTGGAGGTCCCAGACCTCTGTGTGTGTTGCCATTCCTGGACAGGTGCTCTTGGATTATAGAAAGAAGGTAACTGAGAAATCTAGAGGGAAGATCCAGGAAGCAGCGTTTCTCCACAGTCTCTTCTACAGTTATTGTCTTTAGGTTCCCACTTGAGATCCCACCCTGACTTCCAGCAATGACGGACTATGACTAGAAAATCTAAACCAAACAAGCCTGTCTTTCTCCAAGTTGGTTCTGGTTAGTGTTTTACAGAAATAACAAAAAAGCAAAACTAAAGCAGTTTCAAAGGCTCACCTAGTATTTTACTAATCAATTTCAAGTTAACCATCACTGTCCCTTTAATTCTAATATAACCTTGACATGAAGAGATGTAAAGGTCTCTAATGGTTGCTCCAAAGATGGCTTTAAAAAACCTCATCAACTAGAACTACTACGACTTCCTGCACCTCTAAATGGGAAAGCCATGCTGGTGCCATAACAACTAATAGATTAAAAAATATATATATATATATATATGGGGGCTGCAGAGATGGCTCAGCAGTTAAGAACACTGACTTCTCTTCCAGAGGTCCTGAGTTTGACTCCTAGCAACCACATGGTTGCTCACAACCACCTATAATGAGATCTAGGGCTCTCTTCTGGCATACAGGCAGGATACTGTATAAATAAATAAAAAAAATCTTTGAAAAAATAGCCTACCAAGCCTCACTTCTGAGTGTCTATTATTAAAGAAAACATTTGCTTTGATGGCACAGATAACAAGAACTTTCAGAAAAGGGCATATTCAGTGTATGTGGTTCTATGAAAGTCCACTTGATTTGATTGAAACGTCCCAACTGTGTATCCTAGTTAAAGGACTCAAAGCATAGGTCCTGGGTAGCCTCATAGAGAGATTTGTTATTAATCTGAAATTCCTTTAAGAAGTTTAAAGAAGTGCCCTGTGAGCTAGAATTGCTGGGAAAAAAACTGTGTCTGCAAAGGCCCTGTGAATGATTGGAACTTCAATAATGTAAAGAGATTGTGATGTAGGTCTGGAGCCTCATTACAGCTCCTCTTAGGTGTTAGCCTCCTAAAAGCCCATCTTTGAGTTGGACCCATCATACTGTGTCTAACAGATAACACATTTTGAAATGTATTGACTCAACACAACCCCTAATTTTACACTAACCAAAGTGCTCAGAACACTAAGAGAACCTAAGGCCTACAAAATAGTTCTTTGGTCTTGCTATAAAATGCCTAATTAATTAATACACACACCAACATGTTTGAAAATTGTTTTGAGTTATAGCTTTATTTCTTCTGATTACATAAAATAGCAATGAAACTGCTATCTCATTAGAACTTAGAATTTCAGGCGAATCAGTTTGTGTTCCTAGGCTATGACCACTCATATTTGGCTACAAAATTAACTACTTTTCATCTCTTAATCACCGTGTGTTTGTGCTGACAAAGCAAATTGCAGAGACTAAGAAACTCAGTGTGTCTAAGTAGATTAATGCTTTTGCCTACATTTCTAGGGCAAAGCTCTTCAGCAGAAACAGATATCATGAGCCAGAGACACCTATCACACAAGCATCCTCATTTCAATAAGGTGGTCACTGAGCATAGGGACAGTCCTTCTATTACCAGGCTATTGGGTCCTGATACATTAGACATGGATATAGTGCACAATGGCCCACACCCTTGCCCATGAAGCAGGCTGGCTATATGTACATATACATATATACATATATATGTGTGTGAGTCTTTCCTTATTTGTCATGAATTATACTTGTTCAGAGAACAAGTAACAATAACCAACCTGTAAACATGTAAGCACAGAGGTATAAGGAGGGGATTATCATTCAAAGCTAGTAGACATTAAGACCCTACATGAAATGATGCCAGCGTTCTCCACACAGCTCTTCCCCTTTCCCTATCTCTGGAGTCTCTGGGCAAGGGCAACTGTCCATTTTAGACTCCCATTTGAGTGCTCTGCTTCCATGATCTCATTGGGAATTAGAAATTTAAACTAGAAAAAAGGGAAAGGAATTGTATGGTGCACAAATGAGTGCATTGGCATAGGAGAGTCTAGAGGACCAGTGACCCTCTGAAGAATCAGTAGTATTGAGGAACTTAGACATTTGTATAGAGATTCGTTTCTTAGCTAATCATGTGATTAATACCATCTTGACTAATCACATGGTCATCACCATCTGAACTAGTAACATAATCATTACTATCTTGGCTGATGATATTATTGACTTCTGCTTTTGGTGAGGTCAGCTTCCTGTGTGTCAGTATACCATCAAGACAAGCTTCTCAGGTATCCACACATCTCACAGCCCAAATGTGGGGCCTAATGATCAGCAGCCTTTCAATTTTAAGTTCAGGTTTTTCAGGTTTTGCAGCTGCTGCCAATGAATAAACTTCTCAGAGGGCCCAGGCTTCTGGCTGGATCTGATTTCTCCAGGTCATGGTAAACCTTCCACACAATTCTGTCCATAATTTGTGAGTGTTCAAGGTGAGAAGAACTAATAGTGCATTTGGCGCCTTGTTAAGAGAGAGCATCTTCTTCTCTCTCTGCTGGTTGACTCACCAAATAGTATAGGCACTGTTTGAGTTCACAGCCTACCCACTGAAGTTTCCAGGGACATAGCCTTTTTACAGTCAAATATAGAGACATAGATGGATAATTACATGAAAAAATATTTTATGAAATGGAAGAGACAGAGAGGCTTGGAATTATACAAGACCTGGACCTCAGTCCAGCTCCAACAGAGGTAAGGAACAGCTCCTCATGACTGAAGATGGGTTATGTGTATATTAGTTCTTTTCTATGCAAGTTCTTTTTCCTACATAGAGACAACAGTCAGGAAGGCTTCCAGTCTTCTGTTGCCTCTTCTTTTACTATAGTCTTTTATCCATAAGTTAATATATAGAATCTTCTTCCCTACCTTGTTTCCTATTCTTCTATCTCAACTCTTATATTAAAGCTTCCACTTACTATGTACTCTAGAGTTTCCCCAAATGACACATCTGATGGAGGAGCCAATAGGGAGCAATGACTGGGGTCCCAGTTCTTCTGATTATTTCCCTCCTTCTTCTACAAAGTATTACCATAGACCTAATGTGGTAGTTTAAATGAGAAATGGTCTCCATAAGCTCGAGTACTTAAATTTGGTTCCAGTTAGGGGTACTGTTCAAAGAGATTTAGGTTATGTAGCCTTGCTGGAGGAAATATATTACTGGGGGATAGACTCTGAGATTATATAGTCTCACCGTACTTCCAGATTATTTTCTTGGCCTTGTGTTTACCATTAAGGCTGTGAGCTTTCAGCTTCCTGCTCTGGTTAACATGCCTGCCTGCTGTCATTTCTCCCCACTATGATGAACTCTTGTCCCTTGAAACTTTAACCCCCAATACATTCTCCTTTCTATAAATTACCTTGATAATGGTATATTCATCATAGCAACTGAGAAATAAATAATAAACTTATATATCATTGTATTGTTCAAGTCATTTAGGTTTTATGACTATTGAACCAAGAAAATCTTGACTACAAAACTAAGTTAACAAAAAAATGCAACAAATATAAATAAAACCCCAATCCTACTTTATCTTAATTAGTCACAGACAAACGTAATTATACACAGTGGTGAAATGATTGGACTTTCAGTGACTAGGTTCTTTCTAGCTTATAGAGCCACACTTACAATCCATCCCTGGCAATTCTGCTCATATCTACTGCTCCAGTTTTCCATATCAACTCCAAGAATCACTTCCAAATTCGTGATAACCATTCCTTCTTTTACAACTTCTCCTTCATTTACTTTGCTGGTTGAGAGGTTATGAATACTTGTGGCCCATCTACAATGCCCAGAAAGCACTTTGTTTCCAACATTTCTCATAGAAATCTTGAGAAATTTTGAGAAGTCTTGGCAGAGGGCATCAGCAAGGCTTCCAAGCACCAGAGTCCAGAAAGCATTGGTAATTCACAGGTCTCCTTGGCTCTTGTACCATCACTCAAAAAGGTTGATAAGTCTTATTCTTACTTTAAAGATCAACCAGTTACTTGTGGAGCTAAAGATGGGAGACAGAACACAAAGGGTGATCAATATCTAAATATTCTCAATTCCCCTTTTTTGCTTTCTTGGGATTTCATTCGGTACAGATTTGGAAGCAAAGGGAACTGGTTCTGGATGTCCTTGCCTCTTGTCTTAATAAATCCTTTGCCAAACCTTAATGGTTGGATAATTAAGATTGCTGTTTACATCATTGACTTCTTCCTTACTTATGTGTCATTGCTGGTCATGATAGCTCATATCCTCAGCCAAAAACTACATCTCAAATTATTATCCTACCATATTACAAATGGACCAGAGCCTGGTAAAGGAATGAGAATAAGCTCTACCACAAGTTAGCTATGCACAGGAATTTTTGTAAGTGGTTAACTTTCTCAAACTCAGCTGTATTCATCATATACCTTGGAACAAAAATAATAACACACGTGCTGACAATAATCTTGAGAGAGCAGAACTCTGTGATCTAAATCTAGGTGAGACCTGTGTTTGAGGTAGAAACACAGTAACTTTGAAGGAATAAAGCGAAGTTCCAATTCTCTGACCTTTGGTCCAGGTGGAAATTGGCTCACATTTTTGGGGCTCCAAAGTATGTGTAATAGCTGTCAAAGGTCAACATCAGGAGCCTAACTCTACAGATTGCACCTTATTTTTGGAGACACACTCTCTCACTGAAGCTGTTGATCCAGCTCTGGAGATTCTCCCATCTCTATCTACCCAGCACTGGGATTCCAAGTACACATGCTGTACCCAATTTTTTCCATGGGTGAGCAGGACCTTACCTTGGGTGTTCCTCCTTGCTTAGCAAGCATTTTTACATAAACTGCAATAAAAGAATTTAAGAGGATAAAGTATTTGGTTTTGACATCAATTTTTCTTCTTGAAGATAGAGAGAGTTAGATTGATTATAAAGCAGATTGATTATGAGTCATTTTAATGAAGAGGAAACAATGGAAACAAAGCAAAGTGTTCTGGTTTGTTTTCTGTTGCTGGAATAAAACACTCCAACTAAAAGCAACCTGGGAGAGGAAAGGGGTCATTTGACCTACACCCCCAGGGTGCATTTTGCCACTGGAAAAATCAGGGCAGGAACTTATAAGTGGGAATTTGAAGCAAAAGTCACAGCAAATAGTGCTGGTTCATTATATGACTCAATGCCAGGTTCATGATTAACGAACTTTCCTATACAACCCAAGACAATCCACTATGAAATGCAAGCACCCACAGTGGTTTGGGCCCTCCCATAGAAATTAATAACTAAGACAATCCCCTTCCGATATGCCACAGAACAGCCTGACCTGGGCAATCTCTGTTGTGACCCCTCTCAATTGAATTTTAAGTTTATGTCATGTTAAGGCTAAACAGGCACCATCCGAATGCATAAGAATTCAAAGGAATATTTTTACTTTTATATTTGATATATGCAAAATGTACATTTGTAACTATTATTTTTTCTGTAAGTTTTTTCCCCTAATACTTTGCTAATCTTGAAAGAGGTAATTTTATCTTAATATTGAGGATCTTCTCTCTGGTGTTGAGTTTCCAGCTCTATGGGGCTCTTTCATTATTCAACATTCTTATTTTCGCCAATAAAGTTGACAAACTGTTTCTAAAGCCATATGCTCTGAGCCAGGAGGGAGCCTTGAAGCTAGTATTTAAGTTATCCAAATTATTGATAATCTAACTAAGGCAAATCTCAAGCAGGTGGGTTGATCAGCTTGACTCCCTCAGTGGGAATCTTGCTAGACATCAGATCAGAGGAGGGAGCAGCAAACTTGTAGCTTCCAAAGCTCTGTTTCTATGAAATGCTCAGCATGTCACCAAGTGGAAATTCAAGCTCAAGGCTGATGAAGAAATTATGCTTGAGATGCCAAATGAAACTATAGTTCTGGTAATTTACTTCTCAGTCCCACATTTCATTAAGTAAATTAAAAAGTAAATACTTGCCTTAAGAAAACAAGTATGTGAATAGATACATTAGTGGAAAAAAACAGAAATAATTGTTTTGGGTTTTTTGTGATATATTTTCTTTTCTTTTTTTTCTTTTCTTTTTAAAACTATCTTATTGTATATACCAACCCCAGTTTCCTCTCCCTTCTATCCTCCCAATCCCCTCTTCTTCTTCCCACCCCACCCATCACCCACTCTACAGAGAAGTCGAGGCCTCCCATGGGGAGTCAGCAAAGCCTGTGACATCACTTGAGCTAGGACCCAGGCCCTCCCCCATGCTGAGCAAAGCATCCCTCCATAGGGAATAGGCTCCAAAGAGTCAGTTCACACACTAGGGATAAATATTGGTTCCACATAGATCTGGCTGCACTGGGATTAAAGGTGTGCATCACCACTGCCCAACTGGTTATTCTTTGCTTTATGCCTACCATCTACTTATGAGTAAGTGCAGACCGTGTCAGAATGGGAAAAAAAAATCTTTACCAACCCCACATCCGACAGAGGCCTGATGTTTAAAATATAAAGAGAACTCAAGAAATTAGATATCAAAATATCAAAAAATCCAATTAAAAATGGGGTACATATCTAAACAGAGAATTCTCAACAGAGGAATCTCAAATGGCTGAAAGGCACTTAAGGAACTGCTCAACATCCTTAGCCATCCATCAGGCAAATGCAAATCAAAGCAAACTCTGAGATACCATCTTACACCAGTTAGAATGGCTAAGATCAAAAACACCAATGAGAGTTTATGTTGGGGAAGATGCTGAGTAAGGGGAACACTTCTCCACTGCTGGTTGGAGTGAAAACTTGTACAGCCACTTTGGAAATCAGTAAAGTGGTTTCTCAAAAAAATTGCGAATCAATCTTCCTCAAAACTCAGCCATACCACTCTTGGGTATATACCCAAAGGATGCAGACCACACCACAAGGACATTTGCTCAACTATGTTCACAGCAGCGTTATTTGTAATAGCCAGAACCTGGAAACAACCTAGATGCCCCTCAACTGAACAACAGATAAAGAAACTATGGTACATCTACACAATGGAGTACTAACAATGACATCTTGAAAGTTGCAGGCAAATGAATGGAACTAGAAAAAGCCATCCTGAGTGAGGTAACCCAGACACAGAGATATATTTTCTTAAAGGAAAATAAAGTCTATAGTAAAAGAAATACATTTAGATACTGTAAGGGTCTCAGATTTGGGGCCTCAAAAGTGTCCCTGAGGAAGGATTGTCTTTTTGAGTAAAGGGCTCATTAGGAAAGTTAAGAGTTGGTCTGCCCGTTCTTCCCCGTCTTCACCACCAGGGTGAGCTCTCCAGCATTGTCCTGGCTAGTTCAAACGAGGAGGGCGTGGTCAGCCCCCTCACTCTCAGGCACTCAGAGCTATCTCACATGCACTTCTGCCAACAGGTTCAGCTCTACTGTGCTGCCTACGTGAAGACCTGGGCCCGCTTTCCTGAGTGCTGCAGCTGGTAAGGAGGCGGGTCAGCTTGCTCATGTGTTGTAGGCAATACGGGGCCAGGAGTAAGGGGAGGGCATCTCTGCCCCACCGACACTGCCCCATGACAGGCGAGTAGTGGTAACAGCTCTTCCACACTCACAACGTTGGGACTGGCTCACCCACACATCCGCTACCAGGGCTGGTTCGGTTGTGCTGCTCAGGCAAGGTGCAGAGGCTGCTTTTCCAAGTGTTGCAGCTGGTGGGGGGCAGGGCGAGCTCTCTTGCTCTTCTGACCTCAGCTCTCCCACCTGCCTCAGGTGGTGATGTGGGGGATATCTCTCCCACACCCATGCTGTCTTTATGGCAGATGAGGGGTGAGGCTAGGTCTCCCACACTGCCGATCTCAGGGTTGCTGGGGAGGTCCAAACATTTGAGCCTATTTCTACCTTGTCTGAAAGTCAGAGAGTTTGAGGTTGCTCAAAATTGTTGATAACAAGTGTGGCTACACATCCTGACCTAAGGTGTGGTTACTTTGTATTTTGGACATTAAGATGGCCCATACAGGTAGATCTGCTCCACCCCAACCAAAGCTCAGAGAATTCAAGCCTACTTCTGCTCCTTCTTTTTAATTAACATGTTTGCCCTAGGAAGTGGCTGCCTTCAGGACACTTGGTCTAGGGTGTGCTCTCTGCCTAAACAACAGAATGGTTTTCTCAGGAATTAATGAATTGATTCCTGAGTACTGAAGCAAGTCACTGTTCTAGTTATCCTTTGTATCATGTTAAAGCAGTCTCTTGTCTTCTTCCCCCTGTTGTCCTGGGGTAGAAACGTTTATAAAAATTAAATGCAGGGAATTTCAGGACCCACTCTCTCCCAGTACTATCCTGTTTGTTTTATTATTTTCACTTGCACCTTCTTGCTCTTTACTCATTTTTCTAAACCCCATGCACCCACCCTGGTAAGGGGTATACTTGTCTGAGCTGGTGCCTGACACCCATCCTGGTAAGGGGTATACTTGTCAGAGCTGGTCCCTGACACCCATCCTGGTAAGGGGTATACTTGTCAGAGCTGGTCCCTGACACCCATCCTGGTAAGGGGTATACTTGTCAGAGCTGGTCCCTGACACCCAACCTGGTAAGGGGTATACTTGTCATAGCTGGTCCCTGACACCCATCCTGGTAAGGGGTATACTTGTCAGAGCTGGTCCCTGACACCCATCCTGGTAAGGGGTATACTTGTCAGAGCTGGTCCCTGACACCCATCCTGGTAAGGGGTATACTTGTCAGAGCTGGTCCCTGACACCAATCCTGGTAAGGGGTATACTTGTCAGAGCTGGTCCCTGACACCCATCCTGGTAAGGGGTATACTTGTCAGAGCTGGTCCCTGACAGGTTGCCCCAACTGTGCCCTCATCAACAATGTCACTTCTCCTTTGCTGCCCAGAAGAGGTTCAGGGCCTGCTTTCCTGAAAGCTGCAGTTGGTAAAGAGGGTTCAGATCCCTTGCCATCTGGAGGCTGTAGGAGTGAGGGAGGACGTCATCTTTCCTTGGCTCCCACCACCACCCTGCAGATGAAGGAGGTAGTGCCTACTAGCTCTGCCCCTCTCATGCCTTCAGGGATGGCTCACCCAAGTCCCCATCTACAGGGGCAGCTCTACTTGTGTTGGGAGGCGCAGGGCCCATGTTCCAGAATGTTGCAGCTGGTGAGGGGTTGTGTCAGGTCCCCCACCTGGTGAAGAAGGCAAGGGTCAAGGAGAAAAGGTAATCTTAACCTCCCCCATGCTACCACATGGCGTAAGAGGGGTGCTCCCTGCTATCCCCTTCTCACACCCTCAAGGCTAGTTCACCCATGCCCTTGAGGACAGGGTCAGCTCTATTGTTCTGCCCAGGTGACACAGGTGAGACGCAGAATCCTCTCTCCTTGGTGCTTTAGCCATTGAGGAACAGGACCAGTTCTCGCCAGTGTTATAGCCAATGAGGGGCAGGACCAAATGTATGCAGCCCTATCCTCTCTACCTTTGGTGGTATCAGGAGCCACAGACATCAGCAGAGATTGTGGTTACATCAGAGCTTGACCCCAGACATGGGCCCCCGCAAAAGCCCAGGAACCCACCCACATCAACCCACTCCATCTCGTTCACCTCGTCAGATAGACCTCTGTCCACAAGAAATAAACCATTTTATCTCCCTCGCTTCCACGTCGTCACACCCTTCATTTGCTCACCATAGTAGCAGTCTGCCTGGTTCCGTAAGGTGTCCAGTGGGCCAGTGTTTCCTTCTGCTTGGACAGATATGGCCCTGAGTGTGACCATGGTTCCTCATCACAAAAGGGCCAAACTATCCAGCCTGGTTGGTGTGGAGGCGTTGCTGGTGTCCTCTTATATGCCTGGGTTAGAAAGCCTGGGCTGCAATCCACTGAGTTCCACTAGCCCCAGCTGCACGGTGTGGGGTTGGGATGTTTCTGGAGTCCTCTCACGAGCTTGGGGTCCGTCAATTATTGCCAGATTTTAGAGATGTGTATGTGTGTGTGTGTGTGTGTGTTTCTGTCAGCTTCAGTTTCCAAAGAAAGCTTGCCTAAGTCTCCTCATCCATGTTGGATTACATGGCCCCACCTAGACTTAAGGGGAGGAGCTTGGCCCTGCCTCAATTTGATGTGCCATGCTTTGTGCAAGCACATGGGAGGGCTGCCCTTTTCTGAATGGAGATGGAGGAGGAGTGGATGGAGATGGGATAGGTTGGAAAGGGGAGGGGGCAGGAGGAGAAGGGGGGGAACTGATTGGTATGTAAAATAATTGAAAACCAAAGTTATTTAAATAAAAATAATTTTAAAAATTAAGCAAATTTATGAAACATCCCATCTAACACCAAGGATGCAAACAAGCCCAACAACATTCATGTGAGCATTTGGTTGCATGTATATAATGTTTATGTGCAAAAATAGATGTAACATGATTGGCTGGCTTGCTTGTTGGGGTTTCTGTCCTGCCCAATACCCCACATCCAGCAAGCCCCCCAAAAAATCAAAGAGATATCTCTATATGCTATAAACCTGATTGGCCCTTTAGGTCAGGCTACTTATTAGCTCTTGTAGCTTATATTAACC